>OZ038417.1:2488475-2823475 GCA_964036255.1 Caenorhabditis virilis | reverse complement strand
TATTTCGAGAGGATGATTATTGATGGTTTGCGGGAATTACCGAAAAATCTGGATTTAGTTATAATGGGAATTTCACCGGAAAATGTTTGTTTATATCGATTGAAATTGCATTTTTCAGAATCTGTGGAAAATTACCTTTCTAATCATAATTTTAATCTCGAAATTACTCGATTTTAAAGGGAGTTATGACATTTTGAAAATTGTCGAAATTCCTCGTGTTGAACACGAGAAATGCATGAGGGTCTCGCGGTGAACACGAGAAATTTTCGAAATTTTAAAAATTTCATAACTTTGTTCAAAATCAACAGATTTTGATGATTTTTGTCGAATTTTGAAGCTGTTTTCATGACTAATTGTTAAAAATAATGTTTCACTTCATTATTTCATCATTTTGAGGCAAAACGACGCGATGAAATGTGTGTACTCATGTTTTATCGAAAATCTGTTGTTTTCCTGGAAATTTTCGCCCCGTACGTCATTCACATGATCACCACAAGTTAACTATTCTTCTCGTTTCTCGAGTTCTTTTTTTTCTGCAAAAAAAAAAAGAAACCAAGTTCCAAAGAATACACGCACTTTTCGCAGAGAGAGAGAGAAAGGGAAAGAAAACCACATGATGATCAGAAGCGAGGGAAATCTATATATTTTCTCTGACCTTTTTGCCCTCTTTTCTTCTCCCCCCACTTTTCCTAATTTTCGTTTGTAGCTTGATGTTTTGAAAGTTTTGTTTGTTTGTTGGAGGGTTATAATGGGAACCGGATTCTTTCTTGCCTTTTTTTTTCGTTCAGCTAATGTTATTTTGTTGAAAAGGGGAAGTTTCTGAAGAAGGAAATTGTAGGGTAGGTAAATGTAGAAAATTGGTTATAAATGGAACAAGGAATTAGGGAGAAAAGTTGGATTTTAAAAATATAATTTTTCAACTCGAAATTTCGCCACAAAATATGGAACAAATAGAGAGGGAATTGATATTTTTCAATAAAGTGGAAAATCAGCTTCAAAATACAATAAAAATCATCAAAATCGCTTCATTTGTGACAAAGTTAGAAGGTTTTGAAAATTTCGAAAATTTCTCGTGTTCACTGCGAGACCTTCGACAAGGTCTCGTGTCCAACACGAGAAATTTCGTAAATTTTCAAAATTTCATAACTCGCTTAAAAATTGAGTAATTTCGAGATTAAAAATATGATTAGAAAGGAAATTTTCCGGAGATTCTGAAAAATACAATTAAAATTGATATAAACAAATATTTTCCGGTGAAACTAACGGTTTTGCGAAATGTCGCTAATGCTCGCTTTATCGATGAAACCCCCCAAATAAAATATGTTTATTTATAGTTACAGTTCTCGATTTTCAAATTATATACATAATAATATTTAGATAATGTAAATAAACATCCCCCTCCCACTCTTCTGTTGCTTTCAAAAATTATACAAATCTCTTTCCGTCGTGAGCATAACGAGCACCAGGAGGCTTGCAATATTTGTTTACTTTTTTTTGTCTTCTTCAAAAAACGCAGTCAGGTGTTTATTGCGCGGTCACAGAAAGAGAGAATTTATAAATAAACACTTTTTTTTATTCGCATAGTTAAGTGAAAACGTTCCGGTTCTTTTCTTTAAAGGGAGGGGGAGTGGATTGATGCCCGGAAAATGCTTGATTTTTGTTTCCTTAGGAGTTTTTGAGACATTTTGACGGGGAATGAGCTCTGGCTATTTCATCTTTGACTTTTTTTGTAGTTCTGGAGGACTATATAAATATAAAACTGCGAGAAGTTTTGCTAGATCTTGTTAATTTGATGTTGTTTACTTGGCTTTTGATTGCTATTTCCAACTTTTTTGACATTGGGTTTGGAGGTCCTCGATAGGATATTTTTGGACTGTAACTTTTTGAAAACTTGACAGAATTTGGTGAAAAGTAGCTCGTTAGAAAGGAAATTTTCTAAGCTTTAATTTGACACCAAATACTTCATTGTTTGGGCACCGCATCGCGACCGAAACGCGCTTGAAAAGGGTTTGTAGGTTTTGGGTGATCGATTATAAAACTTGGATCTTTTTCAGACGATAACTTCTCAATAAATTTGTCCATTTTGGCGAAAAGTAGGTCGTTGAAAAGGAAATTTTCTAGGCTTTTATTCGACACCAAATACTTCATTGTTTCTAAACCGCATCGCGACCACAACGCGCTTGAAAAAGGTGTATAGGTCTGACGGTCCTCGATTCTAAATATAGGATCTTTATCATACTATAACTCCTCGAGATCTTTGCCCATTTTGGTGAAAATTAACTCGTTGAAAAGGTAATTTTCTAGTCTTTCATTTGACACCAAATATCTCATTGTTTCGGGACCGCATTGCGACCGCAACGCGCTGAAACAGGTGTATAGGTTTGACTCCTCTCGATTCTAAATATATGATCTTTATCATACTATAACTTCTCGAGATCTTTGCCCATTTTGGTGAAAATTAGCTCGTTGAAAAGGAAATTTTCTAGTCTTTCATTTGACACCAAATATCTCATTGTTTCGGGACCGCAACGCGCTGAAACAGATGTATAGGTTTGACTTCTCTTGATTCTAAATATAGCATCTTTATCAGACGATAACTTCTCCAGAACTCTGCCGATATCGGTGAAAAGTAGCTCGCTGGAAAGGAAATTTCCTCATCTTTCATTTGACACCAAATACTTCATTGTTTCGTGGCCGCATCGCGACCGTAACGCGTTGTAAAGTCAACAACTTTTTTCATTGCAACATGTGATTTATATTTTAATTAAAAAATTCCAGCAACGTCCCTTTAAAACTAACTACGATATGCAGTTCGATAGAGCGCACTTACTTTAACATGAGCATTTTGTTAAAACAAATGATTCCACATTATATTTTTCCTTCCATTTTATTGCAAACTTGAAGTTTTAAAACCCTCTTTTTCTTATTTACCAAAAACATAGAAATTTTAAGACAAATCGCAACGTTTTATAGGGGCATATATATATATATCTATAGAAATTGAGCGTATGTGACAAAACAAACTCAAAAATTTTCTTGTATTTTTTTTGTTCCATAAAAATAAGAATAGAATTGATATTGAGGGCTATAAAAATCCGCCCACCCGCCTCCATACAATTTATTTATTTTTTGTTTTGCTTTGCTTTGTTTTTTCATCCAGGATTTAGGGAGAGAGAGAGAGAGAGAGAGAGAGAGAGAAAGAGAGAGAGAGAGAGACCAATCAAATAAATATCTGCAATTTATATTATTATTATAGGGATTATTATAATAATGTTTTATGATGATGTTATGTTATGTTCAGAATTGGCATCCCAAAAAAAATTGGGCCCGTCGTCGACGGCATGTAATGTGGAATGGAGGGGAAAGAAGAGGAAACTGGTTATTTTTCTCTGCTAGAAATTTATAGCAGAAAATCGCCAAAAATATGGTGGAGGTTCTATTTTTTTGCTTTTTCCTCCGACGAACCCGTGATATTGGTTTCTCTAATTCTCTGTAGGATTTTTT
Source organism: Caenorhabditis virilis (assembly GCA_964036255.1). NCBI lineage: Eukaryota > Metazoa > Nematoda > Chromadorea > Rhabditida > Rhabditidae > Caenorhabditis > Caenorhabditis virilis. The sequence goes on along the minus strand of OZ038417.1, from coordinate 2,819,971 downwards.
CCTGGTTTCATCAATTTGATTTTCCCAACCTTTTTTTTTATTAATGGGGGGCGAAAACCAATTTTTATTTTATGAACCAGACAGAGTTTTGATTTTGAATGATCGGAAATCGGAATGTTGGAATTTTGATTGAAATACCTTGTTTTTTATGAATTTTTTGGAATTTACAGAAAATTTCCTTTTGAAACATGGTTTTGCACTTGAAGTTACTCGATTTTAAAGTGAGTTATCTGGAAATTGATCTTTTAGAAAGTAACCTAGAAAAACTGTTTGTTTCACTGGAAAATTTTGGTTTTCGTCAATTTTCATTGCATTTTTCAGGATCTGTAGAAAATTTCCGTTCTAATCGCATTTTTTCCATCGAAATTACTCAATTTTAAAGCGAGTTATGACATTTTAAAAATTGGCAAAATTCCTCGTGTTGAACACGAGACCTTGTCGAAGGTCTCGCGGTGAACACGAGAAATTTTCGAAATTTTCAAAATGTCATAAGTTTGTTAAAAATCAATCAATTTTGATGTTTTTTGTAGCATTTTGTAGGAAATGTTTCGTAGAATCAAGATATTTACTTTATAAAGTCTAATTATGTGCCTATTTTTCAAAATCTTGAAGTTTCCACCGATATTATTGATTTTAATAGCATTTTTCGAAATTTTCACAAAATTTCCGTCGAAATCAGGTTTTTTGCTTCAAAATACTTAATAGTGAGCCACGTTTTGAAAATTGCTAAAAATCCTCGTGTTGGACACGAGAAATGTCGGTGGGTCTCGCGGCGAACACGAGAAATTTTCAAAATTTTCAAAACTTCATAACTTTGTTCAAAATAGAGCGATTTTGATGTTTTTGGTTGCATTTTGTAGAAAATTCTTTATTTTAACGTTTTCACGACGACTATATTCAAAATAATAACTTTTCAACGTGTTTTTCCATCATTTTTGTAATACTGGTGCAGTTTTTCCAAATGTTGTCGAGCCCCCATCCAAAAAAAATTCGAGATCTTTCCACCACTCCCTCTTGTCATACACTATGCAAATATACATTAAAAGTATACATCATCATGAAAAATTTTGGAGGGACCCAAAAAATTCCGGGATCAAATTTCAGAAGACTTGTGAGAATTTTCGAAGCTCGGCCCGCTCGGTCCACATTTTTTGCCTATATAGAAGTGTTTTTTTCTCTTAAAGACACTATACGTTTTGTTATAGTGAAAACTATTTTAGTGAGTAGATGAGTTGATTTTTGTGCATTGTTTAGTAATTGGGCAAATGACGAACTCGTCTTGATGGACCCTTGGTTTTAGAAGCACAATTGAAATAAAATATTTATTTTCCAACGTTTCGGTTTATAAAACCATCATCAGGGAAACTGGCATAATCACCTATAATATTATAGGTGATTATGCCAGTTTCCCTGATGATGGTTTTATAAACCGAAACGTTGGAAAATAAATATTTTATTTCAATTGTGCTTCTAAAACCAAGGGTCCATCAAGACGAGTTCGTCATTTGCCCAATTATAGTGAAAACACTAAATTGCGTGTGTTTTTGCTCGAAAATAGAAGAGAAGATGATGATGTTGGCTGACGAAATGAAATGGTAAACAACAAATAAGATAGAGAGGGAGAGAGAGAGAGACTACTACTACGTTTTCTTCTTTTTCTTCTTTATTTTTGTTGTTGTTGAAAAAAGAAAAAGTTGTTTTGTTTTGTTGAAGTCTACATTATAGTTCCGCTTTTTGTGAACGTTTTGTGTTTTTTTTTGAGGAGGAGGAGAACGTGGAACACAAAAACAAGTTGGTTGTGTATGCCAGACATACATGATTACGTTTTTCTTTTAGATCGAAATTTGTTTGTTCTTTAAACCCGCCTTTCGGTTGTCGTGGCCGCGACGCGTTAACGCCACGCGTCTAGGAAAATTAGTGACTCACGCGCTCTATCATTCATTGACAGGATTTTAGGATACCTTATTATATTAGGATTTTGATGCTGATTACAACAGTCTATTTCATTTTTCTCAAGGATTGCTAGTTCTCGAGTTATTTGCAATTAAACCCGAAAAATGGTCTTAAAGACACATGCCCACTAAATTTTAAACACATCTTAAAATATTCAGAATTTTATGCTGATTACGAATATCTACTTGAAAGTGCTCAATATGGTCTAGTTCTTGAGTTATGGGCCTTTAAACACGAAAATTGGTCTTAAAGGCACATGACCACTAAATTTTAGATTTCTTCTAAAATATTCAAAATTTTATGCTGATTACAAATATCTACTTGAAAGTGCCCAATATCGTCTAGTTCTTGAGTTATGGGCCTTTAAACACGAAAATTGGTCTTAAAGGCACATGACCACTAAATTTTAGATTTCTTCTAAAATATTCAAAATTTTATGCTGATTACGAATATATATTTGAAAGCGCTCAAAAATTCCTCGTTCTCGAGTTATGAGCCCCTCAACCGATTTTTTAAATAAAAAATCCTTTATTCTCGAATTTTCCAAACAAGAGGCGTTTGAGTTGTTGTTTTTTTCGCGCAAAAAAACACCTTGTTTACCAGGTTTGTTCCCTTTTTCCAGAATTTATTATTTTTTCGTTTCCCTCAGTCGAAGAATAAACAAAAACAAAAAAAATATATATATATAAATTTTGTATACTACTAGTCGTTATATATATTTTTCCTTTCCCTATTCACATCGTTTTTATCGCTTCTTTTCATCGGAAGAGAATGGGCGAAAAAACTGAAAAAAGAGGGGGCTTAGAAACCCGGGATTTTGTTGTTTATTTTATTTTTATGGATAATTGGTTTTTTTTATTGAAGAATATGTAAAAGAAATTTTGGTGAAATTAACAAAATAGTCGTTTTTCGAATTTTTACTACAACACTACGCAGTTACGAAATATAAAGCCTATTATTTAAAACTCTAATATCAAGATATGCCCTCCCCTCAAAATCCAAAAGTCCCCTGCGGATTTAAGGATTCAAGTATTTTCCAACGAACGCCGTTCTAAAAGCTAAATTGGCTAGAAATGACGAGAGAGTGCACATTTCCTATAGAACACAGGCATATGAATGAGAGGACGAGAGGGTGTGTAGGTGGAAGATACGCAGAGACAATTGCCTCAAGGGGGCAAAAAGTCGGTTAGTTGGTCGATTTGTTGGAAGAGGCAAATGGGGGAGGGAAAGGATAGTTGAGAAGGACCCTTTTTTTCAGCGATTTGAAGCTTTTTTGGCATGGAAGAAGAATGTTGGCAAAGTCCGGTTTTCTAGACCATTGATAAATGTATTTCGATGAAAAAAATTGTTTTTGTAACACGCTTCCACATGCCTTTAAGTGGTCATGTGCCTTTAAGACCATTTTTCGGGTTTAAAGGCGCATAACTCGAGAACTAGGAATATTTGAGAAAATTCAAATATATATTTGTAATCAGCATTAAATTCTGAATATTTTAAGACATTTTAAAAATTTAGTGGTCATGTGCCTTTAAGACCATTTTTAGGGTTTAAAGGCGCATAACTCGAGAACTAGGAATATTTGAGCAAATTAAGATAGATATTCGTAATCAGCATTAAATTTCGAATTATTTTCGACACTTTCAAAATATAGTGGTCATGTGCCTTTAAGGCCATTTTTCATGTTTAAAGGCGCATAGCTCGCGAACTAGGAATTTTTGAGAAAAATGAAATATATATTTGTAATCAGCATAAAATTTTGCGTCTTTTGTGACTCAATAAGACCATTTAAAAAATAGTGAACTGATATGAAATTCATCTGATAACTTTTTTCAATATTTCAGCTCAACGGGGAAGTGTTTTTGTTATTTAAAAACCACCCCTCAACGCTTTTTAGTCTCTTTTTCAAATCTTGTTGTTTTGTTCAATTTGTTCAAACCCCTCAAAAACAACTGGTTCAAAAACGAACGAAAGTGAATGTTTTCTCTTCATGAACCCGAACCCGAAAAAAGTTATGAAGAGAGTGAAGAGACGTTTTTTTTGATGTATGCCCCGTGGTTCAGAAAAAAAATATTTTTGGGAAAGAGAGTCTCTCTCTCTGGCAGTTTCAGGACGTGTTCGTTTTTATGTGATGAGAGAGAGAGAGAGGGGTAGAGAGATGAACAGTAAATTCGCTTCTGGTTTTTGGTATAGGACGAGACACGCCTTGGTTGAATTTTTTTTTCTCCCCCCACCAATTCGTTTTGCCCTTGTTTTTTTTCCTTCTCATGTTCACTGCCTTTTCTCTTGCCATCTTCCACTATGCCCATTTCATCACAAGTGTTTTTTTTTCGGGGGCTGTGTCGTTCGCATCGTTCGTTCGTTCGGTTTCCTTTCACCAAAACTAGAATCTAGTCTTTGTTTCCGTTGGCGGTGCTGTTTTGTTTTCCCAATTTGGAACAAAGAACACATTTTTATTCTTTAAAGTTGTTGTTTTTAATCGATTTTTGAAAATCACACTCCTGGCAACCGCACCGCGACCGCGTCGCTTCGAAAGGAACTAGGGATTCGAAGCGCCGCGGTCAGGATAAGACTAATTTTCGCTCAAAATTTATAGATTTTCAAATTTTTTATGTGGTTTTTCAGAAATTTCATAAAAAATTGCATACGTATGATGTTTTTCGGGCCAAATTCATCAATTTTGAGAAAAATTACGAATTTTTGAAAATTTGTGAAATTTCTCGTGTTCGCGGTGAGAAATGGGCTAAGGTCTCGCGGTGAACACGAGGAATTTCGCAAATTTTCAAAAAATTGACATTTCGCTCAAAATTTATAGATTTTCAAATTTTTTTATGTAGTTTTTCAGAAAATTCAGGAAAAAATACATATGAATCATGTGTTTCGGATCAAATTCAGAAATTTTGAGAAAAAATACAAATTTTTCAAAAAATTGACATTTTGCTCAAAATTTATCCATTTTCAGAAATTTCGAGCCTAAATGACACTATATCCTTCATTAAGGTCAATACGCATCGCAACCGCGGCGCGCAGGACAAAACTAAAGCCTCTGCAACTAGTTTTGACAAGTACGTTGCGGTCGCGAAGTGTATTGTTGCAATATGACTTATATCAAGCTTAACGAGCCAATTTTGCACAAATTGCACTATTTCGTATTCAATTCCTCATTTTCCCCCCTTTCTTCATGTCTCCAACAAGATAATTTGTTAGGAGCTCATTTATTCATTCATTTTGAACCTCCCCCCCCCCTTTATTTTCCTGCTTTTCTCATTTCCCCCTTTTTCGTAATATTAAAATGTGCGACTCGAGAAGTAGTTGGAAAATGAAATGTATTTCTAACGAAATCCGCTACGAAAAACATTTTTCTCACTATTTTGAAAAGCATTTGAGGCTATAGACGGACGGGGGGCTTTAGCGTATAAGTTGGGTGTTGTTTACGATATGAAGCAAGCTGAACACGAAAAAAAAGAAAGAAAGAAGGAATTGGTAATTTTCTGCGAAAAGAGAGAAAAGAAACTTGTTTGTTATTATGTAACGAATAGATCTATATGTTTTTGACGAAAAAATGTCTGCTTGCAGGTGGATTTTTGGAAAATAACAACCTTTTTGTTACTTTTTTGAACTTTTTGATCAAAAAATGCTGAAATTTCATTTTTTGCAAACGTTTTTTGGAATTTTCTCCCCGAAAACCCAAGTTTCGACAATTGTCGTATAAAAATGCGGAATGTGCAGATTATTGCGAATAATTTGAGATACATATTGCCATACTTTCAAAAATTTCGCCTTTTATGATCTTTTTTGGACAAAAAAGTCCAAAAAAAATTTCAGAGCAAAAATAAGGCATGTTGTATGTCAAACGACTCCGAAAATTGTGCTGAATCTGAATTTCAACACGTAGTTTAGAAAAAACGAATGTATTAGACGATAAGTTCGATATTACTTTATTTAAAAATTAATTTTTGGAATATTTCTTTCGAAAACCGTATTTTCAGTGATTTTCATATGAATATTCCGAATGTGCAGACTATTAGCAATAATTTGAGATACATATTGCCATACTTTCAAAACATTGGACATTTAGGATCTTTTTTGGACCAAAAAAATGTCCAAAAAATTCCAGTTCAAAAATATAGCATGTTGTATGTCAAACAACTCCAAAAATTCTGCTGAATTTGAAAATTTTAGAAAAAATCGCAAGGAATTTGAAAAAAGTCTATTTGAGGTCAAAAATATGTTTTGTTAATACACAACGCAACCGTTTTTTTATCTGGGGGGTCTGATTCCAGAATCCTAGTGTTATAACACTAGGACCCTGATATCAAATCCTCTAGAGAAAAAAAAGTATGAACATTCATTTTTCTAATTTATTCTGACCAAGTATCAAATACTAAGAAGCTCATATGACATGCAGTTTTAATTCCGCGAATCCAAACCAAAAAAGAGAGAAAAAAACATGATTTTCGGTTTTTTTTTCGCTTTCCCGTATGCGTCAATCATAAGCATTCATTTTTGTGTAAACTAGAGTAGAGACCACCCGGGGCGATGTGTTTTTCGTTGGAGATGGAAAGGAAAGCAAAAAAAAAACGCTCGTGGCAACAAATAACAACAACAACAGTCACTATTACTTTAGCTTCGCGTCTTGTTGTTTTTTGACGAAACGAAAGGATGAGGAGAAGGAAATGGCAGGCGAAACGAAGCAGAAGTGAACGATGAAGGAAGAAGAAGAAGGAGGATAAAAAAAAACAGAACATAGTCATGTATTTTTCACTTCTTCTTCTTCTTTTTTCTATTTTTCGTTGATGGCATCTATATATTCGCCTTGCTTTACTTCCTTCGATTTTCGTTACAAAACTTTGTGGAAAGCTATCCTTGGGGGTGATTAAATGTTTTGAATTATTATGGGCAGATGTAAAATGCGATGAATAGAAATTAGGCTATGTTTCGGCAACGCCTTGTATTTATTTTATGTAATATTCGAGGCAGCATGTCCGCTCCATTGTAACCCAGGTTGTTCCAGGTTTTGGACTTAGCAACTGTCAAAAAAACAGTTTTTCCAATATTTTGTACAAAAAACCCAAGTTTCGACAATTTTCGCATAAATATTCAGAATTTTCAGATTATTGCGAGTAATTTGAGATACATATTGCCATACTTTCGAAAATTTTGTCATTTCGGATCTTTTTTGGACGAAAAAAGGCTTCAGAACTTAATTTTTTAAAAAATAAGGCATGTTGTATGTCAAACGACTCAGAAAATTGTGCTGAATCTGAATATTGATATGAAATTTAGAAAAAAAATCAATGTATTAGGGTTTTCAACCTAATACAGTTTATATTTATTGTTTATAGCCTGAGATAAGCATCCGGAATTGAACTTACCACTCTAAAGTTCGATTCCGGATGCTGGCTATGGCGAAAATTTAAAAAATAGCGAGAAACTCAATAAAGAAACTGACGAAACAGTTTCTGCATTGATTTTTAATATATTTTTTTTAAATTGTGCCGTTAATCAGCTTTTTGTGTTTTTGTAGTTGAAATTCACAGAAAACTACAAAACCCCTTCATCGCGGAAGTGGCTTTTGTAATTTTCTATGGATTTTCAACTGCAAAAACACTCAAACTTTGATCCAAATATTTTTTTCCCCTAAAAATCGAGAAAAAAGCTCAACACGCACTTTACTTGATAATTGTGGACTAGCGAAGCCGATGGATCAAGGACCCTAGAAAGCAAAGAAAATGTGTGTTTTTCTTTTCATGCATTAACGCTTCCCAGAACCAACTAAAAAGTGCGTGAGGTGTTCTTGAATCGCGTGGGGCTTACTCCTCATTATTGATTGGGGGAGAGAGTCCACAGCTATTCAAAAAAGCTTGTACTTTTAGCGTAACAACAATTTTTGGAAATTTTTTTGTTCCTCCTCGTTTTCTGATGCTTGGGCAACAATAAACAAAAAAGAAGTGGGGGGGGGGGGGGGGGTTTTGTCACGTGAACTTGGTGGAATATTTTTTTGGTTTTTTCGAGAAAAAAAAAAGATGACGAATGTATAAGTGCGTTTAAGCAGCTTTTGTTTGGATAATGATCATCGTTCACACGTGTGGAGATTGTCAGGTTTTCTGTGAGTTTTACACCAAAGTTCGATTCCGGGTGCTCGTTTCTTTTCTTGAATTTTTGTTTCCGTATATAAAACTGAAACTCTGATGCAGAAACTTCAAAAAATGCCAAAAATATCTAAAATTTATTGCAGAAACTGTAATCTACAGAATTTTTGATATTTTTTGCGTTTTCTGAAGTTTCTGGACCAGTTTATCAGTTTAGTTTACTAAAACATAACGCAAAAAGCAAAAATGCAAGAAATGAGCACCCGGAATTGAAATTTGGTGTCAAAAACCAAAGAAAAGTAGTTTCCGCAGCGTTTTGTTGTTTTTTTTTCGATATAAAAACTGTCTTAAATCGATTTAACATCGTTTTATGGAGTTTTCCACAAATTTCGCACCGAAAATGATCCCTGGGAGGTTTGGACCATGTTCCTATCCTATTTTCCATCAATAATTTATTTTTCAGGGTTTTGAAATGAATTCGAGCACCGAATTTTTTTCAAAACACTGAAAAATAGGGTGTTGATGGAGGAATAGGATAGGAACATGGTCCCAACCTCACAGGGCTCATTTTAGGTGCGAAATTTGAAGAAAACTCAATAAAACTGTTAAATCGATTAGAAACGTACTTTACGCACAGAAAAAGAACGACGCTGCCACGTTATCTTAATCCGAAGATTAAGGGAATTTCAAAGCAGGATAAATTTCACAAATGTAAAATTTATATCTTGTTTGGAAAATCCCCCTTTTTCAAGAAATTATTAATCACCTTGACCTTATCTTGCAGCGAGAGTTTCTTGCTCATTAGCGCTAATTAGACACCCCGTTACGGTACATTATGTTGAAAAAACAACTCAACCTCAACACGTGCGAGGTATCCCATTGTTTTCAAGCGGCCCTTTGATTCACCTCTAATAACCCTATTGTTCTACCTACTACAGTAGCTTGCGCAAGATCCTCCACCCCCTTCTTAAGCCAAAAACGTGGAAAAGAAAAGTTTATAGGAGCCTATCTTTTCCTTCCCTAAAAATATTCACCGAATACATAAGGAGCAAAAAGATGTAACATGTGTCTTGCATCGTCATCTCCTCATTCTTCAGCCTCCTTATTTTGTTCACGGGACCTTTTTTCGGACCAAGTTTAGGAGGGAAAGGGAGCAAGAAGGAGACGAAAAAGTAGAAGCTGTCAGGGGGGGTTTTGTTTGTCCAAATGCAATGCAAAACCCCGCCCACCACTTTTTGCTTTAGCATGGAGCCGAGCACATGACATGCGGGGTGAAACGATGGACTTGGCCGCGGGGCCGTCCCGACGACGTTCGATTTCGAACAATGTGTTCGTTTTCACCCTCTTTTGGTGTGCTGCTCCCCCCCCCCTCTTCTCGACGTGTGTGCATCGGAGTTTTATATTTAATTCAAGAGACGGCTTCGTGGCACTTTGTTTGTACTTTTAGGACTTTTACTTTCAATATTTTTTTTCACTAGCACTAGTTTAGTTTTTTTTTAATTCTTCAAAGTTTATATATATATATATATATTTAGAATATAAATGTTTATTATCAGCTCTTCTCAATCTAAACATCAACAGAGCAGCCGGTCATTTGGGACAAGTGGCTGGCTGCTCACTCTGATGTTGCCATTTATCTCTCTTTCTTTTGAAAATTTTTTTGAAAGTTTTGTGTTTAGAAAAAATCAATACCTCAGAAAAGTTGATTTTGTTTCAGAGATCGTGAAATGAGCGAATCGGAATCACTGGGTGGTAGTAGCGCGTCAACAACGGGCGGCTCCGACGAATTCGCATTCTCGCACTTTTTGTCGATGGCACAGCCGATTCCAATGCATCAGCCGTCGTCGTTTACTAACCCGATGCCAATTTCATCGCCATGGGGATCAGGTTTGTGGATTTTCTCGTTTTTTTTCACTTTTTTATTTATTTTTATCGGAAAACATCATTTTTGAAAATTAAAATGAAATATAGGATTACGGTAGTACGAATTGTTCGTAAAATGAGGTGTCTAGTACGCGGTCACCGCAGCGAGTTGATTGCACAGAAAACATTGAGAATGACGCGCAACATTGATTTTTTAAATTAATTATTCAGGCCTAAAAATTGTTTTTATCAAAATTTGTAAATATTTAGTGATTTTTTGGTCGAATTCGGTAGATGTGGTTTCGTTCAGGGTTTGCACTTCGAAAAGGTGAGATTTATTGAGATTTGAGACGAATTTGAGCAAATGTGGTCAAAAATTTAAAGAAACATCGATTTTTTAATCTGAAAAACGTCATTTTCAGTGTTTTCTGCTCCTTCTAGGACTAATTAAGTGCACGTTGTTTACATCATTGTAGTTAAAACATCGCGTTTGAATTTTTCAGCCGTCTCTCAGCCAATGCTTGGCGGCTCGTTCGGATTGGCACCAACCCCTCCACCAGTCACTGACCAGGTGGGTTTTTAGCCTAATTTTTGGATTTGAACGTGTGATTGTCACTAGAAGGCTTCTGTAAACATCAAATCAATATTTTCTATATTTGAAGCGAAAATTAGCTGTTGTCTTCAGTTCTCCTTTGAAAAATTTCTGATTCCTTGAACATTGATCCTTTGAACTGGTTCCTAAAAACCTCATTTGAACAAAAAAAACCGCAAAAAAATCATCTTCCATCTCTACGTGCCTGCCTATTGAACCGCTCTCAACGGCTGCGTCTCGCATGCTGTCTTGTCTCTCTAGCTGACTTGAAAAAAAAGAAAAAGGGAAAAAGAACAATTCTCGAACATTTTTATGAGAAATGATGAAGATAGGAACACTGCTCGCCTTTCAATTATTGATTTTTCAGTGCATATTATATATTTTTGTGTAGGCGGAACATATATTGTTTTTCTGTTCTATCTTGTTGGTTCAAGGATGTAAAGTAGTTACTTTATCGATGTTTCTTCTTTTTTTTTGTGTCCCCTTAAAATTTTTCTGTTTGCTGGAAGAGAAGCGGGGACGCGGCCGCCTGCTTTTTTCGTTTTTCGTTTTTCCACTTTTTTTTTTGGTTTGAATGAGATAAGGAAATGTGTTTTTGTTTGGTGAAATGTGGGGGAAAAGTTGCACGTAAGCATTGAAATCATGTTGTTGATGTAGTGAAAAAGGAGAACTTATTGATCACATTAGGGGGGTGCTTATTTCAAATACGTAATGTATATACATGTGAAGAAGGGGGGGATTATTTGTTGGCAAAGGAAATTAGAAGTGTTTTGGTTTTGTGGTCTTTGAGGTTTTTGAATGGGGATTAGATTTGATTCGCTTCAGCTGTTGGAGCAAAAGAATATGACAAAAATTGATCCTTTGATTAGGATTTGATTATTTTAGTGCTTCGGATAAAGAAAAAATCAAAGTTCTTTTGAAAAGGGGTTTTAACGCGATTTTCTGGACCGCGACACTTCGTACTGTAGATATCTTGACGTGATTAAAGGCGCACAACGTTTTTTTTGCTGATTGTACTTAGAAAAACGTTTTTGCATCTTTAAATTAATTAATCTCACCGAGATATCTGCAAAATACCGTGATTTTTCTTCCGCCGTCATTTTTCCACTTTTATTGAAGCAATTTTTGCATTTCTTGGAAAACTTCTACTCTGAATGTTGTAAATTGTTATAATGAGGTTTTCTGAGCGTATAATTACAGTTTTATAGGTTTCGGTTTCTTTCAAAAAATCTCGCTTCTTATTTATGATTTTATGGCTAGCGGTTGGTATTGTATCGTGCCGCCCATCTCATCTCTCTCAATTTTCAAAGACGATGTATTTACTTCCCGATTTGAGTAGTATAAAGAAGTAGTAAAAAATAAAGGGGGGAGAAGAGAACTGGTTGTAAAGTGAACCGCAATACAGGCGCCAAACAGCAATTTGTCATTTATGAGGCCGAATTTTAATTGAAATCGCTCGCGGGTTTTGTGGAACCTTTTGGTTGATGATTGCGGGTAAGGAAGGGCCAGGCACTGGGTTGTACGTGAGACGGATGCGAGATTTTGTAGAGGATGAAGTGTTTATGGTTTTCTTGGGAAGTTGTTGTTATTTTGTTAATGGATCTTGTCGGGAGGTTAAAATTCAAGGATATTTAATTGCGATCTACTGAGAAATTTGTATTTTTTCAACTTTACCGCATTTTCAGGAAAGGTGACACGAAAATTTGAATTTTTAGCGATTAAAAGATGTGAATTTAAGTAAATATGCGTTTTTAGATGGATATTGAATGGTATTGCTTGAAAAACGTTGAAAATTTATGATTTTCTTGCAAAAAACGGATATTTACTTGATTACATCACTTAATCTCTCAAAATTCGAATTTTCGTGATATTTTTCCTTTAAAAATGTGGTAGACGTAATTTTCCTTGAAAAATTACCTATTTTCGGTAGAGCGCGTTTGATATTCTTCTGAAACAAGCGATTTTCATTGAATCGTGGAAAACGTGTTAAAAAATCGATTAATCATTGGTTTTTCTGTAATTTTTGAATTTTTTCGAAGATCTAGACTCTAGTTTTGTCTGGAATCTCCTTTCCATGAATTCCATGAATAAAAAAAAACAATGATTCATTAAAAAATGGCAAGCTTTATCGTTTTTTCATCTCCTGTTCATATCGTCGCACACTAGACAATCAAATGCCACCTTTGCAATGAAAAAAAATGGTTTTCTTTATCTTTGTGCAATCAAACATCGAAATGAGACGAGAAAAAAGAACACCGGCTATTAAAAAAAGGGGGGCAAAAGGTGGCACGAGAGAGTGGAAAAACCAAAAAAAAAAACTAGGAACGAGAAGCGTTATCGAGGCGTTTTTCGTGTTCTGATCGGTTCAATTTTCTAGTTGAATAGCTCTAGTTTCAATAAGGTTTTATTAGGTAGCCCCCATCCATTTTTATCAAGGATTAGATGAGATTTCGTTTCGACACGTTGTTTTCGCCATTAATTGTGGTGATGGCATTACCACACACCACCACCTGGGCGTTAAGATGTACTAAAATCGTGGGAATTAGTCGGAGTTTAATGTGTTGGAAATTTCGCAGGTTTTCCCACGATTTTGGTACATTTTAATACCCAGGTGTGGATGGCATCGACACCAATTAATGGTGGAATTGGTGGAGAAGTGATTTTCTAGTTTGTCTGTAAGGTTTTGTACAAAAGACGGGATTTGAAATGAATTAAAGGACATTTATAACAAAAATATTATTTTTAGTCGAAAAAAATCAGATATCGACATTTCTGGCGAAAGTTAGTCCGCGGATATTAGGGTTTCTAGGCCATTTATCAACATATATGACCTAGAAATCCAAATTTTTGCGGAAATGTCGATTTTTTGCCATTTTTTGCGTCAATAGATAGATAATAAGCATTCGAAGGTTTCTAGAACCATATTTAAGTTGTTTGTCATGAAATAATTGCACGATTGCGTAATTTTATCGATAAAAACGCTGAAATAATTTTTGAAAATGTCGAATTTCATTGAAAAAAGGGTTTTTTTTCGATTTTTTCCCCCGCATATCGCTTTTCGAAACAATCTCCACGCCAATTACTGACTTTTATTACCCGCCCGCTCCTCAAATAGCTGTAATACAAAACGTCAAAAACCGCCGACCGGAACGGTCATGGTACATAAGCATTATGACATTTTGAACATAAATACTGTCGGAATTTCATGTCCTTGTCTGGTCTGTGTGTGGGTTTTTTTTGCTATCGTTGCTGCTTCGTTCCCTCCACGACAAGACTGTTATGGTTGGTTTGGTCGGTTAATGTAATGAGTTGAGTCGCGGCGGTTCGAACGAGATGGCTTTTTCATCATTCGGCGAGTGAATGATGTTTTTTTTGGTGTTCTTATCAGAAGTTTAGTGATGTGAAAATAGTTGGAACGTGTGTTTTTAGCTTTTCCTTTTTGGTTTGGATCTTGATTATATGTTTTTTGTTCTAGGGCCTTTTTTCATAGCTTCTTATAAGAAACTATGGAATAAATGGCCACCAGTTAGTCATATATTGCTCAGATTTTTCAATAGTATCGCTGATATCCTCAATTTTCCCTCTTTGAGACAATTTCTCCAATCGAATCGAATTTAGATGTCAAAAGATCGTTTTCATGTTAACATTTGAGCTTTTTTCGAATTTCCAATACCAATATTATGCGGTAAAAGTTTTCCTTTAAAAAATACCTATAAAAGAGCACCCGGAATCGAATTTTGGTGGAAAAATTAGGTTCACTTGGAAACCCCCGAAATTCGAAGGCTTTGATTCGAATATTCGTTTAGAACGAAAATGTTTATAGACAAAAAGGAGTCTGTAAAATGTTTTTGGGAAATTGGTGCCAATAAAGTGGCGAAAAATTAACATCAACACAGTATCGGTCACTCTGAGTCGGTCGCCCGATTCGTTTTTGTACGGAGTCATTGACGCATGACTATGTGTATTCAGTGCCAGCCGGGACCAAGCAAGGACGTTTGGTTCTTGGTGGGGAGGGGGGTGTCTTTTCGTTTTCTCCACGTTTCATCATCATCATCATCATCAACATCATCGTCGTGGTTTCTTTTTTCGGTCCTCGCCTCGTCGCTGTTGTACCGCCAACATTCTATACACACATATACACACACACAACACCGCAGCGAAGCCAGCACCACGGCGATTTTTTTTTTGTTTCCTTCCCATTTCCATTCCTTCTCTCTATCTCTGACTCCGATTTGATCGTTGAACAACATTCCCTAGCGCCTCTGGGCGAATGTATGCTGCTTTTTCTTCGGATTTCCTTCCCTCCCACCCCTACTGCTTTGATATTTTTTGTTTCGTTGTCTTCTCACCTCCTCTCCTCGAAATGTATACTTCTTCGTCGAGCTGCTCGAATGTATATAGTAGAATGTGGTCTTCTCTACTCCCTCTCTTTCTCGAGGGACTGGACTGAGTTGTTCGATTTGTGTGGTGAGGGGACCGCCTGTGAGGAGTGCGGGGAACGAGTGAGATGGAGAAGAGAGGGAGAGAGAGAAGAGGATGATGTGTCCACTCTTACTGTCCGTCATAGGCAGCCTACTCCCGCTTCTCCGTCTTTAGTTGTTTTCACTATCTGCAATCTCTTTGGGAATTTTTTGGTCTTTTTTTTCGTCGTGGGTGATGTGTCACCTATTTGTCTGCTAATAAAACATTTTTCGAGAAAATTCTGTGAGCAAGAAGATCGAGATCAGTGTCGTTTTGTTATTTTTTCTCTTATTTTTGTATTCTTAATCCGGTGCTAGGTTGCACCAGCTGTACACATGTCAGATTTTGAATAAGTTTCCCCCTTCTACTGATCCTTTATGTACACACCATTGAACCACTTAGTGTTCTCCGATTCTCACACCTGTCCCCTTCATGAATAGTAGATCTTCAAAAGCATTTTTGAATCCTCCTAATACGTAATTTTCCTTCCCCCACTTTTTTTGTTGCAAATAATTCGTTGTCGCTTTAATCCGCACGATATGTCATCCTCGTGATGAGGTGGTTGAGATCCAGCACCATTCATTTTGAAGCTGGTTTTGAGATCTTGTGATTTGTAGCTTTTCGAGCGTTTTTTTGCTGGAAAAAAACTTGACAAAGTGATTTTCGAGGCAATTTCGTCAAAATGTGGCATTTTGTGTTTAAATTTCCAAAGAAAATTTTGAAAATTCACTTTTCCTCGAAATATTGTAACGAATTTATAAGTTTACACCTTGTCTTTAACGAAAACCTCATAATTTTATCCAATTAAAACGTCTAGCGCATTTAGAAAGCTGTCGATCAATCTTATTAGGTCAGAAAGTAGATGTTTATCGGTGAATAATAAAAAAAAACTGTTCAATTGACAGCATCCCGCGAAAGAAGACATGTCCATTCGGTTCTTTTTTTTTTGGTTTTTTTTGAAAAGGAGGTTTTCCCTCCTCAGTTTCGCGCGTTACAACAACAAAGATGGCACGAAGAGGCGCACGCGCGCGTTTTTTTTTATCAAAGGGAGGGATTGTTGTTATATATTTTTTTCGTTCTCTGAGAATTCTTCAAACCTACAAGTTTTGTTTTTCTTTGGATGGATTTTCATAAATGTGTTGTTTTTGTTTTTTGGTGCGGAGGGAGGCGCGAAATAGATGAATCGCGCGGATAAATGTTTGTAGTTTGATCAGAAAGGAGGTCGTTCGCTTGGTTGTCGTATTCGCATCGTATCAAATGGTGTTGTAACAATAAAGTGTGATGATGCGTTGCTTATTTTTTTCCCCCCCCCCCCCCTTCTCTCCTTTTGTTTTTGTTGATGGAGACCAGATTTGTCTTGTGTTCCTTCTTCTTCTTTATTTTATATTAATTGGGGTTCAAAATACGAGAAAATGCCAGTTTTTCTAGTGTTTTATGATTTTTCTTTCATTTTTTTTTCTTTATTTGATTATTCTGAAGTTTGGTTTAAACTTTGAAATTTCATTTTAATCAAATAAAGTAATTTAATAGAGATAGAAAATAGATTTTCTGCAAAAATCAAGAAAAAATCTTTAAAAATTAATTTTTTGAACTATTTCCCCCAAATTATTGATTTTTTGCAGTTCTTTTAATAGTTTTTGTTAGGATTTAATTAAAATTCAAATAAATTAAGCCTATTTTTCCCATATTTTTCCAGAAAATCGAGCTCCTTTGAATTTTTCGCTCTCCTGGCCTAGGTTTGGGTTTCTAGGCCGTTTAAACGATTTAAACGGAATGACTTGGATTTTGTGATTTTTTTTAAGTAGAAATTTGCACCTAAAATGTTTTCTGACATTTAATTTTTAAGAAAAATGTTTGAAAAATGTGAAAATTGTTGAAAAACATATTTTTGCACTAAATTTTTAGAAAATACAGTGCAAAATTCACAAATTTTCTATAACTGGACTCTTTTTAGGATTTTTAAGCATTTTTTCACGACACATTTGTAAATAAGGAAAAAGAAAAAATCATGGGCGGTACCAAATCGATGATCGTGAACAGATGGTGACACGCGTTGGATAGATATTTTAGGAAAATGACCATTAGGCGCTCGAAACATCTCTCTCTCTCTCTCCTATCCCATACTCCGAAATGTTGTTATTTATTAGAATAAATGCGTATTTCACTAATTTTTCCGTCATCTTCTTCTTCTTTCAATTTCTTCCCCATTTTTCCTTCTCATTGCAAAAACTTGGTCTTTCGGTGTATGTTTGTGACCTTGTTCTCCTGACACACACGAAAATTGGAAAATTACTATATACTAGTGAACGTGTGTCGTTTTTTTTAGTTGGTTGTTGATTTTCTTTAAATACTCTATTTTTTACAGGCTGTCAAGTGCGCATTGTGCTTGGAACCATACCGTGAGCCGAAGGTTCTCGCCTGTTTCCATTCATTTTGCAAAGGTTGCCTTGAGAAGCACCTAGAATCGCCAGAGCGTATAGTTTGTCCACAGTGCCACATGGAGACGCAATTGAGGTTTGAATTCAAGATTTTATTAGGAAAATTTCTAAAAAATGGTTGTTTTTATAGTGTACACCTTGGAATCGATTCCTTACTGACGGACTTTGGTCTAGAATCGGTGATGAATCGTCAGATGATGGGAATGTCGATCGGAGCAGCGCCGATGCCGATTCTCAACGGATTGGGAAATGGTAACAGCTCGGTGATCGTTGGATCAGATACGAATAAGTCATCATCGGTTGTTGGATTCGGATTCGGATCGCCGTCGTCGACATCGTCGAGCCCACCGTTGTCAGACTCGCCGACGTGTGAGCAACAGCAGCATTTGGTGAACTTGGCGGCCGCGATGGTGGCGAAACAACAATCGTGTTCGAGTTGTAAAGGAGGGGAGCAGGTTGGTATTTTGAGTATTTATACGATTAAAATTGTTTTGGAATTGTTTGGTTTTTCGAAATTTGCCCAAAAAAAGTTAAACTTTTGCTTAAAACGGGCCATATTTTCAAAAACAAAAAAATTATCTGAAAATGCGATAAATTCAATGCAAATGGTGCCGAAAAGTGATTTTTAAAACTATTTTTGCAATTTTACGACAACTTCCGAATCGAATTCTTCGAATTTTCTGCGGAAAATTAACATTTTGAAGCTCTAAAACAGGTTTTTGGAATTTTTTGAATTTTAAAATAGGTTTTCACACGGCTAGCCTGAATTTTGAAGAAATTACGTTTTTTAAAACGAATTTTGAATTTAAAAAGCAAATTTCGAATATAAGTTGGCTTATAATTCATTTTTTCCAGGCCTCCTCATTCTGTCACAACTGCAACGGAAACCTCTGCCCAAACTGCACGATGGCACACGCCTACATGCACTGTTTCGAAGGACACCGCGTCGAGACCCTTCCGCTGACGGCGCCAACATCTGGAGTCATCTCATCATCGGCGTCGTCGACATCGTCGAATTCGGCGATGCTCGCCAACCTCGCACCATTGCCGCCGACAAACGACCGCTCGTGCAACTGCCTTCAGCACCGAAACCAGCCGTTGTGCTTCTTCTGCATGTCGTGCAATTTGGCGATTTGTCGAGAGTGTACGCTTGTCGATCACTTTGGACCAACTCATCAGTATGAACCGATTTCGGAGGTATTGCATTAGTTTTCTTTGTTATTTTTTAAAAATGTTGAAAACAAGCACGATATTAGGAGCGTGAGACATTGGCATTTTTATTAGGTTATTAATATGGTGACAATGATTCTTTGGAGGTCAGGTTGTTGATGAACAGATGGGTGTATAAAGTGATTACAGGTGGTGAGCGTGGAGAGGGGGAATAGCAGATGGTATTAGGCTCGAAATGTAGACATTACTAATGAAGGGAACTAGATAATCGATAAGTTTACTGAAAATTGTGATTAGGGGTCGTAAAAGATTCAAAAATTGATTTCTTTGGTGCAAGAATCAAGTTTTTTTCCAAATTTATCCGAAAGTTGTGTTTTAAAGGTGCATAACACCAAAAACTGTAGTTTAAAGGCGCATAGCACCAGAAATTAAGGTTTAAAGGCACACATCACCAGAAATTGAAGTTTAAAGGCGCATAGAAACAGAAATTGAAACTTGAAGCTAATGCTGAAAGGCAATTTGTAAGAAAGTAATTTAAATAAGCATAGTGCTGAAAATTGAATTTTTAAAGTTCATAAAGTTCAAAAATTGATTGAGGCGATAAACACCTGGAATTGAGGTTTAAAGAATCAAAAATTGGATATTTTCACAAAAAAACATTTAGCATTTGCATTTTCGTTCTTTGTTTGATCACTTTTATTTCAAAAGTTGTTAGATATTTCTCAGATTTGGTCTATTATAATACATTTTTGTTCAAATTCCAGGTTGCCGACAAACAAATGGTGAAAATGGAGCAACTCGTCGTCGATGCGAAATCCAAGCACAATGAGCTTCTCGAGCTTTTCAAGCAAGTCGACTCGGCGCAACAAAAGCTGACAACATCGATGCACAATGCACACGCTCAATTGGAGGATAATGTCCAAGCGTTGGCGGTTTCGTTGCAAGAGCAGAAGAGGTTGATTGCCAAGGATATTGACACGGCGTTTTCGAACAAGCAGGTATTTATTTATTTTTTTGGGGGAATTTTTATGTGGAAAGCGAAATTTGCATTTTGGTTCAAACATCAATCATTAAAGGCAAGGGGGAGGGGGCTTTGGTGGAACAGATGTTTCAAAATTTTTGTTTATATCTTTTTGAGAAAATGGGAAAATGCAAATTATGAGTGAATTTTCAAGCATGAATGAACATTTTGGATAGATAGCGGGAAGGGGACTGGTTTCGAATGGGATTTTCAGTTTTTTCTGAGAAGAAGCGTTTTAATTGGATTAAATTGAGAGAATGGGATTTTTTGGCTGAAAATGTGGAAAATTGAAATGAATTCATAGTTTTTCTCGTTAAAATTAGGATTCTGGAGCTTTAATTCAATTTTCTAACGTTAAACCATCATTATTTCAAATTTCAAAAACTTTTTATAATCCAACCAGATGTGCAAAATTAGAAATTTAGCGCTGCTAATTGGCACTAAATTTTTTTTTTGATTTTGCCGAAAAGATTAGTACCACCATCTTCTAATCATTAAGTGGGGGCTCATCTTTATTATAAAGTGGATGCGGAAGAATAAAAGGTTTTTTTGTTTTGATTTTTTGTTTTGTTTGACAAATCTATAGTGTTGCCGCTTTTTGAAATAGGGGGATTTTAATGATGTGAAATGGGGGGAGGGAGGAGTTTTATAACTTTTTTCGGGCAAGGTCAAACTAGTTTTAAACATTTGAAAAGAACCCCGATTTGTTTTTTTTTATTAGGATGGAAAATTAGATCTGGCACCCTACCTTTAAGGGTCAGAAGATCATATTTGTTCCCCAGGTCTGGCTCTTGAGCATCACCTGATGTTTGATCAAGTGTATCTTTAGAATGGAAACAATAGGAGGGAAGTGGGGGGGGGGGGGGGGGGGGTTACGATGTATTATACGTACCATACATGTACACAGTTTCGTTGTGTTAATAACAATTGATGAGGCTGATGACCTTTTACATTTGTGTGTGATTTCTCGCAGAAAATTGGCACCCTGTTGAGGAAGAGACACTAATATTTGACTAATAATAATAATCTTTTTCCTCAATCTTTGTTTTCCGGAAAGATAAGAGATCAGATGGGGAAATTTTTCTGTGGGGGGAGAATGATGAAGAAGAAGAACGCTTTCAATATGAATCGTTTTCCCAATCAAATCATTGGCGCATAATTTGGTTGACAGCCGCGAAAAAGCGCGGCAAAAGTGGTAAAGAAGATTTTGGGTTGGGGGGAAGAGACATAAATCGGAAGTGAAATGTTGTTATCGTTTTTACCACAATCTTGATAACTTGTAATAATCGGGTTCTGTGGGGGGAGGGGGTGGGGTTTTAAATGGGTTTTTCTAAGAGAAAATTGATTAAAAATGGGGGTTTTACGAGGTTTTCACTAAAGAGATAAATACTAGGGGATTTAGTGCTTTCCGAAGAATGTGAATTAATAAAATCATTTTTTTCAATCGGAAGTTAGAGCTCATTCGGAGAATTAAGCGTGTTTTTAGCGCAAAAATTGATTTTCAACTTTTTAACAGCGAAAAACACGGAGAATACGGCATTTTTCTAATTCAGGCTTCATTCAAGCTTCACGCTCAGTTTTACCAATGAATTTTTAAAGAAAATTCAGCGTGAATACCTCAAAAAGGCGTTTTAAAAGTTATTCTCCATTGAAAAGCCAAATTTGAAACGTTTTTAGCATGTTTGAAGCATTAGTTAACGTTTTTAAACCGTTTTTTGGTGTCATAAAGCAGTTTTTTCTTCAAAAAGCTGTTTCTAAATGGTTTAAGCGTGTTTTCAGCGAAACGCTTAATTTTTAAAATTTGTTTTTCTCAGAAAATGTACCCCAAAACCCCCGAGTCTGAAAAAATAATGAAAATCTAATATTTTCTCAAAAATCGAATTGTTTTCCAGATCCAACTCACAATGGTTGACAAAAGAATCCAACAAATGGCTGAGAAGCTTCAACAAACCATCGAATTCACGACAAGATTGTTGAAATTCGCATCGCCAACCGAAGTGATGGTTTTCAAGCAGTTGTTGGACACGAGACTTCAGTTGTTCCTTGGTTTTAATCCAGATGTAAGAATTGTTGTTTGCACCCGAAAAAATGGGATTAAATTGTATATTTTCCAGGTTTCGAATGCTCTTGGATCACCATGTGAGCTTGAATTGCATCCAGTGAATGTGACAGTTGGAAGACAGGCGATTAATCAATTGATGGGACAAGTTAGAGGTGTAGCACCGGAATGGAATGGTCTTATGTCGTCGGCGCAGAATGGGATGCCACCAACACCGATTGGAAGACCACCAAGTAGACATCAGATCGAGCAGCAACTCGCTAGATCTCCACCACACGTTGCGCAAAGTCTCCCGTTGGCACCGAACGCATTTTCCGATTCGAATCTGTTGAGACCGAAGAACGACTTTGGCGGATCGTCGCAATCGTTGGGACCGTTCTCGGGAACCGCCGAAGCGGCGTTTGGACAATATGACAAGTGGTCGATTGGTGTCGAGCCGAGTTTGGGATTGTTGGATGCGAACGAGGAGGACAAGTCGATGTTCCCGCCATCGCGTTCACAAATCAAGCGGCAGAAGATGATTTATCACTGCAAGTTTGGCGAGTTTGGTGTGCTTGAAGGTCAATTCACCGAACCATCTGGAGTGGCTGTCAACGGACAGGGTGATATTGTTGTGGCGGATACGAACAATCACCGGATACAAGTGTTTGACAAGGAAGGACGTTTCAAGTTCCAATTTGGCGAGTGCGGCAAGAGAGACGGGCAATTGTTGTACCCGAATCGGGTGGCGGTGAACAAGACGACCGGTGATTTTGTGGTAACGGAGAGATCGCCGACACATCAGATTCAAGTCTATAATCAATATGGACAGTTTTTGAGAAAGTTTGGTGCCAACATTTTGCAGCATCCAAGAGGTGTTTGTGTTGATAATAAGGGACGAATTGTTGTTGTTGAATGCAAGGTTAGACACTGTCTTTAAGAAGGATCAGTAAATTTTCATTTTTGCTTCCAGGTTATGCGCGTTATCATCTTTGACATGTTCGGCAATATTTTGCAAAAATTCTCGTGCTCTCGCTATCTTGAATTCCCGAACGGTGTGTGCACCAATGAGAAGAATGAGATTCTCATCTCGGACAATCGTGCGCATTGCATTAAGGTATTTAATAGAAATTTTTTGAAAATAATTAAATAAGCCGGAAAAATTTCCAGGTTTTCTCATATGAGGGACAATTTTTGAGACAAATTGGCGGAGAAGGAGTCACGAACTATCCGATTGGTGTTGGAATCAATTCGCTTGGCGAAGTGGTCGTTGCCGACAATCATAACAACTTTAATTTGACCGTTTTCTCGCAGGTAAATTTGTTTGATTTTGGTTTTCTAGGCCATTGGATTTGGTTTCCTCGATCAGAACTAATTTTTGGGGGTTTAGGCCATTTAAATTGAATTTGGATTACAGTCTCATTTGGCTTTAAATTTGTATTCTACGCAATTAATAAGAAATTTGGATTTCTAGGGAATTTCAAAATTACTTGGATTTCCAGGCCATTTAGATTAAATTTGGTTTTCTAGGTCATTTCAAAATTACTTGGATTTCTAGTCCATTTAGATTATATATGGTTTTCTAGGCCATTTCAAAATTACTGCGGTTTCCAGAATATTTGTATTAAATTTGGTTTACTAGGCCGCTTTAAAAGACTATGGTTTTCTGGGTCATTTATTTTTAGGTTGGGTCTCATAGGCAATTTGTACTGAAATTGGGTTCCTAGGCCATTTTGAAAGAATTTGGATTTCTAGGCCAATTGCACTCTCTTAGCTTTTCTAAACCATTTATGTCTATTTCTAGGCCCTACTTCAAGCGTTTATTTTCAGGACGGAACAATGATTGGAGCGCTCGAATCGCGCGTAAAACACGCCCAATGCTTTGATGTCGCTCTCGTCGACGACGGCTCAGTGGTGTTGGCATCGAAAGACTACCGTCTCTACTTGTACCGCTTCTTGCCGGCATCCAACGCGGCGCCGGCCATCTCATCGTCTTCAACCGCCTCGATTCCGGTTCCAACCGCCGCTGGCGCAACACGTTCAGACGTTTTGAACTGAGAGCCCACCTCATCCATTTATCTCCACGCTTTTTTATTTGTTGGCAAGTTGTGAAAGGAAGCTTCTTTTTTTTGCTCTCTTTCTATTCGAATAGGAAAGTTAAACCAAAGACCCCATGTGCATATTTTCCCCCCAAATTTCCCCCTTTTTTTTAAAGAACATGAAAAAAAACAAAAAGAAATTCTAAGGCATAGATTCGATTGGTTTTTTTTTATTTTTCATATATTTTTTCTTGATTGTTGATTTTTTATTATTTTTTGTGTATTTCTTTTTTTTTTCTGGAGCGGCGCTCCGTTATTGTTATTTCATTTTTTTTTTTGCATCTTTTTTCCACCCCCTCTTCCTTCTAAGACCCCCCGACCCTAAAAATGAAAAAAGCTAAAAAAAAAAACAACAACAAAAAGAGCCAGGTGCTCAAAAACTCTTCTTTTTTTTTAAATTTTCGTGTAAAATGGTAGATTTTGTTGGGAGGAAGAGGCACACGATTCGTGTTTTTTTGTTCTAGGTTATTTTACCCAGGTTTTTAAACAAATTTCCAATTTTAATTTCTCGGCCCTTTCACCCAGCTAGTCGCCAATTTCTTCTCTTTCTATTTTTTTTTATTTATTCAAATCTCCGTACATCTTTTTTTTTCTTTTTGAAGGCGCCAGGTTTGCGCGTTGTTAAGTTCATTTGAAAAAATTTTTTTGCAAAAAATCCTTCCCCCCAAAAAAATGCCCCCATTCTAACCCATTTTTTTCTGTCTCGAAACTTCCTAGCCCTTTTTTGGATTTGGTACCTTTTTTTTTGGAGAAAAAAGGGGTATCGTTGTTTTCGTACTCGCCAATTTTTATTGATTGATTTTTTATCCCCAGTGGAGAAAAAAATCGATAATCTTGTTCGCACCCTCCACCCGCCACCCCCGGTTCTTGTTTTATCATTTTTCGAAACTTGTTGTTTTTCTGAATTTCTTTCGGTTTTTGTTTGTTGTTAAAAAATGTTGAAAATGGGCGCGAAATCCGGTTTTAAAGCCGCTTTATTGAGAAAATGAACGGTGTTATTGCGTAGCATCGTTGGTTTTTAAAAATATGGCGGTTTTATAAGGGTTTTGTGCACTTTTAAACGGTTTTTAACCACATTAAAAAACCGTTTTTCGGAAGAATTTATTTTTGTTTTCCCGTTTTTCCGCGTTTTTTTGAATTCGGTGTAACATGAACCAATCCCAAAAAACATCCCTTTTCTAAAGTATGGTCGGTGTGATTCATTTGTAAATATAGCGATTTTTTTGCATCCTTTTTAAAGTTTTTTCCCCCCTCGCCCCCTATTTTATCTTTTCTATAATTTATGGCCCTTTTTGTAATTACTTTCCAAAAGTCTAAGTATATGCATCCCAGAGGTTTTTTTTCTTCTTATTGATTGATTTTTTTCTTCTTTTTAAAATTTTTTATAATCGCGTTGATCGCAATTGAATTGTTTCGCTGAAAGTGTTTTTTTTTTGTCCCACGCAGAGAAAAAGAGAGAGAGTTTTAGATTTGAGAATTTTTTAGAAATTTCTTTTTTTCTTGAAGAAATTTTTGTTTTTTTCTTATTTTCTATAATTTTCTTTAGCCGATTTTTTTTTGTTTCGATGTTAATTTTTTTTTTTTTGAAGAAGTTAAACAAAAAAGCAACTCACACCAGTCCCCAAAAAGTCCCCAAATTGGTTCTTGTGTCCTAAAAAAAGAAAAATGTTTGAACACCCCCATTTTCCACCCGATTTTTGTTGTTTTTTGTCGTTTTTTTTCTTTTGGCCCCGCAGATTTTTTGTTTAGAAAGAAACTTGCAAAACCTACACACTTTTTCTAATTGTTTTTTTTCAATTCTATTATTATCGTTTTTTCTTTCTTCTTTTTCATTTTTCGTCTTGATATAAAAGAGAAGACCGTTTTTTTCTTGTTTTTTTTTGTGTAAATGTTTCAAATTTTCCTTTGGCGGTTCTCTTTTATATTTTTAAGAAGTTTTTTTGAGAAATTTGGAGGTTTTTCTCCAAATTTTGTCGAAAAAATAGTATTTGCTCGAGTTTTCCTAGTAGTTTTTTTTTCGCCTTCTTTTATTTTTTATTTGATTTTATTTTTTGTGAGCAGTATTTTTTTGTTAACTAAATAAATTGTTTTCGCTGAAAAAATTGGATTTATTTTATTTTAGGAGGTGTTTCAGAAGAAGGGGTGACGTGGAAATTAGATGGGTTAAATTGGAAGTGTCGAAGAAGTTGAGATATTCGGGATTGGGAAGGGAGGAGGGGGAGAGATGGGCGGTGGCGATGAGGCAGTCTACCTGGAAATGGAGGATTCAGGGTTTTAGGGACGTTGAATGACTTACGTGATGTTTTTTGATTATTTGGGCGAGACGGGAACTGTCTGGATAGTTGAGAGGTCCTTCGTACTGGAAAATTTGGTGTATGTTAAACTAGGAGCTAATGAATGCATCTGGGATGAAAATAGACATCATTCTCATTCCAAATCTGTTTTTAAAATTTTCTAAAACCACCTAGAAGCCGAGAAAACGGCGCTTCAAATCAATGGCCTAGAAAAAGCGGTCACCGGCGAAAACTAGTCCGCAGGCGCGAAAAGTCCGAAAAAACATAAAAAAGGACTAATATAAGAATTCTGCTTAACTATTTATTAACGAAAAAAGCTCATAGGATAAAGTTCGGCCAGGTGGAACACTTTTTCTAGGCCATTGTTTTGAAGCTCATTTTCTCGGCTTCTAGGTGGTTTTAGAAAATTTTAAAACAGATTTGAAATGAGAATGAAGTCCATTTTCATTTAAGGCACATTTATTATCTCGGTCCTCCTTTAAAGAAAAATTTGAAAAAATAGGTTTTGGTTAATTTTTCATAGGAAATTGGTTTTTTTTTAAAGAAAAATCAGTTTTTTGTTAAATTTTCGAAGGAAAAATTAAATGAAATTCATTAGCCCATGCGTGACGTCATCACGGAAAAACGCACAGTGCAAAAAAACCATTTTAATAAATATGAAAAATCGATTTTTTTAAAAATTTTACAACAGAAATTTTCGAAACCATGTTTTTTTTAACTTTTAAAAAAAATATTTTTGTGGTGTTTCTGGAGGCTAGGAAATCTGAAATTTAAGATTTTTCGCTTCAAAATGCATTAGAATTCATAAAAATTGAGACATTTTCAAAAAAGTTGTGAACATTTAAAATTTAGGCTCAAAAAATCTCAAAACCTAAATTTTCAAATGCTCGTAACTTTTTTGAAAATAACTCAATTTCTGTGAAAAATGGTGGATTTTGAAGCTGAAAATCTGAAAATTGGGAATTTCCGCTTCAAAATGGATTTCATTTAATAAAAATTGAGGTATTTTCAAAAAAGTTGTGAACACTTAAAATTGTGGCTCAAAAAATTTCAAAAAACCTCAATTTTCAAATTCTTATAACTTTTTTGAAAATAACTCAATTTCTGTGAAAAATGGTGGATTTTGAAGCTAAAAATCTTAATTTTTGGATTTTAAGCTTCAAAAACATGTCAATTCATAAAAATTGAGTAATTTCCAAAAAAGTTATAAATAATTTAAAATTGTGGCTCAAAAAATTTCAAAAAACCTCAATTTTCAAATTCTTATAACTTTTTTGAAAATAACTCAATTTTCTTGAAAAATAGTGCATTTTGAAGCTAAGAATCTGAAAATTGAGATTTTTCTGTTCAAAATATATCCAACTTCATTAAAATTGAAAAAAATGTTCAAAAAAGTTATGTACATTTGAAATTTTGGGGCAAAAAACTGTTTTGCACTTTTTTTTATTACCAGGTCATTTTGTACCATTCGAAACGCAAAATGTTATACCATTCGAAAGAGAATTAAATTTTCTATAATTCTAGATATATTTATACCATCGTGGGAGTCCCCAACCCCATGGAAAATAGGAATTTAGGGATAGTTACCAACAAAATTTCAAAGAGGGGCTTTCCTTAATTTTTTAAAGTCTCAAAAGCTTTTCCCAATTCAAAATTTGCAACGTTCCCAACAAACCAACCAAAGTAAGCGTCTTCCCACTGTACCAAGGAACCAAAAAATCGACAAAATGCTCAAATTTGTCAGGAAAATCGATAACCATGGTGTTCTCAACGTATTTTTGCCCAAAAATCGAGTTTGCTCTCTTCTCCAACGCCTCCTCCAATTGTCCATATTGAATGTTTTGAGCTTGTTTACTGAAAAAAAAAATAAATCATCATTTTTTGCCTTAAAATCTCTTGTCTGGGCGAGCTTTCCTTTGTTTGCTCTCACGGAAGAGAAGCGACTTGCTCTCGATTTTCAATCTCTTTTCATCGTGTGTGGTCTATGGAAATGTATATAGAACAGCACTCTTGTCAGCCAAAAAAAAACGAAAGGGAAAGGAACTGCTTGTATTATATGCGAATGGTTGGAACGGGGTGGCACGCATGGCAAAAAGTGAAATGAGATGCTTTTTTGGAAGGAGAGTGGGGGGGGGGGTCTGATATTTTTAATAAATTTAATTTGTTGAGGGGGGGGGGTCCATTTGACCAAGTATTTTTTGAAACCAAGTTCCAGGGATTGGTCTTAACTGTAAGATGGAGCTTGTAATATGGGTTTTAAGGAAAAGCTTGAATTTAAGTTATATTCGGAAAAAATAACTTTAAAGGCAAGGTACCACTAAATTCAGGTCTCTTTTTTTGCTTTTCTTTGATTTGTTGAATTTTTTAAAGGAATTTCAATCGTTTTTTTCTCAAAAACTATTGAAAATAAGCTTAAAGACAAGGTAACACTAAAATTCGCTTATATTTTCTGAAAGGACAATATTAAAGAGAGGATCGCACGAAAATTGGTGTTTTTGTTAGCTTTTCGAAAAATCAATAATAATGCTCATCTATAACAGTTTGTGAAGAAGTTTTTCAAGAAATTGGAGAACAACTTTAAAGGTACGGTAAGACGGAATGGAGTTCATTTTCCCCTTTGGACCGCCGCTATGAAGCGTGTATTTATCGGTGTGCTTGCGTTGTACTGATGAGAAAATCCTCTAATTTTTGAAATTGAAAGCTGGGTGGGTCAAATCAACTGAGCTATTGTCTTTAAGTTAGGGTATTCAAAATTTGAAGACTCACATTTTGAATGCTCATATCTTCACTGAAAATGGACCAAATTTTACGAAATTTAGTGAATTTTGAAAGAAAAAATCAGAAATTTTAAATTTTCAGCTTTTAAATGAGCCATTGTTTGTAAAAACATATCAATTTCTCGAAAAGTTATGAACATTTCAAAATTTTAAATCACAATTTTTGAAATGTTCATATTTAATTACAAAGAAAATCAATAAATTTTTATGAATTTTAGTGCGTATTGAAGCTGAAAAACTGAAAATTCCACCTATAAACTCCCTCGTCAAGATTTTAGAATATTTTCGGTGTTTTTAAAAATTTTCGAAGATTTAAAATAACTTTTAAAAGGATTTTGCATAATTAAAACTTAATTTTCTTAAAGTTCCTAGTTTTATAATTCTAATTCGAAAAAAAAAGATTTCATAGAAAATTAGTCGAAAAATTTGGAACGCTTCACGAATTTGCGTGTCATCCTTGCGCAGGGGCCATGCTAATCTTCTCTGTATTGTTCCAATTTTAGTATATGTTCTCGGAAGAACGAAAGTTATGAAGATTTGAAATTCGGGCGAAAAACTAAAATTTAAAAAAAATCGAATATGACCAAGGAAATGGAATTTGGGTTTCTAGGCCATATTTTCGTTTTTCCTAAGAAATGCAATAAAATTTATATTTCGAAAGATATACGGTTGGTTTCTGGGAGTCTTACGTTATTTTTCCTTATATGGCCTAGAAACCCTAATTCATTTCTTCTGTCAGTGCCCATATTTTGAACGCTCATATCTTCACTGAAAATGGATCAATTTTTATGAGTGTTAGCACATTTTGAAGAAGAAAATCTGAAATTTCAAATTTTCTGCTTTAAAATGAGCCATTTTGTATAAATATATCAAGTTCTCAAAAAGTTATGAACATTTCAAAATTTCACAGAAAATCGATCAAGTTTTATGAATCTTGGTGCATTTTGAAGCTGAAAAACTGAAAATTCAGCCTGTACACTCCCTCTTCAAAATTTTAGGATAATTTCCGTGTTTTTTCTTAAATTTTCAAAAATTTAAAAGAATTTTGTAAATCAATAAATCATTCCTAGTTCTATAATTCCGTGTAATTCGAAAAAGTAAACTTTATATAAAATTAGTCGAAAAATTTGGAACGCTTCACGAATTTGCGTGTCATCCTTGCGCAGGGGCCATGCTAATCTTCTCTGTATTGTTCCAATTTTAGTATATGTTCTCGGAAGAACGAAAGTATTCCAGTCCATTTCACTTATATAGCCCCTGCTTAGTGTGCTGCCGACATTTGACGGGACACACCATTTGCCATACGTTGTGTGTAATGTGGGCGGGGCCTATGAGGGAAAAAAAAAAGAGGGTAAATTAATTAAAATGCAAACGAGCTCTAACATTTTAGAAATATATTGAATTCTGATAAATTCTGTCTTGCTCGATAGAAAAGATCACCGGCTTTCAAGAAAAGAACACAGGAAGTTCTGCTGTGATCTATTGTGTCTAACAATATGTTTTCAGTTTTTAAATCTTTTTTTTTAATTTTTTGTTTTAATATGATCGAAAGTATGCTCAAATTATGCGGTTAATATGCTCAAAAAGCATCAATTTGATTATCAGGGGATAATTAAGAAACTAACTTTTCCTCGACCAAAATCGCAACAATATCCTCATTCTTCCATTGAAAACTCTCAACCTTCACATCACTCTCAATCCTGCTCATCACATCCGACCACTCCAAATCCCTTCCATCCCTTAAATCCAACATTGTCCTGTAAGATGGTCTCTTCGCCGGGAAATGTTTCTTCGGCGGTGGGACGCCTGGATTCGGCGCCACGTGTCGAATAACCAGGAGTTGAAGGGTTTCATCGAGATTCTCGACAGTTTTCTTCACTTCGATTAGTTTTTGAGCTTGCCAGAATGCGTCAACGGTGACGAGAAGTTTCGGGTTGAAGGCTTGGATTTGGGATGCCAAATGTTGGTGGGAAATTGTCAAGGGGTCGAGAATTATTGGTATGATTCCAGTGTTGATGGCTGCCATGATGGAGAGAGGCAGTTGGATGATCTTTGGGAGGAGTAACACGATTTTTTCATGCTGAAAATGAATAGAAATGAATTTTTGAAAGTTGTTCTATATAAATCAAATTTTTGAAAATTTCTCGATTTCTACAGATTTTAACATATTTTGAAGTTAAAATTCTAAATTCTCAGATTTTCCGCTTTAAAATAAGCTATTATTCGAGAAAATTGATGAATTTTTTTAAAAGTTACGAGCTTTTGAAAATTGAGGTTTTGAATTTTTTTGAGAATAAATTTTAAATGTTCATAACTTTTTTGAAAATTTTTTGATTTTTATGAACTATAATTCATTTTGAAGCTTAAAATCTCAATTTTCAGATTTTCAGCTTCAAAATCCATTATTTTTCACAAAAATGGAGATGCTTTCAAAAACGTTATGATATTTTGAAAATTGAGGTTTTTTGAAATTTTTGAACCTAAGTTTTAAATGTTCATAACTTTTTTGAAAATTTTTTGATTTTTATGAATTCTAATGCATTTCGAAGCAAAAAATCTCAATTTTCAGATTTCCCCAACCTCCTTTACATGCTCTTTAAAAGCAATCGATATTTTATTCGCCAAAATATGACAAGTTTCCCAATCAACATCACAACAATCATGAACGTCTTGATCATCCCAGAAGTTTCCTTCCCTATAAATATATTTTCAAATTTCACTATTTTTGCTGAAAATGCATCTAGAATTTACCAAATTAGACCAATATCCAGCTTTTTGCGGTTGTTTTCATCGATTTCTAAACATTTCGAAAAAATGCTCTGAAAATCATTAATTTTTAGGGGAAATTTATAATTTTAAATTGAAAAACGTACCATTTTTGGATGAAGAGATGAAGAAGTGAATGGTATGGAGCAATGGACAAAAAATTGGAGCTCATTTTAAACA
Source organism: Caenorhabditis virilis (assembly GCA_964036255.1). Classification (NCBI taxonomy): domain Eukaryota; kingdom Metazoa; phylum Nematoda; class Chromadorea; order Rhabditida; family Rhabditidae; genus Caenorhabditis; species Caenorhabditis virilis. Next base: position 2,788,230 of record OZ038417.1, on the reverse strand, counting down.
TTTTGGGAAAATGGGGGCTAATTGGGATGGTTGGAAATTTGAGATGAAGGGTTACTGTACATACGGTACAAGAACTGTACGCATTTTGAGTTTTTTTTCGGAAAAAGGGGTCTCAAATTTTTCTACAGATTTGAAACAACAAAATGGAAGTATAGGAAAATTGTTCATTGTGAAAAATAAGGGATAAATTGGCTTAAACATTCAAGAAATGGCTTAAAACGTTCAAAACCTCAAATTTTGAAAGGTTTCGTAACGTTTCTAAAAAATATTTCAATTATCACGAAAAGTAGTGGATTTTGAAGCTAAAAATTGGAAAATTGAGATTTTTCGCTTCAAAATATAATAGAATTCATAAAAATTGAAATATTTTCAAAAAAGTTGTGAACATTTAAAAATTTCGGCTGAAAAATTTCAAAACACCAATTTTCAAAAGCTTGTCAGTTTTTTGAAAATAGGTCAATTTCTTTGAAAAATGTTGGATTTTGAAGCTGAAAATCTGAAAATTGAGATTTTTTGCTTCAAAATAAATTAAAATCCATAAAAATTGAAATATTTTCAAAAAAGTTATGATTATTTAAAAATTTCGGCTGAAAAATTTCAAAACACCAATTTTCAAAAGATGTGTAACATTTTTTTAAAAGATTTTAGTTCCACGGCTTGTAAAAATGAACCTGTGTCATTCGCGCGTGAAAAGGCTGGTTGCGCATTGTCCGCAAGCACAGGTCAGAGAAAAATCTCTTCATACTGCACGCTATTTACTGTAAAATATCGCGTGCCACAGTTGCGTTTTCCTTGCCACGCCCATTTCTGTGCAAAAATCCTCAATTGTCGGGCGAAAATGTTTCCTCTTTCCTTGGTTTTTTTTACAAGCCGTGAGTTCTCGTAAAATATAGTGGATTGTGCACCTGAAAATCTGAAAATTGAGATTTTTAGCTTCGAAATAAATCGAAATTCCAAAAAAATTGAAACTTTTTGTTAAAATAAATTATGAAAATTTCAAATTAGGGTTCAAAATTTTCAAAACCCTAATTTTCAAATGTTTTAAAAATGGCTCAGTTCTCTCGAAAAGGTGAATTTTAAAGCTAAAAATCTGAAAATTTAGAATTTCAGCTTCAAAATGGATTACATTCAATAAAAATTGAGAAATTTTCAAAAAGTTGTGAACATTAAAAAATTTAGGGTCAAAAATTGCAAAACCTCAATGCTCGCAACTTTTTTGAAAATATCTCAATACCTGTGAAAAATTGTGGATTTTTGAAGCTGAAAATCTGAAATTCAGATTTTTTACTTCGAAATGAAAGAAAAATTTCTTAAATCGGCTTAAAAATTTTAAAATCTCAATAAATTCACAACTTATTTCAAAATTTCTCGATTTTTGTGAAATATCGTGGATTTAGAAGCCAAAAATCTCAAAATTAAGAGTTATCTCTTCGAAATTATTTAAATTTTATAAAAATTGAGTAAAGTTCAAAAAAATGATGAACTTTTAAAATTTAGGCTCAAAAAATTTCAAGACCTAACTTTTCAAAAGCTCGTAAATTTTTTTTTGAAAATTAACAGATCTTTAGAACCGCCATTAAATGATATTTTCAAAAATATCAATCAAATTTATTCAAATTCAGCAAATTGACTCCGAAATCAGAACACTGTGAGTCAAAGTAATTACTTAAAGGTCATTGAGGTCAAAAAAAAAATGCAAAATTGGACATTTCGAATTTTTGATGTGAGAAAAAATTTAAAAATAATGTCACACATTTGTTTTAAAAAAATGTTTACAAATTTCATCATTTCATCAAAAATTGAGTGTTTCACATGTGATCGATACGACGAATTGAAATTTTAAAGGTACATTCGACGTCAGGTCACAGAATTTGGATTTTGAATAATATCTACTTTATTAAAATGAAAACAAGGTACGTAAAGTAGGTCTAATGGTTCGTTAAGTGAAATTTTAATGAAAAAATCAAATGAGAATTCATATTTTTAATTTTTTTAAATATTGATTGTTTTTAAAATATTTTTCAACTCATTTTGAATTTAAACCCCATTCCACATACACCTAATGCTTATGTGCTCCAATGACAACCGCTACGCGCCCGCAACATGTCGTCACACACACGCTCACACACTCACACAACAACACTCCATTCACTTGGTCACCTCTTTTTTGGTGGTCATTTTCTTTGTCAGACCTTTTTTTCTATTTTTTTGTTATTTTCTGTAGGTTATTGATTTTTCTTTTGAAAAAAAATATATTCAACATTTGCATTTTTTGTTTTGAATTTCAAAAAAAAATGTCATAACATGAAAAAAAAGTTTTTCAAATAATTTTGGATAGTTTGCTCTATTGTGAATCTTAAAGAGTCGGTCTAATTTTTAAATTCTTTATTTTTTTCTAATTTTTATCAAATTGTTAAGTTTATTGCACGAAAAACGTTTAAATTAACGGAAATTTTTGACTCTCACTACGACACTCCGCTTTTGCACTGGCGCGTGGTTTAACAGACTGGCGATTTCATGGACTAAATGGTGAATTTAGGACGAAAAAATTAGGTTTTCGACTGAAAATGGTTAAGGGAGGGAAAATAAGGAATTTAGAAAAAAAACGAGCACCCGGAATCGAACTTTGGTCTCGAAAATCAGAGATTGAAGCTTTTTTTTTTTCAAAATTTAAGAAATTATCCTAAGTTTTTTGAAATTTATAACTCCTGATGGTTCAAATCACTAAAATAATTTAAGAATAGTGTGATATTTCGTGAAGGTGTTTGTAAAATGTAATTAAATGGCTGCTAAGTGTTCTCCGAATGAATTTAAATATTGAAACTCTTAAATATGACTCAGAAATGAATTTCCTATTTTTTCGCATTAGAATTATCGAATTTGGTACAGTAGAAGCGGAGAAAATTGAGATTTTAGGCAAAGTTTTGTAAGGAACCCTGTAAATATAAGTTTTCGCGGCAAGACCTGTGAATTCTCGCAGATCCGTGTAATTATTACACTATATAGGCTTGCAATCCTTATTCCTATGACTCACGTTTGTGTACGAATAAGATATTATATACTTGTTACTAATTTATGGTAATAAGACCTTCCCTAGTGATTCAGGGTACCCTGTTGTAGTCAATTGATGACGTAACACTTCTTGATGGATCCATATGGACAATAAGTTGTGTAAAATTACTGTAAACTTATATAATTCATAATAGATGTTAAAAATAGATCATAATGCGAAAAATCTCTATTTTTTTGTTTTCTCTGTTTAACAACCGGAGTTTCGTAGTGAATTTTTGTTCTAATTGGTTGCCACACATGTACACCATGACGCAAAATTGCGCCCTTGGTGAAAAATATAAAATTCCACTAAACACTCCTCCTGACAAAACCGTCATCGCGCAGTGTCGTACTAAAAACGCGAAACAATGTAAATATGTGAAGGTCACACTTCAATTGTTTTTTTTGTCCCATGGTAGCCTTGAGGAAGTATTTTTCATATATCTTCATTGATTCAATAGAGCGAGTTTGCATTTTTGATTTCTGCTGCACTTTTGCGTACTTCTAGAAAAATTCCATTTTACCTAAAATTAGTCTGCAAAATGTCGTCAAATCTAATGTAAGGAATTATATTCTACGGTGTGTTGTTCAAATCAATTTGGCGCAAAATTGCGAACCATGTCTGCTTGGGAAAATGTGGAGCGGAGAAGGAGGGAAGAGTGCAGAGATACCAGACACAAAAAGGGAGGAGGGAGTGTGAGAGGTGAGGAGGGAGACGACAAACACTCTGACAGTGTCCACGCACCTGCGTACACTCGCACTGCGTGTTATTTTCGTGCGGCCGCGACGCGAGTGTGTCTCCTTGCCACCTTTGAAATGTTTTCTAGTCCGCACATAGCAATTGAAAGGCGCGGTTTCAAATATTTTTTGTTTAAATGGTGTTTTCTTTGGTTTTTTTTGGTTTGCGGCGTGTTGTAAGTATTAAAAATAGAGCAAAACAATATTTGTGTTCCTTTTTTGCAATTGTATTTAAAGTTGCATTAGAGCGCGTTAGATTACCACTAAAAATATCGATTTTTTTGAGATTTTGAAATATCTTTAAAAAATTTAATTTCGTTTCGAGACTTTAAAAGGTAAAGTCATGAATTATTGAACAAGAATTCGAATTTTTATTATTTATAAGTTTTTTTTTGAAATAAAACGACTGCCTCCCAAATTTTCCTATTTTCTTGATCATTTCGTTTTGAGGGCTGCTCACAGACGCTCCGCACGAACGCACGCGGCTGCCGAAACTCAAAACACTGGAAAATTCGCGGGAAAAATTTAATTTTCAAGTTTTCCAGTGTGTTGTGTCGACAGCCGCGTGCGTTCGTGCGGAGCGTCAGTGAGGTTGAGCAGCCCTCAACACGCAATGTTCAAGAATACTTAATTTGAGAACATTTTGGAAAGAAGTCGCTTTATTTCAAAAACGAATTGAAAATAATAAAAATTCGGACTTTTACTCAATAATTCATGATTCTAACTTTTACAGACTCGAAACGAATTTTAATTTTTTAGAAAATATTTTAAAATCTCGAAAAAATGGTATTTTTAGTGGTAATCTAACGCACTCCAGTGCAAATTTTAACAAAATTTAATTTGACTGTATTAATTTGTTCCGCATCTTTTCCTTCGCATTCTCAATAGAGCATCATTGAACACTTAAGAAATCTTCAAATCAAATTTTTTGCAGTGTTCATCTAAAGCCTATTCAGTTTTTCTGAAAAAAAAGAAAACGAATGGCTGAAACGTCGGACATCCCGGTGGTAAAACTTGAAGTGCCGGATGAAGACGATGACCTATTAGCTGGAAATGAAGATGATAATAAAATAAGTTCGGCGTTAGATGTGTTGGTTGCAGAGGCGCAGGTCGCAAAGGAGAAGGCGAATGAAGCGACGAAGAAACACGCTGAATCGATGGTTCAGCCGGAAAAGAAGCGGAGAGCGAGAAAAGCTAAGTCACACACGCCGGATGATGCGGATGATTGGATTCCGAAGTGAGCAGTCTTAGAACTAGCAATATTATTTTTCTTTAATCGTTACGACAGATATTTTCGATAGAGCGCAGAATTCTTTTAACATTAGTTATTCGAATCGGTTTCAAACGCGCTCCATTGAGAAAAATGAGATGTTTCTCAATAGAGCGCGCTTGCAAGGGAAGCTTTCCGTTTCGCTTGAGAGTTTCGTTGCTGTTTAATGAGCTGCTTCTTTCAAAAACTGATATTTATCTAAAAATTTCAAAAATTCGCTATAGTTTGGATCAAACTCATTATTTTTTGATACAATTTTGACGAATTCATATTGAGAACAATTCTAAATGAAATACTAACGATTTTCTCAATATATGCTTCTCAACGTTTTATTCTGGAATATTAATCTTGAGCTAAGTTGTAGGTCTTCAAATTTTTGAAATTTGACGAATTTTTGAACTTTGAGCAAAGAAACGCAGTTTTTGAAGGTTGTTTCTTAATTTTTCACTGTTAGATACGTTTCTCAATGGAGCGCGTTTAGCGATTTGTTTTTAAAATATAGAAATAAAATAACATTGATTCAAATCGATTCTAAATGCGCGCCAATGAGAACAAATAGAATCTGTTATGGTCAACTTAAATATTCTTGATCATTGCGTTTTGAGGGCTTCTCAACCTCATTGACTCTCCGCACGAACGCACGCACGCGGCTGTCGACACTAAGCACACTGGAAAATTTGAAAAATGCATTTTCTCGCGAATTTTGCAGTGTGTTGAGTGTCAGCAGCGGCGTGCGTGCGGGGCGGAGCGTCAGGGAGGTTGAGCAGCCCTCAATACACAATTATCAAGAATATTTAAGTTGACAATACTATGAAAAACTGTCAAACATTTTTTTTTGCTTGAGAAAAAGTTTCTAGAGTATTTTCCAGTTTTTTAATGTGCAAAAGTTCAAAATTTTTGAAAAAAGCCAATAAAAATTATTTTTTCAATTTTTCCAGAAACGATATCGAAAAAAAGGAAGACCTCAAAACGTTCGGGCTATCGTCAAGACCTCGCCGAGCGGTGAATTATGCAAGTATTGAAAGAGGAGATGAAGCGACGGCAAATTCGCTTGTCACCGAATTCACGTCGGGAAAGCGGAAGAGCAAGAGATCGAGAGATGAGATGGACGAGAATTATGAGGATGAGGATCATCCGAAATCGAGAAGGAAGACGAAATCGATGGGGTTTTCGAGAGCGGCTGCATTCACGCCGCCTGGTGTCAAGGATTATCAGAAGCTTACGAATCATGTAAGTTTTGCTCCGAAATGATCAGCAAAGGGTTTTGGATGGACAAGAGTTCAGTTTCCAGTAATTTTAACGAAAAATCTGTAATTTAGAGGAATTTAGAGGTGTTCAGGTTTAAAATTAGCGTTTTTCTGATAATTTTGAAAAATTGACAAATTTCAAGAAAAATTAAGGTTTTTACAAAATAAATTACGAAATTTCGAAAAATCACGACTTTTTGATGCATTTTTTTGAGAAATAGGCTTCTAATATTTTTAATTTTCGAAGTTATATGAAAAAAAGCTCGTTTTATCGAAAATTACCTCGGGCCGAAATTCTACAGTGTTTTAAAGGGACACAACAATTTTCACATTTTGTATCGGGTCACAAAATAGGTTAAAATGTCTTAGATTTGCTAATTTTAGAAAAAAATTGACAATATTCACGAAAATCGAAAAAAAATCGAATATAGGCATGAATTTGAAAATTGCAATGTTCCTTTAAAGAATATGGTAGCATGCAGATTTAATGGAATTTTATGAAAAAGAAAATTTAAAGAAAAACGAAAAAGGTATTTTTCCAGATCGAACAAACCATGAAATCGACAGTACCAAACGTCCAAGCAGACCGCCCATCTCCAGATGAACGTTCGAGACTTTGCATAGATGTTGACAATTTGCCGGCGATTCGACACGCGTCGGGAGGATTCCGACGATTTGTCAGCTGGATATCGGATCAGACAGTTGAGAAGATTCGGTGAGTTTTGCCTTATTTTGTCAAGGAATTTGAAAATTGCAATTTTTAACATTTCAGAAGTACTATTGAGCATTTCTTCGAAGTGGTCGATGTTCCAAAGACGAATATTCCTCAAAATAATTGGACGTGGAAGGCTGGTGGCCCATGGAAGCTTGCGAAATTGATTCGACATGCTTGGAATGTGTTACCGATGGAGGAGAGAAAGAAATGGGAGAAGACGGCGAGAATGGATTCGTTTGAATCGGCGAAACTTAGTGGGTTTTTAGAAAATTTGTCATTTTGTGAAAACCTAAATTTTTGACACTAAAAATGCTGAAATATTGATTGAATTTGGTCCAAAATCTGAAATTTTTGGAATAATCTGAAATTTATCTAAAAATCTGTGATTTAGAGCATTTTTTGTGAATTGATTGGAATTTCGTGAAATCCTAAATTTTTGGACCTAAACGTGCTGAAATATTGATTGAATTTGGTCCATAACCTGAAATTTTTGGAATATTCTAAAAAATTTTAAGAAAAACTGACAATTTCCCGAAAATTTGAAGAATTTTATAAACTTTTCAAAAAATCTGGAATTTAGAGCATTTTTAAGCTGAAAAATTGACAATTTCTCGAATAGCTGAAAATTTTAATTGTCAAAATGTGCAGAATTTTGGAAATTTTCAGAAAATCTGAAATTTGGAGCATTTTGAAGAGTACAGGCTGAAAAATTGACGCTTTTCTGAAATTGCATGGAAACTTGCGAAAATTGTCAAAATTCACGAAAATTCTTCATTTTATTTTTTTGAAACTGTAAAAATTGAAAGAATTGGGATTTTTCCGGTTTTAGAGGATTTATGAAGCGAAAAATAGTGAAAAATAGAAAAAAGCATGTTTTTGTCCAGTTTTTGAACATTTTTCGCACCAGTGGCCTAGAAAAAGCGTTGAAAACTAGTCCGCGGGCATTATTCAGTGAATAATCTGGAAAAATGCAGAAATTTGAGTTAAAATGAAGTAATTTAAGCATTTTCTATAAATATTCATTGAAAAATGCTTAGAGGAAAAGTTCGGCCACGTTTTCTAGGCCATTTTTTTGAAGCCCGTTTTCTCAGTTTCTAGGTGGTTTTTTCACAATTTTAAAAATAAATCAAGATTTGGCACGAATTCATTGTTTAAACAATTATTTCTTGCAGTAAAAGGGATTTCCATGCCACTTTGTGAGATTCCATTAATCACAACGGATGAAAAACCGTCGCAGAAAACGCTGAGACCACTCGATTCGATCTACTCGAAATGCTGCTCATTAAACCCGATTTTCTCGTCTGTTGGAGATATAATCGAGCATTTTCTCGAACATCACGACACTGTTCACTTCTACGCGTGTAGCGGATGTAATACAGTATTCGCGTCAAGCTGTGAATACCGTAGTCACACTTGTCCGGATTTTAACAGTCTGAAGCTGAAATTAGCGCTTAAAAATGAGAAAGTTGAGATGAAATGTGCGTATTTTTATATCGCTTGCTCACACTGCGGACTATGGCTACCGATGAGAAAACATGTGACAGGGATTTCGCGTTGTTGGACGTATTTCCAGGCGCTGACAATTGCCCACCCGACGAGTACATTGATACCGGTTTTGATCTATTCACATGACGAACTGATTTTGGATAAACCGAATAGGAAGTTGAATTTCAGTGCGATACCGAGGACTAATTTGTGAGTTGTGAAAATTTTTAAATGTATTGATTTAAAAAATTTTTGCAGCACCGCACCATTGGCTTGTAAGGAATGCGAAACGGTGTTTGAAGATGTTGAAGGTTTCGAGAATCATATGCAAAATGAGCATGTTGATAAGTTGAGGGAGTGCACGAGATGTCAGAAGAAGTATGGATCGGAATTTACGTTTTGGTAAGGGTTTTTTTTGGTGATTTTGGCCTAGAAAATGGAATTTTTGGTTTTCTAGGTCATGTGGGGTTAGAAATTTTAAAGAAAAATGGAATTTTGTTATTTAAAATTAATATGTGCGAAAGATTTGGATTTTTCAGATGAAAATTCAAGAATTCTAGATGAAATTTTGAAAATGTCAATTTTGACCGCGTTTTTATTGAAATTTCCGGTTGAAACTCAACATTTTAATATGAATTGCCAAATTAGTTGTTTTTTCTTGAAAATGTTAACCAGAACCGAAATTTTGTGAATTTTAAGTCAAAAATTGAGAAAAACGATCAATTTTGAGCCAAATTGTGGATTTTTAGCGAAAAAGTGCTCAAAAGAACGTTTTTGATTGAAAATGTAAGGTTTTACCCACATTTTCAGAAAATGTAGCAAATTTCCAGCCTTTTGAGCCAAAAACCATGTTAATCCGTTAATTTTGAGCCAAATTGTGGATTTTTGTCAAAAAAGCGCTGGATTTGATTGAAAATTTAAGATTTTACCCAAAAGTTTAGAAAATTTCCAGCATTTTGAGCCAAAAATCGTGTTAACATGTTTATTTTGAGCCAAATTGTGGTTTTTCTGTCAAATAAGTGCTCAAAAGGCAGATTTTGAGAGAAATTTTAAGGTTTTACCCACATTTTTAGAACATTTTGCAAATTTCCAACATTTTGAGCCGAAAATCATGTTAATACGGTTATTTTTAGCCGAATTATTGATTTTTGTCAGAAAAGTGCTAAATTTGATTGAAAATTTAGGGTTTTACCCACATTTTTAGACGATTTAGCTCATTTCCAGCATTTTGAGCCAAAAATCATGTTAATCTGTTAATTTTGAGCCAAATTATGGATTGTTGAGCGAAAAAAATTGCCAAATTTACCCAACAAGACAAAAAATTGCGAGAAGAAGTTATAATTTTTCCAAAAATGACAGAATTTCAGAAAAAAATCAATAAAACATATAAATTTGAACCATTTTTTTGAAAATTTCAAAAAAAAACTCAAATTTTCTGAAATTTCCGCTTTTCTATGAAAAAATGAGGTATTCCCAGTGTTTCAAGGTTTTTTTCAGAAAAAAAATTGAAAAATGGCCTAGAAATTGTAATTTTGGGTTTCTAGGCCGCGGCCTAAAAAGCCCTACCCGTTTATCAAATCAAATTCTGAATTGTTTTTCTTAAATATTCGGAAAACATGAAAACGGAAAATAATTATGAAGCGAAAAACAACGAGCGATACTTTCCATATAGAATTGGTATTCTAAGTGGTCTTAAACACTCGTACATTTAAATTATATGGAAAATTTGAGTAAAAAATGAAATTTTTGAAAAATAGTCTAGAAATACGAAAAAACCCCCAGAAATTTGAGTTTTAAAAAATCTTAAAAAATCTGCCCATCTTTTCAGCCATCACGCATTGACGCATTTCAATGATCTGGTGATTTTTGCGAACTATCTTCGAAACACGGCCACTTATCACCCACCGGCGGATTCTAATAGATTACCGCATTATGGATCGGATCCGAAGAATGTGATAGTTGGGGGATTTACGAAGGATTTCGATTGCGTTATGCAGAGTGGTGTGAGAGAGTTGCATGAATTTGTGAAGCCGGACGAAGAGTTGACGAGAAGGAAGCTAAGATTGTGCTTGAATGATAAGCAGCCGTCGAGAAGTCGTTCGGGTACGCCGTTTTCGATGGAGAGCGATGATTCGAGATCGACGGTTTCAACGGCGACGGAGAAGAGTGATGAGAGGAGAAAGGTCCGCTCGGATATGGGATATGAGCATGTGGATTATGAGGAGATGCTGAATGATAGTGATGTGGAGGCGGAGGCGAAGAAGAGGTTGCAGGAGATTATGGGAATTGTAGGTTTTTAAAAATAACTTTAAAATTTAAAAAAATCCAAAATTAACGATGATTGGAGAGAAATTTTTAAAAATTACACGAAATTATAGTTTTCAAAGATGTTCTGGAAATTGTAGAATTCGCTCTTGTGTTAAAGACTGTGTACAAGTTGAGATATACAAAAACAATTTTGAAAATCAAGTTTTTTACCCTAAAAAGCTAAAAATTCACGATGATTACAGAGAAATTTGGAAAATTTCAGAAAATTTGAGTACTCAAAGATGTTCTCGAAAATGTACAATTATTTTTTGCGTTAAAGACAGTGTACAAGTTGAAATTTACCAAAAAAATTGAAAATTAAGGTGTTCCCCCTAAAAATTCAAAAATTCACGATGATTAGAAGGAAATTTGGAAAAATGTGTGTATTCACAGTTTCCGACAAGATTCTGGAAAATTTAAAAATCTTTTTTATGTTAAAGACAGTGTATAAGTTGAAATATACAAAAAAAATTGAAAATCAAGTTTTTACCCTAAAAATTCAAAAATGCGATATTTTTTGCCAAAATTTCAAAAAAATCACGATTTTACATTTAAAAACTTGGGAAATTTTGGATTTTTTGTTTTATATCAACTTGTACACTGTCTTTAAGAGAAATTTTATGAGAAATGATTTAAATTCGAGAATAAGTTGTAGTTTATCGAAAAAAATATGAAAACTTTAGAAAAAAACGCTTTTTTGCTTGAAATATCACTTTTTTGTTGGGATTTCAAAGAGAAATTAAGTGAACCCTTTGCTTTAAAGAAGTAAAACGTTTTTTCGAGTAAAAATCTGTTTAAATGCGCATTATGTGTAGTTTTTGGGTCTTGAATGGAAAAATGGTCTTAGAAACATTTTTTTTTCAAATAAAAGTGATTAAAAACAAATATTTTCTAATTTTGCAGGAAGGAGAGAACCTATTCGATTTTGGTGAAAAATTGTTGAATGCTGCAGAAATTTTGGAGCTTTTGAAGGGTGATCACAAGAATGTTGAGGTAAATAAAAGTTTTTTAAAAACAATTGAACCCCCTCCATTTTGCAGGCACATTTGGAAGAAGAAGACGATTATTCGAAACTTTCAACAGGAATTTCGGTATTAAGCCTAAGAAGCTTTGATGTGACAGTTGGATCGTGTGTGGATCCTTTGAAGGATAATTTGTTGTTTAATAGGATGTAAGAGAATTTATTTCGCTACTTTTAAATATTTAAAAAATACGTAAATTTTGAGCAAAATTAAGGAGGTTTGACCATAAAAGTGCTCAAAATATAGCTTTTGATTGCAAATTTAAGGTTTTACCTAAAATTTTAGAAAATTTAGCTCATTTCCAGCATTCTGAGCCAAAAACCATGTTAATCCGTTAATTTTGAGCGGAATTATGGATTTTTGCACAAAAATGTGCTCAAAATTCATAATTTGATTGAAAATTTAAGGTTTTACTCACATTTTTAGAAAATTTAGCAAATTTCCGGCATTTTGAGCCAAAATTCATGTTAATCTGTCAATTTTGAGCGGAATTATGGATTTTCCAAAAAAAAAGTCCCTTTTTGAGTAAAAAATGCCAAATTTACCCAAAAAGACGAAAATTTGCGAGAAGAAATTAGAATTTTTCCAAAAAATGACAGAATTTCAGAAAAAATCTAGAAATTATATAAATTTGAACCATTTTTCTTGAAATCTTCAAAAAAACCTCACAATTTGTGAAATTTCCGCTGTTCTCTGAAAAATGGGGATATTCCCAGTGTTTCTAGGTTTTTTTTTTGGAAAAAAATGAAATATGGCCTAGAAATTGTAATTTTGGGTTTCTAGGCCGCGGCTTAAAACTATGCCCGTTTATCACACCAAATTATGAATTGTTTTTCTTAATTATTACTCATTTTTGAGCCATGCGGGGCCGCAGTCATAATTTATTTGAAAACAATTCTTTCAGCTATCATCGATGTCTTAAATGCCACTCGATCTTCAGTATTTATCCGGAATTGCACGTGAAAAAGTGTGGATGTGCAGAAACGGACATGATTGAAATTTGGCATCCGGCGTTGGAAGCGGAGAACGGAGTTGGATGTTTTGTCGAGGGATGTGAAGAGCGATTGTGCTCGATCATGTCGTTGAGAGCGCACTTGTTGACGAGCCACGGCGAGGTCTGGGGATTTGAAACGTTGAGCAGGACGGATGGCGAAACGCCGGACAATTCGATGCTCACGCTTTCGCAATTGGTGGAACCGTTTAGGAGGGATCAAAGGACGAGAATGGCGAAATTCACGGATTTTGAGTTGGGGATGCCGGTTAGCGGGGTATATCAGAGAAAGGTTTGTTGTTTTGTATTAAGAAGTGCGAAAAATTTGGATTTTTGAGGTGAAAATTTAAGAATTTTGGATAAAATTTTGAAAATGCCAAATTACAACAAAATTGTGGATTTTCCGAGAAATTTAAATTTTTGACCGCAAAATTTTGTAATTTACGGTCTAAACTCAAAATTTTAATATAACGTGCTAAATTTCCGTCTGTTTCTTCAAAATTTTGTCCGAAACGGAATTTTTGTGAATTTTAAGCCAAAAATTAGGAAAATCGGTCAATATTGAGCCAGATTGTGGATTTTTGGCAAAAAAGTGCTCAAAAGACAAAATTTGGTTGAAAATTTAAGGTTTTCCTCACATTTTTAGAAAATTAAGAGAATTTCCAGCATTTTGAGCCAAAAATCATGTTAACATGTTAATTTTGAGCCAAATTATTGATTTTTGTCAGAAAAATGTGCTCAAAAGGCGCTTTTTGATTGAAAATTTAGGTTTTTACACACATTTTTAGAAAATTTAGCAAATTTCCAGCATTTTGAGCCAAATTATAGATTTTTGGAAAAAAATGTCATTGAAACTTTAAATTTAAGCAAAAAATGCCAAATTTACCCAAAAATTTGCTAGTAGAAATTGTAATTTTTCCAAAAAGTGACAGAATTTGAGAAAAAATCAAGAAATTATAATTTAAAAAATGAAATATGGCCTAGAAATTGTAATTTTGGGTTTCTAGGCCACGGCCTAAAAACCCTGCCCGTTTATCAAATCAAATTCTGAATTGTTTTTCTTAAATATTCGGAGAAGAAAATGAAAACGGAAATTAATTATGAAGCGAAAAAAGGCGAGCGATACTTTCCATATAGAATTGGTATATTCTAAGTGGTCTTAGACACTCGTACATTGAAATTAAATGGAAATTTGAGCGAAAAATGTCATATTTACCCAAAAGGGGCGAAGATTTGCTAGAGGAAATTATAATTTTTCCAAAAAATGACAGAAAGCAAGAGATTATATAAATTTTAACCATTTTTTTTTGAAAATTTCAAAAAACCTCACATTTTCTGAAATTTCTGCTTTTCTCTGAAAAAAGGAGGTATTCTACGTGTTTCTAGCGATTTTTTAGAAAAAAAAAATGAAAAATGGCCTAGAAATTGGAATTTTGGGTTTCTAGGCTTTGAAATCGAAAATTTCGAATTGTTTTTGTGAATTTTCGAGAATTTCGATAAAATTCAAAGAAATTCCCAGAATTTCAGATGAATTTTTGAAAATCTGGAAATTTTGCTGAAAATGTCAGAGTTTCTGGCTTTGAAATTGAAATTTTCTGAAAATTCTGAAAATGATGAGTTGTTTTTGAGAATTTCGATGAAATTCAAGGAAATTAAGGTGAATTTAGAGAATTTGAGTTGAAATTTTGAAAATCTCTGGAATTTGGGCATTTTGATGGTGAAAATGTCAAGTTTTTGGCTTTGAAATTGGAAATTTTCTGAAATTGTATGAAAATGATGAGTTGTTTTTGAGAATTTCGATGAAATTCAATGAAATTCAATGAAATTTTGAAAATTTCTGGAATTTGAGCATTTTGATGGTGAAAATGTCAAGTTTTTGGCTTTGAAATTGAAGTTTTCTGAAAATTCTGAAAATGATGAGTTGTTTTTGAGAATTTCGATAAAATTCCGAAAAATATTGGAATTTCAGAGAAATTAAGAGAATTCAGAGAAAATCTGAAATTTTCAGCTTAAAATCCATAATGGAAAAATGGATTTTAAGCTGAAAATTTGAAAAAAATTGAAATTTTGGTGAAAATGTCAAGTTTCAGGCTTTGAAATTGAAATTTTCTGAAAATTCTGAGAAATCTTGAAGTGTTAGAAGATTACATGAAAATTAGAGAATTTAAGATTTCAGATAAAATCTGAAAATTTGGAAAAAAATTGAAATTTCAGCTTTAACTGAAAATTTTTAAATTAATAGTGGAAAAATGGATTTTAAGATGAAAATTTGAAAAAAATTGAAATTTCAGCTTCAACTGAAAATTTTAACTCAATTAATCTTGCAGGTGG
This sequence comes from Caenorhabditis virilis, assembly GCA_964036255.1. Classification (NCBI taxonomy): domain Eukaryota; kingdom Metazoa; phylum Nematoda; class Chromadorea; order Rhabditida; family Rhabditidae; genus Caenorhabditis; species Caenorhabditis virilis. The sequence goes on along the minus strand of OZ038417.1, from coordinate 2,773,073 downwards.
TTATTCGACCAACGTACGTTGATAAAGTGGACGCTTCCGGACAAGCGCAAAGAAGAGAAACGGTGGAAAGGATGTTTGTTTTGCAAAATGTAGGAAATTTTCATTTTTTCGCCATTTTTTTGAAGAATTTTATCAATTTTTCAGGGTATTTTTGAATGTAATTCATGCACATTTCACACTCGACAATTGAGCGCGATTCAAGAACATATTCGATTCAATCATGTGCATAGTTGTATGAATTGTGGACGTGGATTTATGTCGGCGATTAGTATGAGGATGCATATTTGTTCGAAGGTTTTTGAAAGGAGTGGGTTTTTATTTTTTGGAAAAAAATATTGGAAAATTTGGATTTTTAGGGAAAAATGATGTGAAATTGTGAATTTTCGCGAAAATCTGGCAAAAAATGGGAATTTTTGGATTTTTTAGGAAAAAACTGGTTTTTCAAATTTTTTGGTTTATTTCAACTTGTATACTGTCTTTAATCCAGAAAAGAACTAAAAAACACTTGAATTTTCTGGAATTTCTCTTAAATTTTAAGGTTTTCTTGAAATTCTCAAAAATTTCAACATTTTATCGAATTTTCAAAAAATTTTAATATAACGCTCCAGATTGTTTTGGATTTCTAGAATTTTATCGAAATTCTTTGATTTTTAGAAAATTTCAATTTCAAAATTTGAAACCTGAAGTTTTCAATGTCCAAAAAAGCCAATAACACATTTCTGAAGGAAGTTAGTCCACCGGTAATTTGGGTTTCTAGGCCATATAAAAATAGCTATTATATGGCCGAGAAAAGCGAATTTCCGGGGGACTAACTTTCTTGGGAAATGTGTTATTGGTTTTTTTGGACACTGAAAATTTCAAGTTTCAGATTTTGAAATTGAAATTTTCTTAAAAGTAAAGAATTTTGATGAAATTCTGGAAATTCAAAAAAATTGGAGAGTTTTGTTAAATTTTTTTGAAAATTTGTAAAATTTTGAGGATTTCAAGATAATCTGAAAAGTTAGGAGAATTTCAGAAAAATCAGGTGTTTTAGAGTTCTTTTTTCGATTAAAGACAGTGTACAAGTAGAAATGAACCAAAAAAATTTGAAAATCCAGTTTTTTTCCTGAAAAAAATTTAAAAATCCCATTTTTCGCCAGATTTTCGAGAAAATTAACGATTTTACATTATTATTCACAAAAAATTAAAAATTGCCAATATCTTTTTGAAAAAATTTCGATTTTTAACATTTTTTCGGTAGAATTAATGAAAATTTCATGTTTTTTTTCCAGAACGCCGAACCGAAGAGAATCACGAGCTGCGAGCAAGCTGCAAATTGTGTCCGGATCGTGTTCCGTTTCACACACTGTTCCATCATATTGTTGGGAAACACCCGCGTGAGATTTCAATGAAAAATACCACTGGAGAGGTAGTTTTAAGACTTTTTTCGTTTTCGCTGAAAAAACCGCTTTTTCAGCTTTTTCCGCAAGGAGCGAATATTCGCTTGGAACCGCTTAATCCACAAATGCCGGGACAACCGAGACCGAATCACGAAATGAGGACGAAAATGATTAGAAGGTGAGAAAAAATTTTAAAAACCGGTTTTCGGAGGTTCTAGGCGGGTTTTTAAAAGTGAGAAAAGGTAAAGTTCCGTGAAAAAATGGCCTAGAAACCACATTTGTGGCCTAGAAGCCCTATTTATGGCCTAGAAACCACGTTGCTGGCCTATAAACCAAATTTGTGGCCTAGAAACTCGATTTTTGGCCATGAAACCAGATTTATGGCCTAGAATCCACATTGCTGGCCTGTAAACCAAATTTGTGGCATAGTAACCAGATTTTTGGCCTAGAAACCGATGAATATCCTATAAATCGAATTTATGGCCTAGAAACCAGATTAATGTCTTAGAATTCACATTGCTGGCATGTAAACCAAATTTGTGGCCTAGAAACCCGATTGATGGCCCAGAAACCCGACTGATGGCCTAGAATCCACATTTCTGACCTATAAACCAAATGTATGGCCAAGATACCTTATTTACGGCCTAGAATCTACATTGCTGGCCTAGAAACCAAATTTGTGGCCTAGAAACCAGATTTATGTCTTAGAATCCACATTGTTGGCCTAAAAACAAATTTGTGGCCTAGAAACCAGGCCAATGGTCTAGAAACCAGATTTATGACCTAGAATTCAAATCCCCGTCAAAATTGCAGAGACCTTCAACGACGCGTCGAAGGACAACCACTAAGCAGACTTCAACTCTACCAGCCGCCACCAGGCGCATTATTGTTCAATCCGAAGCCGAAAGTTGTGAACGACATGAAGAAACAGTGCTATTTGTGCGATATGGTGTTTGATTCGCCCGCCGAGCTGTTGTCACATCTGGAGCAACATCCGGAGCAGTGGAAAAAGTGTCCGTACTGTAAATTGGCGATACGAACGCATTACGAAATGCAGAGACATTTGATTTCGGATCACGTGCTGGCGATGAATAGGGAAATGGTAAGAGGGGTGTTTATTGTTGGATTTTACCTTAAAGACAGAGTGAAACTTATTTTTTTCCTTAATTCTTATCTCATATTCGTTGGAAACCCTTCAAAGTGACAAGAAATTTTGATTTTTGAGATTTTTAACTTTTTAAGCCCTTAAAGACAGTATCCCACCTAATTTTAATTTCATATTTTTTAATTTTCAAATTTTTCGAAAAATCACCAAAATTTGAAATCACAATTTTTTGCAGGTATGCGGATTCTGCCGAATTGCCGTCAACAGTACACCGGGAACACATTTACTCTACCTCTGCCCGCGTGCACCGCATTGTGGAATATGTGGAGTGCACACGCCGAATCCTCAAATGCGCAAGGATCACTTAAACCTGATGCACAAGGACGTTATCCAGCGTTTCCAGTGCTCGTTTTGCCGTACCGTTTTTGTGACAATGGACGATTTCCACTCGCACACGTGTCGAATGACCCATCAACTGCAGTCGTGCGATTGTGACGAGTCGATGATTTTCACATCGATCGACGAGTTTTGCGACCATTTCGATTCGTGTCACGTTCGACCGGGAAATCAATGTGGAGCGTGCTATCGAACGGCGAAAATCGAGTCGGAATTTGTGCGTCATCGTTTTCATCACATGAAACCGGTGTCGGCGAAAGCGACGCGAAAGGTTTACCTGTTGCAGCCGTGGCTTCGTCCGAGAGGAATGCCGTTGCCGGTGTCGAGATTGCCGCTGAAATCGTTGCCGCCGAATAGGAGACCGGCGGTGTCGCAGTTGATATCAAGGGTAAGGAGAAAACCTGGAAATGGAGTCTGCTGGGAATATTTTTAAGAAATTTCGAAAATTTAGCTCCAAATACTGATTTTATCAGGTTAAAAAAAATAAACGGAGTTAATAAACATCCAACGATAAAAACCAGCTAATAAAATAGGAATCGACGCGCAATAATTTCAAAAAATGAAATTTCCCGGCATCCCTGGACTGTTTCTTTAGATTACGGTAGTTTGCATTTTTTGGAAGAATTGGGTATCTACGTTAAATTGCCGAAAATGACATACTTATGTTATAAATGGGTTTCAAACTTTTTTTTTTATTCACGGAAGAAAAAGCGTAAAAAATGAGCTACCTGCAAAAAGGTTACCACAGCGGAAGAGTTTTGGTTTCTAGTCCGCGATAGTTTGGGTTCCTAGGCCACCAATTAAGTTTTTGCATTTTTATTCGTTTTTTTGCATTAGAAATGTGATTATATCGGTTTTTCATTTTTAAATGAATAAAAATGCACAAATTTAATTGGTGGCCTAGGAACCCAAACTATCGCGGACTAGAAACCAAAACCCTTCCGCGGTGGAAACTTTTTTGAAGGTAGCTCGTTTTTTTTTCGATTTATAACATAAATATGTCATTTTTCGGCGATTTAACGTCATTTATATTCTCAGTAATGGCTTCCTTTAAAGGAAACATCACACAGATTGTCCTATATGGCCTAGAAACCCGAATTGAATTTCCTTGGACATATCTGTATTCGATTTTTTCACAAATTTTCAGTTTTCGTAGATTTTTCTGGGATTTGTCCAAATTTTCACTGTTTAAACCTGATAACCGCCTGAATTACAGATTTTTCGTAAAAATTTAGTTACATTCCCGGAAACTGAACTCTTGTCCATTCAAAACCCATTTCTGATCATTTCGGAACAAAAATTGCATCGGAAAATGTTAATAAACCGGCAAAAACTGCTTTTTTTATTTGAAAACATTCAAAAACTCAATTTTTGAAGGAATATATCTAACAATGTATTTTTTACTTTTAAACGTTGATTTTTGAATTCTAGAGGTCCAAAAAGGTGAAATTTGGCCAAAAAATGTCGAATTTACAAGAAATTCGAGTTACCGTAATCTAAAGGCGCATGCTGGTTTTATTTTTAGCGCAAATCGATTTTTTAAAAATTTTTTTAATCTGAGGTTTTTTCCAGCAAAACGCTCCACAAAATGTCCAGCAAAATAATCAGACGATTGGAGCGGCGTTAAGAGCGTCGATGATGAGATCGTCAGCATATTTGGACAATCGAAATCAGCCAAGAGTTGAAGCGCAAGCAGCACCGACAACAGGTTCAACATTAGCTCAAATATTGGGAGTTCGACCGAAACCCGCCGCCATACCATCTTCGACGATTTGCGAGCAATTGAACGCGTTGTTCCAAGCGACACCGGAGAAGGTTGACGTGAAAGTGAGCGCGAATATAATTGCGAACGATGACGATGGACCGGTTGATGATATCGATATTGTGATAGAGGAGGTTGTGGCGAGAAATACGGCGATGGGTAAGAATCAGAGATCTTGTGAAAATCGATATTTGAAAATAAATTTCAGGTAATTCTTCAACACCGTCCACTTCTGATTCCAATCCTCTTGAAATGCCGGAATTGGAGGCGTTCCCGCGGAGTGTCGAGTTTCAAGGTATGGTTGTGGTTTTTTCTTGAATTTAGGGATGGAAGAGATAAGCTCCGCCCACTCCATTTTTATAATTTATAAAGTTTTCGTATTTTTTAAACATATTTCTGGGCTGCAAAAAAACATTTAATTTTTCGGAAGCTTCTGGAATTTTTGGAAGCTTTTAAGAGGCTTCTGAAATTTTTTGGAAGCTTTTGGAATTTTTTGGAGGCTTTTAAGAGGCTTCTGGAAGCTTATGAAAATTTTTTGAAGCTTTTTGGAGGCTTTTGGAAGCTTCTGGAAATTTTTTGAGGCTTCTGGAATTATTTTTAATCTTGTAGGAGGCTTCTGGAAGCTTTTGAAAGCTTCTGAAATTGTTTTGAAGCTTCTGGAATTTTTTGGAAGCTTTTAGGAGGTTTCTGGAATTTTTTGAAGCTTTTTGGAGGCTTCTGGAAGCTTTTTGAAGCTTCTGGAATTTTTTGGAGGCTTCTGGAAATTTTTGGAAGCTTCTTGGAATTTTTGTTTTTAATTTTTTGAAAACGGGTTTAAAAAAAGACATTTTCAAAAAATTTCAACAAAAAGATGTTGAAATTTGGCGCATTAACTAAAAATGGCTTCTTGATGATATCGTGAAAGTTTTACACAGTGATATTGAGCTTGAGACAAGTTATAGCTCTTCAAAGTTTCGATTTTTTGCAAATTTTCAAATTTTTCAACAAAAAATTTGAAAAAGTCGTTTTTTTTTAATTTTTAACAATTTCCAGTTTCCAATTTACACATTTCACGCTTTAATCATATTCAGAAGAAAATTTACAATATTCATGAACAAAAATTATTTTTTGCAGAACAGACTCTTAAAAATGACGAGAAAGGGGCGGAGCTTCACCTTTTGGGGCGGAGCTTCCCAAATAATCCAAAAAAATTAAATAAAAATCAATTGCAGGTGTAAGAGCTTCACAAGAAGATGACGATGATGACGATGACCTGGTTGCGATCGTTGAACCCGACTCGAATGGCGAAATTCAAGGAAAAGCGGTGATTAAAGAAGTTGTTGACGAGAATGGGGATGATGAATTGGAGGTTGTAGCGGAAGTTGAGCAGTAAGACCCCCGGAATAGTTTGAAAAGTTGATTTCATACCATTTTTCCAGCTCGACAACGGTTCTACCGTCGCAAGTGGCGAGAAGAGACAAGAAGTTCAAATGTCAAAAGTGTTCGGCGTCGTATATGACGAATCAAGCGTTGAGACATCATATGGGTTCACATCGATCGGATGCGGGTGACGTGGGAATTGAGGAGGTTTTCGGACTGCCGGATGAACAGAATGTGTTTGTGTGCAAGAGTTGCTGTTTGGCTTATCAGAGTAAAAGGCAGTATGATTGTCATGTGGTGGGTATCTCTCTTTTGTTTTTGGATTTGAAGGCTTCAGGCATTTTTGGGGCTCATTTCTGGGGGGGGATCGTTGTGCCAAATTTTGTAAGCCTATGTATTTTAGAAGGCTAATTTGACGTATTTTTTTTTAATTTGTGCTCCCCTCGATATTGGGTACTTATTCTGCACAAGTAGCTCAAATTAGGTAGTAAAAATTAAGTTTAGCTCTAATATTCAGAATTATTGATTTTTACAAAGTATATTATAGTGAGCCGGATCGGATCGAATTTCGGAGAAAATCTGGATCGGATCGGTTCGACTCCGACTCGGCTATTTAGTAGTTTTTAAAAAATGGCTATCCTAGCTGATCCGATCCAGATTTGATCCGAATACCGATCCGGGTAGGATCACTAAAATATACTAGGAAAAAGTCGATAAACGTGAACTTTGGAGTGAAAATTGCATTTTTAGGGAATTTTTTAAAATTTACCAAAAATCGATATTCGAAGTCCATTTTACTGGTTGATATGAAGTCAATAGAAAACACCTTTAAACAAAATTTAAGAACTTTTTTTAGAAACTGTGCTTTTTTTTTTAGAAATTATCGAAATTTTTAACGAAAATTGCTAAAAATTCAATTTTTCGCTCTAAAAATCAGGTTTATCGATTTTTTTAGTATCATATAGTGATCCAATACGATTTCGGATCAAGACAGGATCGGATCGGTTCGTCGAATATCAGAAACTAACTATTTTTTGAGCTGGCAAGTAACTATCCGATCCGGATCGGATCACTAGAGTATACTTGTTTTAAAAATCGATAAAACTGGAATTTAGAGCGAAAAATTATATTCTCCGGTATTTTCAGCAATTTTTCTTGTGTAAAAACTAGGGGTTTTGATAATTTTTTTAGAATTTCAATTTTTTATTTAAATTCACGGTTTCAAAAAAATGTCTTAGATTTTTTTGAAAAATAATTTCTATTGGTATCTCTGAATTTACAACATAAACCACCCGAATTATTTGCAGGTAATGCACGGAGACACACAATTGACGTGTAGAAAATGCAGTGGCATCGGATTCAACCCGTCGGTTATCAATCAACACCACAAGGCTCATATGATGAACCAAGTGTTCTATGCGTGTGGAACGTGTCGTCAGAGATTTGAGACGGATTTGCATCTGATGGAACACATGACAATGACTCACGACGTTGTTTTATTCTATTTTTGTAAAGTTTGCTCATTTGGAACGTCGAATTTGGACGCGTTGCTGATGCATTGTAATACGTTGCACGCGTCGGATTATGTAGGGGATTTTAATTGGATTGCTTTTTTTTTTAATTGGAATTTTTTAGACACTTTGTGAACGTATTGGCGCCGTGCCAGCATCGTTGCTCAATTATGTGCCGGAGAATGTTGAGGAGCATAAGACGAGATTGTTGGGAGGGATTGTGAGAGCGGTTGTGCCGTCGGAATGCGCGCATAGGAATATGTTGTTGGCGTCGGAAGGACTGGTGACTTGTGTCGAGTGTCATTGTTTGGTGAGTTTTCGAATATCGATTTGTTAATCATGAAATTTTGTCAAATTTTATTTTTTCCTTTTTTTTCCAAGAAAATTAGCCTTTTCCACAAATTTTGGCCCTTGATTTAGTTCAACGTTCAATTATCTATTTTTTAATTTAAAAAATACGCCAAATTTCACGACAATTTCAGATTTTTGAAATTTTTTTGTAAAATTTTATTTTTTTCTTTAGTTTTTTTAGCCAAATTTTATTTTTTCCTTTTTTTTTTCAGAAAAATTAGCTTTTTCTTTAAATTTTGACGTATAATTTAGTTCAATTTTTAATTATCGATTTTTTGATTTAAAAAATACGCCAAATTTCGCGAAATTTTGGTTTTTTTAGCCAAATTTTATTTTTTCCTTTTTTTCCAAGAAAATTAGCCTTTTCTATAAATTTTGACGTATTTATAAGTTCAATTTTTAATTATCGATTTTTTAATCTAGAAAAATACGTCAAATTTCGCGAAAATTTTGGTTTTTTTGAAATTTTTTTGTAAAAATTTATTTTTTTCCTTTTTTTCCATGAAAATTCGCGTTTTTTTATAAATTTTGACGTATAATTTAGTTCGATTTTTAATTATCGATTTTTTTATTTAAAAAATACGCCAAATTTCACGAAAATTTCAGATTTTTGAAATTTTTTTGTAATAATTTATTTTTTTCCTTTTTTTCCATGAAAATTCGCTTTTTTTATAAATTTTGACGTATAATTTAGTTCGATTTTTAATTATCGATTTTTTAATTTAAAAATACGCCAAATTTCACGAAAATTTCAGATTTTTGAAATTTTTTGTAAAATTTTATTTTTTCAGTTTTTTCCAGGAAAATCAGCCTTTTCTATAAATTTTGACCTATAATTTAGTTTAATTTTTAATTATCGATTTTTTGATTTAAAAAATACGCCAAATTTCACGAAAATTTTGGATTTTTGAAATTTTTTTGTAAAAATTTTATTTTTTTCCTTTTTTTTCCAGGAAAATTCGCTTTTTCTATAAATTTTGACGTATTTATAAGTTCAATTTACAATTATCGATTTTTTAATCTAAAAAAATGAGTGAAATTATTGAAAAATTTGCATTTTCGTATTTCCCGCCATTTTTATCGACTTGGTTTAAAGGGAGAACATTTAAGATTTCAAGCTACCGTAACCCGAATTAAAAAAAACGTTTTTATTTCTAAAAATCAAAAAACGCATTTTTCAATTTCAGCAATCACTCTACTCCTACATTGCATGCATCAAAAGCATAATGGCGAATCCGAACGAAGAAACGGACATTCGATTTGAGACAGTGATGCCAACGACGGCGAATCATCGATACTTTCCGCTGATAAATTTCCTAAGAAATCGAAATAATAAGATTTTGATGACGAAGCTGGGAAGACTGATTCCGAAAGCGCAGAATGAGTAAGAATAAGCGCCAACCAGTGTTTTTTTCTAAAAATGTTATTTTTCTAGGCAATTAGCGGCACGACCAGGGATGGAGGTTCGAACACCGGCTGGATCGAGGGTTATCCGACCGACTAAGACAGGACCGATAGTGATAACTCCGACGAGTTCGAATGGGGTTGCGCAAAGACAGTACGGAAGGGTTATGCATGGGAATTCGAGATTCCGAGCTCTGCCGAATCCGAATCCATCGACGGCGAATGGAGGAGAAGTGGCGAAAGAGATGTCAGTCACGGCGGCGGCCACAGTAACCGAACAATGTACGGTATGCAAGGCGACGATGTCAACGGCGTATGATAAGAAGAAGCATGAGATGCATAAGAAGGTGGAACACGAATGGTTTTGTCAGAGTTGCGCGTTCTCCGACAAATCGGAAATGCAGATGATGTTGCATTTTTATGAGAGGCATATTTTGCCGACGACGAAGAATGGTAAGGGATTTTGAAGGAAGATTTAGAAAATTGTCAGATTTTCATAAATTGGAGCAGAAAATCTGAATTTTACAAAATTTCACAAATTTTAACATAATTTGAAGCTGAAAATTTGAATTTTCAGATTTTCAGCTTCAAAATTCACTAAAAATGATTTTCAAATTTTTTCAAAAGCCGCCAAATTTTTTTCAAGCATTTTCATTAATTTTGGCTAATTTTGAAGCTGAAAATTTGAATTTTCATATTTTAAGCGTTTTAATTCAGTAAAAAACAGTTAAGACAATTTTTTTTTGAAATTTATAATTCATTAATTTTAGGACATTTTTTTCAGACAGTTTCACTAATTTTGGCTCATTTTGAAGCTGATAATTTTAATTTTCAGCAGAATTTAAACATATCGCCAAAAAACTTTTTAAAACTTATGAAAATATTTTTTTTAATCGTCAAGAATTGAAATCTCAAAATTCGAATCATATTTTTTGTGGAAAATTTAAATTTCTGTTTCAAAAAATTCTTTAAACTCTGAAAAATCTTAAATTAATTGAAATTAGTGAAAAATTGCACTTTTCGAGTGTTTTTTGCACTTTTTCATGAAATTTAAGATTTTTTGAGTTTTTTAGAATTTTTGAAACAGAAATTTATATTTTCCACAAAAAATGTGAGTCGAATTTTGAGATTTCGAATCTTGACGATTTTAAAAATGTAATTTCCTGCATTTTTAATGGTTTTTTGGCGCGATTTTTAAATTCTGATGAAAATTCAAATTTTCAGCTTCAGAATGAGGTAAGAATTGTGAAAATTAGCAAATTTTTGAAAATGGCGGTCTTTACTTTGATTAGAGTGCATTTTGAAGCTTAAAATTTGAAAATTCCGATTTTCAGCTTCAAAATGAGCTAAAATTTGTGAAAATTTGCAAATTTTTGAAATGGCGGTCTTTACGTTGATTTGAGTGCATTTTGAAGATTAAAATTTGAAAATTCCGATTTTCAGCTTCAAAATGAGCTAAAATTTTTGAAAATTTGCAAATTTTTGAAATGGCGGTCTTTACTTTGATTTGAGTGCATTTTGAAGCTTAAAATTTGAAAATTCCTATTTTCAGCTTCAAAATGAGCTAAAATTTGTGAAAATTTGCTAGTTTTTGAAATGGCGGTCTTTACTTTGATTTGAGTGCATTTTGAAGTTTAAAATTTGAAAATTCCGATTTTCAGCTTCAAAATGAGCTAAAATTTTTGAAAATTTGCAAATTTTTGAAAATGGCGGTCTTTACTTTGATTTGAGTGCATTTTGAAGCTTAAAATTTGAAAATTCCGATTTTCAGCTTCAAAATGAGCTAAAATTTGTGAAAATTTGCTAGTTTTTGAAATGGCGGTCTTTACTTTGATTTGAGTGAATTTTGAAGCTTAAAATTTGAAAATTCCGATTTTCAGCTTCAAAATGAGCTAAAATTTTTGAAAATTTGCAAATTTTTGAAAATGGCGGTCTTTACGTTGATTTGAGTGCATTTTGAAGATTAAAATTTGAAAATTCCGATTTTCAGCTTCAAAATGAGCTAAAATTTTTGAAAATTTGCAAATTTTTGAAATGGCGGTCTTTACTTTGATTTGAGTGAATTTTGAAGCTTAAAATTTGAAAATTCCGATTTTCAGCTTCAAAATGAGCTAAAATTTTTGAAAATTTGCAAATTTTTGAAAATGACGGTCTTTACTTTGATTTGAGTGCATTTTGAAGTTTAAAATTTGAAAATTCCGATTTTCAGCTTCAAAATGAGCTAAAATTTGTGAAAATTTGCAAATTTTTGAAAATGGCGGTCTTTACTTTGATTAGAGTGCATTTTGAAGCTTAAAATTTGAAAATTCCGATTTTCAGCTTCAAAATGAGCTAAAATTTGTGAAAATTTGCAAATTTTTGAAAATGGCGGTCTTTACTTTGATTTGAGTGCATTTTGAAGCTTAAAATTTGAAAATTCCGATTTTCAGCTTCAAAATGAGCTAAAATTCATTTAAAAAATCGAAATTTTCAGACGGAAAGCCATTAACCTTTGAACTCAAATGTCCGCATCCGAATTGTCGAGAAACTGCGGCTTTCTCATCGATGGCACAGTTTGATCGTCACTTGCATTCACATGTTGATATATTGCCATATCAGTCAGAGTAGGATCCAGATTTTTTGGATTAAATAGAAAAATCCAAATTTTTTTCCAGCTATTGCAACACTAGATTCGGATCTGAAGCGAAGAAAAATGAGCATAACGCGAAGCATGCGGATCATGAAAAGTAGGGACCCAAAATTGAAAATACCAAAAAAATCTGATATTTTTTGCAGAACTAGTGTGACGTCACAATGCTGTTCACTTTGTGGATCATTGGATATGTGGAGTTTGTCGAGAGATGTAAGGGATTTTATTGAAAAAAATCAATAAAAATCAATAAAACCATATAATTTTCAGTACCTTCAATCTGGATTAAGCTTGTCGCATATTCATCGACACGGATTGGATCATTTCTCGCAGTGTAGGATTTGTTTCATCAGGTTCCCGGAGGATAGTTCGGTAAGAAAGAGATTTTTGAAGATTTTTTCACAAAAACGGATTTCTTGCAGTTTTCCGCACTTTTTGAGCATCATATGACGAAGCATTTGGCGAGAGGTGGGACGAATTATATGTGTGTTTGTGGGGCGAGCGTTCCGGAGGAGGAGGTGTTTGAGCATATGAGGAAAATGCACTCGGTTAGTTGTTTTTTTCTCGAGAAATAGGTTTTAAGAGAACAATTTTCGAAAATAACTAGGATTTTTGGTTTAATGGCCGAATTTGGATTCCTAGTCCCCGTTGGAATTTTCTAGGTCATTAGGAAAATTAATTAATTGGTTCTGAAATTGTTTTCAAAAAAAATTATAGAAAAAATTATTTTCAACAAGAAATGGTCCTAGAAAATGGAATTTAAAGGCACATGAGCTCAAATTTTTATTTTTAAAGGCGCACGAATCTAGTAATTGGAATTTAAAAGCAAACGGACCAAAATATTGTTTTTTAAATGGACATGAGCCGATATATTGATTTTTAAAGGCACACAAATCTAGTAATTAGAATTTATAGACAAATGAGCCAAAATATTTATTTTTAAAGGCACATGAATCCAAATATTGATTTTTAAAGGCGCACGAATGTAGTAATTGGAATTTAAAGGCAAGCGGACCAAATATTGTTTTTTAAAGGAACATGAGGTCAAATTTTGATTTATAAAGGCGCATGAGCTAAAATATTGATTTTTGAATGTACATGAACCGAAATATTGATTTTTAAAGGCGCACGAATGTAATAATTGGATTTTAAAGACAAATGAGTCAAAATATTGATTTTTAAAGAGACACGAGCTCAAATATTGATTTTTAAAGGCGCATGAATCTAGTAATTGGATTTTAAAGGCAACTGAGCCTAAATATTGGTTTTTAAAGGCACATGAACCCAAAAAAATAAGAACTGTTAATTTTTTAAATTATCGATTTAAAATTATGAAAAATCACAAAAATGAAAACAATTGCTGTTTCAAAATGTTCTCTTGTAATTTATTCTAAAACAAGCAACTGTTAGAATCCACAAAGTTTAAAAAAAAATGCTTAAAACATTTTTTTTCATTTTTTGGTTTTCATTGATTTTTTTAAAAAATTTGAAGTTTCAAACAGTTTTAAATAGTGAAAAAATTCTGGAAATGGTTTTTTCTGTATTGAAAAAATGAGTTTACAATCACGATAAAAAATGCAAAATTTTTGCAGTTCAACGTTGTCCGACAACCAGTCAACACAAAAGATGCGAAACTCGTTGTGAAGACGGGAGTATCGTTTGCAACATTTGTTGGATTGAAGGGTAAAATGAAGGCGAAAAAAGTGATGCCAAATCCATTGAGAACTGACGGCGGAGTGGAAGAAATTGTGGATAATTGTGAGCCATCTACTTCGGAGCCATCTACATTGTTATAATTTTTCCCTAGAAAATCCTGTAATTTTGTTCTCATTTTTTTTAACGATCTCATCTCTCCTTTAAGGTTCCTTTAATCTTATTTTGTTATTTAAATTTTGTTTTCAATATTTTCTCTTTAATTATTTAAAAATTTGAATTTAAAAATATTCCACATAATTTATTCATCTGCCGGTTATATGCCAAAAAAAAGAAGTTGTTTCGATATTATCACAGATACGTGTTAATTGTTTTGTAAATTTTTTGTATCTCGGGTTTTTCTATTATTTCTCGTTTTTTAATGTTTTTGGTTTCAAATATCCCGATTTAAAATAAACAAATAAATTATAAGATTTTTTTTTCAGTTTTTGAAATAGTCTCTACTTTTTTTGGCGAAATATATACTTTTAATGGAAAAACCGATCGATATTTGAAAAGATGGGGCAAGGGCGCTCTATTGCACACCATGATTTTTAGCGGTAATTTGAATATTTGTTGACTTGATGTCTTGTTTTTCCAAGTTTTTGCTGCTAAAATGCTAAATGGAACCTGTAGAAAGTTATTTTCAGATTGTTTTTCATGGATTTGAGAAATTTAAAGAATTTAAGTGTTCGAAATTGTGGAAATATCGTTTTTTAAAGCTTTATTTCGTATTTTTCAGCTCTAAAATTATTTTTAAATGTTTTTAGAATTTATATTATCTTACAGACGATTAGAAGAGATTTTTAACATGTAATTATTCGAATTTAGATGATGCAAGTGCGCGCTAATGCAAATCGATCCAATTTTAGCGGTTTTTCAAATTTTTTGGTTGTAAAAATGATTTTTATTTGGAAAAATAGAGTTTCTACATTTAGACGGTTCTAAGAATATGAAATTCTTTTAAAAATTAAAGAAAAATAGCTTCTATGTTTTGGATAGACATTTTTCTTGAGTTTTTGTATTTTTGACTGAAAATAGAAACATTTTTCCTTTGTGTTATGTATGTGACCAACGTACAACAGGGTTCAAAGTGTGATACTTTATTTAGTCGCAATAAAAGTAGACAGTATTTATTCGTCCGGTTGGAAGCCGGTAGTTAACTTGCAATCTCTTTCATTTCATCCATTCGATCCTCAACATCAGGTTGCTTCGTGGCATCAAGTTCACGCAACGAAATAGCATTGTTAATCATTTCATACCCAACACTTTGTAAATTCAAAATTTCGTGGGAAAATGTTCAAAAATTCAAAATGTTGTTTTCCCGCTAATTTCTGCTCGCGGGAATTTGAAATTTTGGCATTTTTTACGTGATTGCTGAAAAAATTCATTTTTCTCAACAATTACGTAAAAATAAAAGAAATTTCAAATTCCCACCAGTATAAAAATTGGAATTTTTGAATATTTCACGAAACTTTGAATTTATAACGGAAAACGATGTATCGATTAGTTTTTTTTTTGAGAAAAATTTTTATTTTCAGACAAAAATACAAAAATTGAGCAAAAATATTTATTCAAAACATAATGCCGAATTTTTCTTTAATTTTTAAATAGAATTACATATTTTTAGAAACTTCTAGATGTAAGAATTATATTTTTCTAAATAAAAAGCATTTTACAACCAAAAAAATTGAAAACCGGTAAAATTGAACCGATTTTCATTAGGGCGCATTTACACCATCGAAGTTCGATTAATTACACGCTAAAATTTATTTTTCTAACCGTCTGTAAGATTATATAAATTCTAAAGACATTAAAAAATAATTTTAGAGCTGAAAATACGAAATAAAATTTTATAAAACGAAATTTCCACAATTTCAAACGCTTATATTCTTTAAATTTCTTAAATCCATGAAAAATAAGCTGAAAATAACTTTCTAAACGTTCTATTAAGCTTTTTTTTTAAATTTTAGCAGCAAAAACTTGGAAAAACAAGATATGAAGTCTAAAAATATTCAAATTACTGCAAAAATCGTGTGCAATAGAGCGCCCTTGCGCCCTATTTTCAAATATCGATTGGTTTGGCGGGAAAAATGTTTTTATTTTTAGAAAACAAATACAAAAATTCAAGAAAAAGGTTTATTCAAAAAATAATATTGATTCTTTTTTTAATTTTAAAACATTTTTCGACCAATATCTATAATTCTTCATTTTTTTCAGAAATTGGATTGTCTCAATGAAGCTGCATCATAAACTCCTGTCCCAAACCTCATTTGCAGCACAAAAACCGAATAAAAAGGTTTTTTCAATTAAAAATTGCGAATTTCAACGGAAATTTAATATTTCCAGGTGAATTGTGCAATTTATGGCTGTGGTCTGTCAGCATCGGGAGCGTTGGCTATCCCAAAACTTGTAAACGCAAATTTGAACGATGACGACGTGGTGGCAACGCCAAAGGAGATCAAACACCCGAAACGGATTCCGTTCTTCAATACGGAGAATATAAAACACATCTCGTCGGGTTTCGGCTTCTCGTTATTTGGTTCAAGTTCGAAGTTGTATGGTGCAGGGCTTAATAATAGGTTTGAACTAGGGGGATATAGGTTTTGAGAGCATCATGTTTCAGATTCCAGATAGCTGGAAGAGTTTTAGAGAAAAATCGCGGGCAGGAATATTACATCAGTCCGAAAAAGGTCAATATTCCAAGTGGTTGTCAGATTTTGGGGGTTTCTAGTGGACGAGCACATTCCTTAATACTCACAAATGAAGGGGTTTATGCAATCGGTGATAATTGTTTCGGACAATGTGGAATTAATCCGGAATTGCATCCGGTTTCTGTTGGTGTGAGTTTATTTGAAGTTGTTGCTGATTTTGACATGGTTTTGGGTGCCTAGGCTAATTTTCTCTATATATTTTTTAGAAAAAAATTGAAAAAAGACATCCGTTTGAAAGAATATTAGAAGTAAATAAGTATTTCAAAGAAATACTACTAAAATACAATGAAGGAAATTGAATGAGTTCTAAGACTGATGAAAATTTGTAGAAACCTAAAGATTTGGACGAAATAACAAGCTTTTTATCAAAATTTGAGAATTTTTCTACAAAATGCAATTAAAATCATCGAAATTGAGGGTTTTTGGGCCAAGTTACAGCGATTTGAACATTTGGGAAATTTCTCGTGTTCACCGCGAGACCTTCGACAAGGTCTCGTGTCGAACACGAGAACTTTGACCTAAACTTCAAAATATCGTAACTTCTTCCAAAATTGTGGGATTTTTAAATAAAAACCATGGTTCGAATGGAAAATTCGTAAAGATTTTAAAAAGAATATCAAAATGTTAAAAAAAAGCGGATTTCAATTGAAAATGTGCCCGAAAACAATTGATTTTCCTAATATCGATTTTTCAGTTATATTTTCCCGGAACTAGTGAATTTTCATTATAAAAACCCGGTTTTAATAAAAATTGAGCATTTTTCTACAAAACGCAATTAAAATAATCGAAATTGAGGGTTTTTGGGCCATGTAACAGCGATTTGAAAATTTGGGAAATTTCTCGTGTTCACCGCGAGACCTACGATAAGGTCTCGCGACGAACACGAGAAGTTTGACCTTAAATTTAAAAATGTTATAACTTTGCCCAAAATTGTGTGATTTTTAACTGAAAACCATAGTTCGAATGGAAAATTCGTGGAGATTTTAAAAATGTATACTTAAAAATACTACAGACATCTGGAAATCAATTGGAAAAACTGGAAATCGAAACCGATCATCCGATAGTTCAAGTTCATTGTTCACTCGACACCTCATTCTTGTTAAATTCAATTGGAGAGGTTTTCGCATTTGGTTTGAACGAAGATGGGCAATGTGCAAACGAACAATATGGAATTCAATGGAAGCCGACAAAAATCCGCGGAGATGCCGCAGAAACGCCGATCGATAAAATCTCAGGAAGCACGGACACGTTATTAGCGGTCTCGAAAAATGGGCAACTTTTCATTTGGGGTCAAACAGAGTATTCGCAAGCGGCTGAGGCGACAGAAGAGATTCAGTTAAACGTTTCGCGGCAGATTTGTAGAAGTTTGAAGGTGGTTTCAGCGGGGTCGACGTCTACATCATGTCTTGTATCAACCGATGAATCGGAGGTTTTTAGTTGGGGCGTTGGTGTTCTAGGCTTCGGGCCGAGTGTTCAGAAACTCGCATGTCCGACGAAGTTGGATCAGCCGCTTTTTGACAACCGGAAAGTGAAAGAAGTGTTCGCTGGAAATAGTGTAGCTGGTGCGATTAATGAGAAAGGTCGCCTTTTTGTTTGGGGCGAAAATCGGTAAGAAATCTTTTTTTTAGTAAGTTTTCGATTTCCTCGTCTTTTGCAGGTTTTCATCGCTTGGCATCGGGCACGGAAAGCGACAGCTTTTCCCTTATCAATTGTTTATTGCTGGTGATATTCGAAATGTTTCGTTTGGGCCGGATCATACTCTAATTCTAGCACGTTAATTTTTTATAGTTTTTTTTTTAGCATAAAGTTGTTGATTTTGATAATTTCATATTGGTTTTAATTGTATTTTTTTCAAAATTATTTTTATTTATGCCATCAATTCGTTTCGTTTTGATTGCAGCTCAACAGGGGGGTGGTACCGGAGAGCTCAGAAATGGATTTCAGATGAATAAGAAGAAGATTTATAGCAAAGAACTTTTAAGTCGAAAAATAAGAAAAATCGAAAAAAAAAATGGATATAGAATTTTTCTAATGGAAAATGCGATTTGGGCTTCTAGGCCGTGTAAGAAGCAAAATGGCTTAGAACCCCAAATTGTAGTAATTCGGAAATGTCTATATTCCATTTTTTAAAATCGATTTTTCTTATTTTTCGCCTCTAATAGTTTTTTGCTGAAAATTCGGTAGATAATCTTCTTCTTATTCGTCTGAAATCCATTTCTGAGCTCTCCGGAGCCCCACCCTCCAGTTGAATTCAAAAAGCGAAGTACAAAGAACACCTTTATGGGAAAAAAACTTAGGTTTAAAATTCATCTTTTGCATTTTTATTAACATTTTACGAAAGCTGACAGTATTTTCTTTCTAAAAATGTAAAAAGAATTAAATTTGGTGCAGTAGTTAGAAAGTTACAGGCGGTTAAATTGTAACTAGAATTCCCTGCAAGCTACAGTAATTTAAAGGCGCATAGGTGGACAACGCGGTATACTGTAGACGCGATTAAAGGCGCAGAGTGGATTTTAAAAGCATTTTTTAGAGTTTTTAGAGTTAAAATTAGCATTTCTTAGAATAAGCAACATAAAAACGATGTGCGCCTTTAAATCTACAGTGTGTCGTTTTGTCCAACAGAGCGCGCTTGCTTATTAAAGGGTTCGGCGTTACTGAGAAATTTTGTGAAATTGACGTAATTTTTTTCTTCCGCAAAATCCTCACAAGTTCAGTTCAAGTGAGCATGTCGTAAGGGGACAACAAATGAACTTTTCTAAATCATCATGCTCATTTCCAACACGAGACCCTGACTCCAACCCAGCTATTCTTCTCCGCCGCCGTCATCCTTTTTTTCACTTTGTGTTGTTATTTTTTCGTTATTTTTTTCATCATTTTTTTTGTCACTTGGTGTTTCGCCGCCGCCGCCGCCGTCCCGACGGCTGTTTCCATGCGCGAGACAACGTAGAGAGAGTCATTTGTGCACCCCTCCAGTCCTTGATTATTGCTGCTTTATGTGTTACATTCATTCATTTTTGGAAGAGAGGGACAGAAGAGGATTTTTTTTTGGGGCGACGGACACACGCGTGTTGTGCAACTCTGAGCAGGAGCAGTGGCTCATTTTCAAGTAGCTCTCGCCCGTTGAAGCGGGCTTTTTACTCTCTTTTTTTTTGGAATTTATTATTTTTTTGTGTCGCTTCGCTTTTAAGTGACTTACATAATCTATATGGTTCTTAAAGACAGAGTGCCAGTGAACCTAATTAAGAATAAAAAAGATTACTGTCGAAATAAACCAAAAAAGTACCAGAAAATGGAATGAGTTTTAGGACTGATGAAATTTTATTCCAGGCAATAGATTCTAAGAAAAAGCTAGCCTTTTATAAAAATTTGAGAATTTTTCTACAAAATGCAATTAAAATCATCGAAATTGAGGGTTTTTGGGCCAAGTTACAGCGATTTGAAAATTTGGAAAATTTCTCGTGTTCACCGCGAGACCTTCGATAAGGTCTCGTGACGAACACGAGAAGTTTGACCTCAACTTCAAAATAACGTAACTTTGCCCAAAATTGTGTGATTTTTAAATAAAAATCATGGCTCGAATGGAAAATTTGTGAAATTTTTCAAAATTTTATCAAAATTTTAAGAAAATTGCGGATTTCAATTTAAAATGCGCGCGAAAATTTGTAGGGCACAAAATTTTGAAAAAATTAGAAGCCAATTCATCAAAATTTCTAACAAACTCCGTTCTACAATGCTACGTAATTACAGCAATTAAAATTTGTTGACAGCTTTGGCAAAGTGCCAAAAAGTGGAGATTTCCATTGGGATACGTTTTCCGTGGCATTTTTTTTAGTTTCTAGGACAACTGATGTTCTTATTATCAATTTTTCAGCTCCATTTTCCAGGAACTCGTGAATTTTCATTAGAAAAACCGTTTTTCGGACCAAAACTACGAGAATAGACCTTATAACCTATACAGAAACTAAAAAATAGCAAAAAATTCAATTTCGAAAACTAATAGCTTCATTAACAATTTTAGCTTCGTTTTTTCGGCTCCTTTGTTAATTTTGGCGGTTTTAATTGCATTTTGTGACGATTTTCATGATGTGCCTTTAAAAATACTGTAGTTTTTACGAAGCGATTTTCATGCTGCGCCTTTAAAAGTACTGTACTCTTTTTTTTTGCTTTTTTTTGCGATTTAGTTACATTTTTCGGATCTATTGGCCTATTAAAAAAATGGTGTCGATTTCACAAAAAAGTAAATTCGAAAATAAACGTTGTAACGATATATATTATCACATTTTACAAACGGAGGTCAAGAGACCTGGTTCGTTTTCTCTTTTTTTTCCTTCCGAGTATATCCATCCGTGCGTCCAAATGCAGTTAGTTAGTTGGATTTGGTGTTTGGCGATGAATTAATGAACCTATCAAACATTGAATTGAAAGAGGGAAAAAAACGCGGACGACGGCAGGTGCTACGATGACCGCGAAACACGACGACACAAGACAACACACATATACACAGATGGATTAGTTTTGGTTTTTATTTTTATTGTTCGATGACTGCGGGTTTTCTTCGAAATTTGTTTCTTCTACTTATTTGGAGGAGGAAGGTTGCTTTTTAAACGTTTTTTGTTGTGACCTGACGTCGAATTTTGGTACTCTTTTTAAAATAGGTTTTTTTTCATTTTATGAATTTATGTTTTGAAAATGAGCGGTAATTTTACATAACGATTTTGAATGTAGTAAAATACACATTCAGATGAGAAATCCTCCGCAGGTTGAGCAATAAAGTCTTGGTTTCTGACAAGGTATTTAATTTTTCGGTTGTCTCTGAATCCATTTTTTCGAATATTAACATTTTCTAAATTGAAAACAAGATGAAAATGAGGAAAATAGACCTCATACTCGTTCCAAATCTATTTTTAAAATTTTTCAAGACCACCTAGAAGCTGAGAAAGCGGGACTTCAAAACGATGGCCTAGAAAAGGCGTGTGCGAAAACTAGTCCGCGGAATTATTTGAAAAATGCAAATGCAGAAGTAGAAATGAACTCATTTGAGCCACTTTTTGAACAATTTGGGCAAAAATGTGTAAAAACGAACATTTGAGTTTAAAAATCTGCAATCACCGTTCTAATGCGCACAATTTTACGCGCAAATGCACCAAAAGAGAAAAAATGAACCGAAAGGCGTATTAATAACTAATAATATCGGAAAATGAGAAAAATGAGAAAAATACACCTTATTTTTAACAGTAAATGAACTAATAAACATGTTAATGTGCAATTAGCGCCTTTTCCATTGTTTTTCCACCCGAAAATTTAAAAAATCATAAAAATGCTGAAAAAACGCTCTAATCAGTTTGGAATACGAATATAATTTTTAAAAAACGTTTTTTAAAGAAAAACAAGCTTCAAAACACACGTTTTAATTGAAATATTTGTGAAAATTTGGACAAAAATTTGAATTTCCTCCAAAACGCCATTTGCCCACCCACTTTTCTGCATTTTCGCTTTTTTTTTGAGAAACGCGGTGTCCCTTTAATTAATACGGTATTTTCAATAAAGTGAAATTCTCGACGAAAAAAAATCGAATATATAAAAAAGAACACAGATTTTCTTATATGGCCTAGAAATCCAAGTAGAATTTCTTCGGCCGTGTGTTTTTTTTTATTTTTCGACTTGAAATTGTTTTTTTCAATCAATAGGTAGATAATCATATGTTTTAATCATGCGAAACCAATTTGTGAGCTTCCCGGAGTCCAGCATAGATTTTTTTCAGTTGTAGACCCGTTCTCCACATATTCCCATATCAAATCTCATCCATTATCACCTCCACAAAGTTTATTCCGATTTTGAGCACCATTCCCATGACTTTAACACAAAATAACTAGCAAAATATGAAAGATCTCTTAAAACCGCGTCGAATGATAGGCAAACGAGCTTCCCCACCGACCGAGAGCAACGAAAATGAGCCGAACGAAAACTGCGACAACCAAAACGCCAACGAAAACGGCCATGGATGATGAAGGAGGAGGGGAGGACGTTGTGTCGTTGTTGTTGCTGCTCCGTCCGTCCCGTCCGCCTGCCAATATGATATAGAAAGAGAGACATATACACTCAACAAATGACCTAAAGAGCAGGAGAGAGAGAGAGTTGTGGTATTTTGTCAAACTCTTGCCTGAGAGCATTTGAGCGAAAAGCTGAACAATATGTGTTTTTTTTTGTCCTTCTCCCTTTTAGCCCTCTATTTTACTTATTTTGGAAAAGAAAGAAAAAACAAGTGTCTTCGAAAAATCCTATCTTCCAAATACTTAAATACCGAACTGGCGGTGTGTCCCCTTACTGGTGCATGAAACGTTTCGGAGAGAGGGAGAGAGAGAGAGAGGGTGAAGAAAGTGGAGACGTTGAGATAAGAGTTCCTTTCTTTACATTATATTCAGGCGAAGAGGTCTGAGTAGATGTGTATGTGTCTTGTTGTGTGTGTGTGTTTATATGTGTGTGGTCGGCAATGTCATCGTTGCCGTCACCGATGGCGGGCGGGCAGCAGTAGTCCGGCGTTGTCGTTGTTCTCGATGTCGTTTTTCGCCTTTTTGGGCTCGTGTTTTTCTTTTCGTTTTCGTTTTTTTCTTCGTGGTTTTGTGCTCTTTGAGACGTGAATTACAGTAATTCTGGCGCCACGTTGAATTTTAACTAGGGTTCGATGGGTTTTGAACTTGACTTCTAATTTTTACCTTTTTTTTTAAAGATAAAGCAAATTTTTAGCTTTTTAGAGGTTGGACGCATGTTGTGAGGTCCGAGAAGGATGAAACTATGAAAAGGGACTAGCTCATGTCATAAAAGGTCGAAAAAAATGTTAAAATTTGGGAAAAAACAAAAAAAAACCCAAAAGAAAAGTAAAAAGTGCCCAATGGCCGAAATTTGGATTTCTATTACCAGATCTTGTTTTTCCTAGGCCATTTGTTTTTTTTAATTGCGAAATTTATTATTATTTGAGCTTTAAAGATCATTTTCGAGAAGGTGTCGGCGTACGCGGAAATTTCAGCTTCGAAATAAGATATATATCACCAAAATCGGTATATTTCTTGAGAAGTTACAACATTTTGAAAATTAGTGGCACATTGTCTTTAAGAGTGATTTGAAAATTAAGTTATTTTGACAAAATAACATTTTCAAACGAATGGTTAGGATTTCAGCTTTCAAATGAGCTATTTATCATCAAAATCGGTTTATTCTTTGAGAAGTTACAACTCTTTGAAAATTAGTGTCACACTGTCTTTAAGAGTGAGAAATAATCAAGTTGTTACATACCCAATATTATAACCAAACGAAAGCTTAGAATTTCCGCTTTCGAATGCGACACATTTTATTAAAATTGGAAAATGCTAGAAAAAGTTACAGCCGGAAATAGCTTTTACTAAAAATCTGCACAATTTTTAGTCATTTTGGCGACATAGGTGCTGTCCTGATATACGTCAGGTGTTTTTATTCAACTCCACCGAAAAAGATAAGAACTTAATCTGTTTTAATGTCAGAAATATATATTTTTGGTGATAAGAAATGTGAACATGTTGTTTTTTTAATAGAACGGATCATTTTTCGAAAATTTCTTCTAGAAGGTTAGCAAAACCTCTCCTATTGTCGATTCTTCATTTTGTCGTCGTTACCCCAACACCCACCACCCTTTTCCTCATATATGTATATATAAACTACTCTTCTCTGTTTGGTTGTTGATTGACACATCTGTCCGAAAAACGCTCGTTTTCTTGCCGCTACTGCGCGACATCGGCAGTAGGAATAGCACATCGCACTCGTAATACACAAAACAAAATCGGTTTTTTTTATTTTGCCTCCTTGGTCGCTGGTGGTTTTGGCGTTTCGTTGTTTTTTTGGCATGTTTTGAGGGTTTTTCGTGGATTTTGAAGCTTTTGAAGGAACCAATTCGTTTAGAAATGTATAGGGACACCCGAGTTAACCTAGAAATGACATTTCCGAACTTTTTATAACTTAAAAATTGGGTTTTCAGCCAATATTTATGCATAGTGATTAAACTTGGCTTAAAATCCATTTTCAAATGAATTTTGCATGGTTTTCACATTATAAACACTCGTGGACTAGTTTTTGCCTAATCACAACTTTTAAAAGTTTTAAAAATCTAGTGGACCTATTCAGTTTGAAAAAAAAATACAAAAAATGTCGAGAAATTCAATGCAGAAATTGCAGAGAAATGCCGAGAAATGCAGAGAAATAGCAATTTCTCTGCATTTCTCGACATGTCTTTTTTTCGACCCAGACGGTCTTTTTGGGTATAAATCAGATATTTTGGGCATCTAAGGGCCATTGGGACTCACTACTGAATTTTTTGTATAATTTCCACAATCATAGACACGAAAACAAACATTTTCCATAAAATTGTTTAAAGGGACACAGATTAAATCGTTTGGGTCTCGAAGAAAACCAGTTCAAACAATGCGGAGAAATAGAAGTTTCTCTGCATTTCTCGACATTTCTCTGCAATTTCTGCATTGAATTTCTCGACATTTTTTGTATTTTTTTTTCAAACTGAATAGGTCCATAGGAAAAAACCCAACAAACGACCGAAAACCCGTAAAATCAAGCAATTTTGAGTATAGGCTGAAAGATTATTAAGCAAAAATATTATTAGAAAAAAAGATTTTCTGACAAAATCATTATGGGAAAAAGCATTATTGTAAAAAAAATTATTTGGAAAAAAGATTTTTCGACAAAATCATTATGGACAAAATCATTAGGACGGTAGAGCGCGTTTGCTCCCATAGATTTTTATTTGCCGAAATGTTATGCGTTTATCATTTTTTCTGCACTCCTTTGTAATTTTGGTGAATAAAAATAGATAATTGCAGAAAATAATTAGAATGGTTTCTATTCAGATATTTCCAGGAAAACTTGCTTTTTCGGGTATTTTTGTAATGTCACCCGTTTATCATTTTTTTTAATACAAGAAAATTGTTGATCGTCCAGCTATTAAATTATGTTCTTTTTGTATGAGAAAGTTTCTAGCCAAGCGACGTTTATATTCATTATCAAAAACTTTGCAAAGAAAATGAGAACTTTCTTTTTTTAGCGATTAAAATCTAAATCAAGAGCACCAAATTTATTTTGAAAGAAAATGCATAGCAACATGGATAATAAATACATATGGTTACACGAAATTACATTATATACATTATTTACATTTAAACAATCCAGAAATCAAACAAATATTACATATGGAGCGTACAAAAGGGCAACTTCTGGCTTCTGTCGATGTGGAGTTGGATTTCTTAATTTCAGAAATACGCTCATTTGTTCCACGTCCGTTCTCTTCATCATTCCATCGATACATGTTATTTGGCACGTTTAAAATTCTCTTATTTTCAATCATACCGATGAAGGGACCGAATTCTAAAATTTCGAAATTTTATTTTTTTTAGAAAAACAACGTTATGAATTTTTCGAAAGTTGTAAATGTTTTCTGTTTTTAATTGCGGCCTTACTTACCGCCAGAGTCCGTAATTCGTCTTGAAAAATCAATATTCTCATCGGTTAAGTCAATGAAATCTTGAATAGGTCCACGTGAAGCTGATGCGTTTTCCATGGCCTTCTGAAAATATTATGTGCATTTAAAATTAAGAAAATATGCTCACCTTAAGCTTAATCAGCTTCGATAGTTTACTTAGTCCACCTGTTGGCTCCGCGTCTCTGCATTCCTCTTTAACCTTTTCAAGATCTTCTAGAAATAGAAAGTAGAAATATAAACAAAAAAAGCGAATTGAAAAGCTTCGAATCGCAGGAATAAATTAATTAGAAGCCAACATAAACGGAATACCTAAACAACCAATATCTGCCGTATCATCTCTGAGCTCTACAGGAACTTCAAATTCGAGTAATTTGATGAAGCTCTGAAAAAAAAGTAATTATTTTCAACTACTAACAATGAGTACTTCATTCTCTGAATATTCTCCAGCGCAAACGATAATCTTCAAATCGTTCTCCGTCAATTTGAATGGCTCTGCGTCGATTTTGAAAATTCCGCGACATTTTCCATCAAGAATACCTGAAACAAACTATTCAATGTGGCACTACTTGTTTTCTCACATTCGTTGTTCAAAATGTGTAATTCATCGGAGTTGCATGATAGTTTTACAAGCATAATCGATTCACTCATATTCTGAATCTCTAGAAGTTTGCGTTGAAAGACGGATGATTTACCTGAAATCTAATTTTTATGTGCTGTATCAATTATGTACAAAAATACCCGAAAAAGCAAGTTTTCCTGGAAATATTGTTATGCACCTCTGAATAGAAACCATTCTAATTATTTTCTGCAATTATCTATTTTTTATTCACCAAAATTACAAAGGAGTGCAGAAAAAATGATAAACGCATAACATTTCGGCAAATAAAAATCTATGGGAGCAAACGCGCTCTACCGTCCTAATGATTTTGTCCATAATGATTTTGTCGAAAAATCTTTTTTCCAAATAATTTTTTTTACAATAATGCTTTTTCCCATAATGATTTTGTCAGAAAATCTTTTTTTCTAATAATATTTTTGCTTAATAATCTTTCAGCCTATACTCGCAATTTTCATTTTAAAGCAGAAACTGCGCTCTATCGAAATTCTACCATTTTTTAAAGGGACATAACTGTTTTCATTTGACACGAAACAAAGAAAAATGTGTGTTTTAAGGATTTTTTGCGTTTTTTTCGATTCTAGAATAATTAAAATTTTCAAATAATTTTATTTTTTGAATTTTTGCGAAATTTGAATCGAAATCTGAATTTTTGCGACCGTTGTAATAATTTGAGAATTGTTATGTCCCTTTAATGAATACGGTAGCATTGTAGTTTATTTTTGTGAAACTGTTTAAAAATTGTGATTCGTAGGAAAATAAAGAGAAATAATGGGAAATTGATTCCTAAAATTTAGTACTTGTTGTGAAATTATGAAAAAAATCTATATTTTGAAAAATGAAGAAATTTCAAAAATATTGCGTGACTTTAAAGGATTGAGGTATTTTAATCCAGTGGAGCTTTTTTTCAAATTGAACTAGACCCGTTGAATATTCGAAAAAAGAGCGTTGCCCAAATATATCCGAGCCGCCCCATTCATAACAACCTGCCATGAAACGACGATCGATCGATTTCAACTCCATCTGTCCAACACTCATCTCGCCAAAAACCCAAACCAAGAGGAAGACGAGTTGTTGTTAGTCATGTTCGTTGTTCTCCTTCCCCCCGTTTTTCTTATAAAAATTGATTGCTCTGTTATTTTTGCATCTCCTCCCCACACCGACTCGCTTGCCTATGATGTTGTATTGGTGTTTATTTGCTGTTCTCACAAACCTATCAATGCCGCTTTATTATTATTTTTTTCGAGAAATTCATTTTTTCGAAGTAAAAGAAGTTTGAATTTTCAATTTTTTGACACTTTTCTATTTCGTCGGGAATTCCAACAGTCTTCCAACAATTTTTTGCGTTTGGAAAATTGAAGAGATCTTTTTAAAACTAAATTTTCAATCGATTCGATGATATCTACTAAAACAGTAACTCAAAAAAGAAATGAGCACCCGCGATCGAGCAGAACACTTCTTACCATTTTTTCCATTTTTATAATTTATATTTTTCTTGAAAAAAGCTTGAACAACGTATAAAAATTGCCTCGAATTAAAAAAAGTGCAAGTTTGGGTACGGTACTCAACATTTTCCTCAATCGTGTCGAGACCACCGCAATCATTGTGGATTATGTTCCTTTAAAATACGGTGTTTTCTGAAAATTTTGAAAAAAAAAATTAAATTAAAAATTTTTATTTAAATATTTTGGTTTTTTCGAGCAGAATAAAAAGGATATATTTCACAGAAATTAGAATTTTGGGGATAAAATAATTGTTGCGAATGGTTAGGTATAATTATTTTGATTTTTGGAATCTGCGGACTTAATTTCTTATTTTTCTTTAAAGAACGATCTTTTCTCACCATTGAACTCATATCGCTTTTTCATCTAGAAATTTAACGAACAATTTATGAATACTTACTTTTTCCAGGATCAAAAAACATGAATGATCCGAACAATGCATTGCTCATGATGTTAGCGATGGCACAGCAGCAACAGCAGCAACAACAACAACCACAACAAAGGCAGCAGCAACCGCAACAACAGCAACAGAGGAAATCTACGGGGTGAGCTTAAAGGAGCTACGAACTTGAGAAAACAATTTTTCCAGAAAAACCGCCGGAACATCAGGAACAAACTCGAGCAGCAGCAACAGCAATAATCAGATCTCTCAGCAGCAACAACAACAAATGGTGGCCGCGCTGGCACAATTGAGCGCGATGGCTCAAGTTCAGAAGCAGGCTGGGAATAATGGAATGACGCCGGAAATGATGGCAGCCTGGCAGACGATGATGCAAGCGCAGATGGTTCAGCAATTGACGGCGGCCGCGGTGAAACAGCAGCATCAAGCGGCGGCCGAGCTGAAACTCAAGCAACAACAGGAGGCGAAGCTGAAGAAGGAGAAGGAGCAAGCGGAGAAGATGAAGCAACAGCAAGCGATGCAAGAAATGCTGAAAAAGATGATGAACGGGTGTGTGAAGAATGCGTCGAGCTCGAAAGAGCCGACAACGAGCAGCTCCAGCCAAGTTGGAATGCAGAACGTGATGGACGCGGCGATGTGGCAGTTTGTCGCCGCGCAGATGATGCAGCAGAATCAGCAGAAGAGTAAGAATGAAGCGGAGAAGAAGCAGAAGGAGCAGGAGAAGGCTAGAATTCAGCAGGAGCAGATTGTCAAGGCGCTAATGGCACAGCAACAGATGCTGAAGATGAAGAACGCGGAGCAGGGGAGTTCGACGGATAGTCTGGAGAATAACAATGATAAGAAGAAGGTGGCAAATGGAGTGATTTCTGAAATGGCCGCCAGACTACCGTTGCAGCTGGGATGGAAGCGTCAGACGTGCGTCAGAGCGATAACAACATCGGGCGTTCGAGGAGATGTTTCATATTACGGGCCGTGCGGGAAGAAGGTGTCGACGTATGCGGAACTTCAGAGATATTTGACAAAAACCGGCATTTCGTATATTAATCGAGATCATTTCTCGTTTTCGACAAAGCTGATAGTCGGGGAGTTCATTGTGCCAAAACCGAGAAAGGAGGATGAGGAGCATGTACAGGAGCGAGAATTCACTGTTCTGACGGAGGAGGATGTGAACACGGAACTCGCGAAGTTGATGGCTGCGAAGGTACCGCAAAAGGTGGAGAAGGTTGAAGTGAAGAAGGTGGTGGAGGTGGAAGAGATTGTTGAGGTTTGTAAGCACTTTTCGAAAAATTGAGTGTCACTCTGTCTTTAAAGAGTGAGGCAGTGGAGGGACTTGATCTGTAATGAAAACAGACTTTAAATTCTAGACCCACATGCACTTTAAAGCATAAAAATTCGGAATTTTAAGATTTTTAGCATGAAAATGCAAAATGTTTAGTTCAAGTTATCAAAAAAATCAATAAATTATGAACAGTCGATTATTTGAAAGGCTAAATTTCCAATTTTGTCAATTTTAATGCATTTTAAAGTGGAAATTTGGAATTTTCAGATTTTCTGCTTTAAAATGCACCAAATTTCAGCAAAATTAAAAGAATTATGAATTGAAATTTTGGCCGCGAAATTTTTAAATGCTAAATTTTGACGGATCACAACTTTTTGAGACAAATTTCGATTTTCGGGAATTTTGGAGCATTTTAAAGCGGAAATTTGGAATTTTCAGATTTTCAGCTTTAAAATGCACCAATTTTCAGCAAAATTAAAGGAATTATGAATTGAAATGTTGGCCGCGAAATTTTTAAATGCTTAATTTTAAAGGATCACAACTTTTTGAGACAAATTTCGATTTTCGGGAATTTTGGAGCATTTTAAAGCGGAAATTTGGAATTTTCAGATTTTTAGGTTCAAAATGCACCACAATTTTTAAAATTTTGAAAAAAAGATCGCTATTCGAATTTTTATGGAAAATTGCTTAAAGATACGGTGTCACTGAATATTTACATCGAAAAAAGCATGGATTTTAGAAAAAGCTTCAAAGAAATGATCAAAAGCTGGCATTTTCAGTTTTATTTTAGAAAAATTTGAATTTCTAGAAATTAAGCGCGAGTTAAGCGCGAAAATGTTCGATTTGCTGAATTTTCGGAAAAATTTGAAAAATAAAACACTGTTTCGAAAATAATGTGGTACATATTTAGTGTTTTTAGATAGGTTAGAATTTTGCGAACATTTTGGTATATTTTTCGCCAATTTTGGAGCATTTTGAGCAAAGTTATGGCTTCTTAAAAATGGGTAGAATAATTTTTTTTTGATTTTTGAAAATGTGGTGAAAAATCTGAATTTCCTCAAAAAAATATTTTTTCAGATTCTTGATGATCTAAACGATGAATTCACCGAAGATCCAGCACTTAATGGAGCAATTCACGAAGAGCATAGAAGTCGCGAGCCGAGTGATGATTTGCTTATTCCGGAGATAAGAGTAAGTTTTCCCGCCCCCAAAATTCAACCAAAAATCGATAATTTCGTGTTTCCAGCATCTTCCCGACTTCCCACGAGTTGCGAATCAATGCCTAAACGCCGCCGGTTTCGGCGACGCGTTAATGATCCACGAATTTGTTCAAAATTTCGCGCACGTCCTCGGAATTGATCTGGAAAAGGCGCCAAAGTTGGAGGAACTTTGTGCAGGATTGGCGGGGGATTTAAGATTCGTTGATCAAGTCCTGCAGCTGTGCCAATCGCTGCTTCGGCTTGTAATGGAGTTTCCGGGAATGAAGAATGAGCCAAAGTTTGGGAAAGGACCCGGAGAATTTGGATTGGATAGGGAGAATTATAGTGAGATGATGAGGATGTTTTTGGAGGGGAGGGATCAGAAGGGGAAGAAGGTAGGGAACAGGATTATATGCGGAAATATTGATTAAGCTCCGCCCACCGATTTTTTTTTGGAAAAACTCAAAAAAGTTTTGATTTTTTTGTTAATTTGAGCAAAAAAATATTTTTTCCTAATTCCATCGATGTTTTTTCAAGCAACCGGGTGTAATATGAAAATTGCATTAAAAATTATTAATTTCAGTCAAAATAATGCTGAAAATTTAAAAAAAAGCTCAATTTTTGCTTTCGAAGTAGAAATTTCGGATTTTCGGTTAATTTTGATGGAATTTGATGCATTTTGAAGCTGAAAATCTGAAAATTCGAGATTTTAGCTTTAAAAGTCATCAAAATGTATAAAAATTGGAAAATTGTGAAATTTCGCCTTTCAAAATTTAAAAATGTTCATAATTTATTGATTTTGATAGAATTTTATGCATTTTCAAGCTGAATTCTGAAAATTCGAGATTTTGGCTTTAGATTGCACCAAAATTTATAAAAATTGGAAAATTTTGAAATTTTGTCTCTAAAAATTTAAAAACTTTCATAATTTATCGATTTTTTGTCGATTTTGATGGAATATCATGCATTTTGAAGCTGAAAATCTTAAAATTCAAGATTTTAGGTTTAGAATGCACCAAAAATTATTAAAATTGAAAAAAAAAATGTCAAAGAGTTATGAGAATTTGAAATTTTGTTTTTAAAATTTTTGAATGTTCACAATTTAGCGATTTTTGGTTGTTTTTGATGAAATTTTTGCCATTTTCAGGCTGAAAATCTTCAAATTCGAGATTTTAAGTTTAGAAAACACCAAAATTTATAAAAATTGACAAAATCGGAAATTTAGCCTTAAAAATTTAAAAATGTTCATAATTTATCGATTTTTTGTTGATTTTGATGGAATATCATGCATTTTGAAGCTGAAAATCTTGAAATTCGAGATTTTAGGTTTAGAATGCATCAAAAATCATTAAAAGTGAAAAAAATTTCAAAAAATTATGAGAATTTGAAATTTAGCCTCTAAAATTTTAAGATGTTCATAATTTAGCGACTTTTTGTTGCTTTTGGTGAAATTTTTTGCATTTTCAAGCTGAAAACCTGATAATTCGGAATTTCAGCTTTAGAATGCACCAAATAACATTAAAATTGAGAAAATTTATAAAAAGTTATGAGCATTTGAAATTTTTGCTCGAAAAACCTGTGGGCGGTGCTTAAGCAATTTCGCGGCACGGAAATATGACAAACGCACAATATATAACCTTTTTTTCAGCTTGCCAAAAGTCTCCAAGAACGAAAATTTGAACAACTCGCCGGTGACGAAAAGGCGGCAATCCTCGCATACCTTTGTGACGAGCTTGTCTGCTCGCCGAATGTGATTTCAGAAATTGATAGGAATTTGGACGAGATTTCAAGACTAAAAGGTGAAAAATGGATGAGAGAAGGCAAGGCGAGGACACTGAAAGCGATACAGAGTAAGAAGCAGAATGGTGTGGAGGAGGAGAAGGATGGATCGGAGTCGGAGGCGTCGAGACCGACGACACCGAAGAAGGAACAGCCTACAGCAGTAGTAGTAACATCAGCAGCAACATCGGCAGCGGTAAGGAAGTTCACGCCAGGATTGGGACAATGTGAAGTGTTGACAGCGGAGGAGGAGGCGATGACGGTTAAACAGATGGAGAATTGTATAAATGAATTGCAATTGGAGTCGCAGCTGATTAATCGGAAAATCCATGAGACGAATCTAAGGATCAGAACGTTTCCATTTGGGTATGATAGGTATCACAGGCAGTTTTGGTTGTTGGCTCATACGCCGGCGATAATGATTGAATCGGTGGAAAGCGCGTCGAGGAATAATCCGGGGTGTAATGTGCACGAAATTGCGGCGAAGGATCCGGCGGCGATTGCGGTGGAGGGGTATTTGGATGAGGATGTGATTGGATGTGTGGAGGATCTGGTAGATGAGGTGATATTGACGAGAGCGAAAGCGGATAAGAAGACGAGGAGGAGGTACAGAAGAATGGATAATTCGACGAAGAGGGGATGGTGGACACTGGATTCGAAAGAATCGGTTGACGCGCTAAGAGCGGCGCTCCATGGGCGAGGAATCAGGGAGAGATGTTTGCACAGATTGTTGACGAAACCCTGGTTTTTGAATGAGTTGAAACTTGGGAGAATTGTGCTGGAACAGGTTGGAGAGACGGTTGACGGGGAAGTTGTGGAGCGGCAGAGTTGGAAGCACTTGGGGAAGTCGGTCGAGCAATTGCGGCAGAGGATGAGGATGTCGGATGTGGTGAAGGAGAGTGAAGCGAGGAAGGGAGAGGAGAAGCCGCTGGTGACGCCGGTTGGCATGGCGTTGGCGCAGATTGTTAGAGATGGTGAGGGGAATTGAAATAAATTGATAAAAAAACACCAATTTATGGGTATTTTCCACATCAGTGATGTGAATTTATTTTACTAAAAAATCAGTAGAGACCCAAAAAATCTGATTTAGGCCCCAAAAGGCTAGTTGGGCAGCAAAAATGCCGTTTTGCTAATTTTTTCGCCCCAGTTCGGTTTTTTGGGTTATTTCGGGCTTTTCAGACCCCCTGGGATCGCTGAAATTCTGGCTGAAAGCTGACAGCCTGGAATTTGCTGATTTTCAGCTTCGAAATGCGCCAAATTTTATCAAAATTGAGAAAAAATCAGATTTTTGACATTTTAGACATCTTAAAGGCTCTTTTAAGCGCACTTCGAAACTGAAAATCTGAAAATTTAGATTTTCAGCTTTCAAATGCACCAAAATTCAATAAAATTGAGAAATTTTCCAAACAGTTGTGAAAATTTGAAAATTTCAGATGTTGTCTGGAAAACACTGGACGACGACTCGTCCGACTCAATTCTTCAACCATCGGAACTTCGAAAAATGATAATCGAAACGGCGGAACTGGTGGATGAGAGATTCTGGAGGCCTTCATTTATCGATCGAACCGCCGAGAATTCCCTCTACACGAGATGGTCGACATTTGTGAACGAAGAGGCGGCGACGACAAGTCAATTGATGATCGGATTGCAAATTTTGGAATCGGTCGTCGCTTGGGAACGATCGCCACGGGAGGCACTTTGTCAGATTTGTAAATCGATGGATGGCGATGAGATGCTGGTTTGTGATGGATGTGAGACAGGGTGTCATATGGAGTGTTTTAGGGTAAGAATTGGTATTTGTTGATTTTTTTTGTCGAAATTTGAATATTTGATTTCCTGAGAAAATTTCACAATTTTCAGCCCGCAATGACTACGGTACCATCCGGCGATTGGTTCTGCCCGAAATGTCGAGAAACGAAAAGTGGAAAGAAGCTGTGCATGTTCTGCCTTAAAGAAAGCGGAAACCTCGTGACGTGTACCCGATGCGCGTTTCACTGCCACACGGAATGCGCAAATGAAGGTGTTGAGAAAAGCAGCTCGAAGGATCAGCAGAATGCGGCGGCGGACACATTTGTGTGCCCACACTGTGACGAAGTGAAAGCGATGCGTTTCATCAAGCCGGTGATTTTGCGCGGAGAGTCGGAGGAACGGGATGTTGAGGAGCCGGCGTCGGCGGCGGGAAACGAGCAGGAGGTCAACGCGGAGAATGGCAACGGGATTTTGAGGCCGGTGAATAGTGGTGCGAATGTCGAGCAACAACGGAAGGTGGCGCAGAAAAGGAAGATGCCCGATTCGCCGGGTCTTAATTTGCCCATTGAGATGAATCAGGAGCTTTGCAGGTTTGTTTTAGCTCAAAATGTGCACGGTCCTCCAGGAATTTTTGGAATTAATTTAATTTGAAACAAAAATTTACAAAAATGCTAGATTTACGGATGCTCCGCCCACCTTTTTGCAACTAGGGCGCGGTTTTTCATTTTTTAATAAAAAAACTACAAAAAATTATTTTTCTCAGATCAATGCTAGATGAGATTGAAATGCAGCCAGGAGCTGCAATATTCGCGGAGCCGGTGAATCTGAAACAAGTGCCCGGTTACAAGGAGATTATAGCGAAACCGATGGATTTGGGAACGATTCGGCAGAGGAACGAGAAGTTGTTGTAGGTTTTTTAGTAAATTCACAATTTCGGCCTAATTAGGGCAATTAAATCGATAGTTTTATGTGTAATCTTATTACACTAAATTAAATATATAATTAGTGCTTATAAGTTGATAATTATTCATTTAGTTTATAATTATGGCTTTATTGGTCAATTAAAGCGATAATTTGATATTTATGTTATAATTAATGCTTAATTGGTATATTAAGTCGAGAAATATATTTGTAGCTTGTAATTCATGGTTAATTGGTAAATTAAATTGAGATTTCTATTTTTAGCTTATAATTAATGCTTAATTGATCAATTAAATCGATAATTCTATATTTAGTTTATAATTTAGACCTGATTAGTTCAATTAAAAGGAGAACTTTATATTTATCTTATAATTAGTGTTTAATTGGTCAATTAAATCGATAATCCTTTATATAGCTAACAATTTTCACTTAATCGGTCAATTAAATCGATAATTTTTAGGTACGAAGCTCCGGAAGATTTTGCGTCAGATGTTGAGCTGATTTTCTCGAATTGTCGAACTTTCAACGTCGACGACTCGCCGGTTGGACAGGCTGGAATTAATTTGAACAAATTCTTTCACAAACGATGGCGACAATTGAAATACAATTATTCGAAGAGAATGAAAAGACTTCATCGCGGAGGAGCTCATTGAACTGTTTGTTTTTTTTTTCGAAAAATGACAATGATGTGAATATTTGTAAATGTTAAAATACTGTATTTTTGTTTTATCACCGGGTCGCGATTCTTGTGTAGATTTTTGTTTTGTATTGTTTTAAAACGTTTTTATATTCCCACCCAAAAGTCTACTATATGTTTTGTCTTTGTGTATTTTTTTCAGAAAATGAAATGGAATTTTTGTAAGATTTGAAGAGATGATAAAACGGAAAGGGTGTTGGAATTAATTAATGACTTTTTTTTGAGGAGTCTAGAGATGCCGAAAATGTGATAAAGATTTTCTGTCAGGTAGGTACTATTGGTTTTTTGGCCTCGAAATTTGGTGGTTTGAATGAGTTTTTTTTGACATTGTAAATTTTAGGCTTTTTGTAGGCCACGCCCACTTTTGAGAATTCGAGAATTTTGAAAATTCAAATTTTTCAAAAAAAACTTTTCTTATTTTTAAAATGATACTAATTTACTCATTTTTCGCCGATTTTATTGATTTTGGTCACATTTTGAAGCTAAAGTTGCCAATTTCTGAAAATTCAAAATTCCAGCTTCAAAATCCAGTAAAATGTATAAAAATTGAAGAATTTTGAGAAAAGTTACAGGGTTTTGAAAAAGTTTCATTTTTCAAGGTTTTTAAACATTTTTTTTGTGGATTTCAACTTTTTAGCTTTTTTAAAAATTAAATTGAAGATTTGTTCATATTTTGAAATCATTAAAATACGTAAAATGTGAGCAAAGTCTTGAAATTTTCGAAAAATTGACTTAATTTTCAAAGTCTTGTAACTTTTGTCAAAACTCTTCAATTTTTATATATTTTACTGGATTTTGAAGCTGGAATTTCGAATTTTCAAAAAATTGACAGTTTCAGCTTCAAAATGCGGCCAAAATCATAGAAATTTGTGGATTTTGAGCAAAGTTAGGACGTTTTAAAAAAAATTGTCTTCATTTTTAAAGTCTTGTAAATTTTCTCAAAATGCTTCAATGTTTATATATTTTATTGGATTTTAAAGCTGGAATTTCGAATTTTCAGAAAATTGAAAATATTAGCTTCAAAATGCGACCAAAATAATGGAAATTGGTGGATTTTGAACAAAGTTAGGAGTTTTTAAAATTGTGAAAGTTTTTAAAAAAACATTTCAAAATTTTAAAAAAGTCAAAAATAATTGAAATTATCCATTAAATTTGTCTAAAAACAATTTTTTTCCCAAAAAATTAAGAAAATTTGGACCAAAATAAAAAAAAACTCATTTTTAAAGTCGTAAAAACGTATTTTTAAAAAAATCGATAATTGTTTTAAGATAAAGCTGCAAGACGGCAAATTTTTGAATTTATTTAAAGGAAAAATCAATAAAAACAACATTTTCTAGATGTTCTGTTTATTTTAAACGTTTTTCAACGATAGAAGTTATTATAGCGCGAAAATTATAAACACTGCGATGTTGCAAGTGCGCTCTATTGCAAATCAATCTTTTTCGAATGGTTTATGCTATTTTTTGACCTCTAGGCACCTTTTTTCAATGAAAATTAAGAGTTGACACTTTTTGAAATATCTAGAACCTTTTGGTACCCTGGAAACGCGCCAAAAATTGGATAAAATTGAAAAGTTAAATTTTTTTTTGAAATTATCCTGTAATTATATATATTTTTTGGGAAAATGATACAATTTCAGTCATTTTTGAACCCCGTTTTTCAGGGGAAAAAATTTCCGAGCTCCTTTTTTCGCATTTTTTATTCAAGAAGGTGATTAATGAGCACACTCTAGTTTTCATTGTCATTGATAAGAAACGTCATAAATTCTTTTTAAAAAAAGTTTAATTGTCATTTTATCAATAAGCATATTGTTCATTGTGCGGGGGAACGAACGGAATTAAAAATAGAAACTGTCTAAGATTTTTTCTTCGAAATTTTTTTCCAGTGTAACTTTGATGACATTTTTTGATGAACAAATTTCAAAGAACCAAGGCGTGTCTAGTAAGGTATCAGATTTCATCAAAAACCCGCAAAAAAAAAAGTTGGTGACCACGTGGCTTTAATGACGATTTTGATGAGAACTTTGTAAATATTGGCGGCGGGGGGAAAAGTGCGCAAATATTTGAGATGAAGTTTTTTTTTATAAAAAGGAGAACAATAAACGTGAACTATTTCTGCACATCTTTTTTTATTGGTTTTTTTCTTGGTACAGAGTTTTGATGCGAAAATTAAGGGTGACACCTTGTCTTTAAAGATGGTTATTTCGACTGAAGTTTCGAATGATCCTAACTTTTTTAAATTTTCACGGAATTTTATGGATTGTAGCTCATTTTGAAGCTAAAAACCTGAAAATTCTGAATTTTAGCTTTAAAATGAACGAAAATTGATAGAAATCGGCCTACTAGTTCTCAAAAGGTGGATGTTTTAAAAACGACGGTTGCAAAATTTGAAAAGCTTATAACTTTTCTGATTTTTTGTTAATTTTGATGAAACTTGTGCATTTTGAAGCTGATAATCTGAAAAGTAAAGATTTTTGCTTTAAAATGCAATTTAATTTATGAAGATCCATAATTTTTCCAAAAAGTTGGGGGTATTTGAAATTTAGGCCGTAAAAATTTCAAAACCCGAAATTTTCAAATTTTCATTACTTTTTACTTTTTTCATCAATTTTCATGAACATTCGTTCATTTTGAAGCTGAAAATTCTGAATTTCAGCTTTAAAATGCACTAAAATTTATGAAAATCCATAATTTTTCCAAAAAGATGGCGGGTCTTTGAAATTTAGGCTTTAAAAATTTCAAAACCCGAAATTTTCAAATTTTCATTACTTTTTAATTTTTTCATCAATTTTCATGAACTTTTGTGCATTTTAAAGCTGAAAATCTGAAAATTCTGAATTTCAGCTTTAAAATAGTCTAAAATTTATAAAAATCCATAAATTTTCCAAAAAGATGGCGGGTCTTTGAAATTTAGGCCGTAAAAATTTCAAAACCCGAAATTTTCAAATGTTCATAAATTTTTACTTTTTTCATCAATTTTCATAAACGTATATGCATTTTGAAGCTGAAAATCTGAACATTTTGAATTTCAGCTTTAAAATTCAATTGAATTTATGAAGATCCATAATTTTTCCAAAAAGATGGCGGGTCTTTGAAATTTAGGCTTTAAAAATTTCAAAACCCGAAATTTTCAAATGCTCATAACTTTTTACTTTTTTCATGAATTTTCATGAAAATTCGTTCATTTTGAAGTAGAAAATCTGAAAATTCTGAATTTCAGCTCTAAAATGGTCTAAAATTTATAAAAATCCACAATTTTCCCCAAAAGTTAGGGGTTTTAAAACTCAAGGCATTAAAAATTAAAAATTTCAAAAGTTCATAACTTCTTGGATTTTTTCTCAATTTTAATAAAATTTGGTGCATTTTGAAGCTGAAAATTTGAAAAATTCAGATTTCTGCTTTTAAATGCTCTGAAATTTATACAAATCCATAACTTTTCCAAAAAGATGTGTGACTTTGAAAATTTAGGCCGTAAAGATTTAAAATCTCTAGAATTCATAACTTCTCTGCTTTTTTCTCAATTTTAGTAAAATTTGGTGCATTTTGAAGCGGAAAACTTGAAAATCTTGAATTTCAGCTTTAAAATAGTCTAAAATTCATAAAAATCCATATTTTTTCCAAAAAATTATGTGACTTTAAAAATTTGCCGTAGAAAAAATTTTAAGCGTAAATTTCAAAAATTCATAACTTCTCGGATTTTTTCTCAATTTTGATGAAATTTTGTGTTTTTTGAAGCCAAAAATCTGAAAATTCGGAATTTCAGCGTTAAAATGCATTTTCTTTCGAAAAATCGGAAAATTTTGTGTCATCAAAACAAAAATTTAAAATATTGAAATATCGTCACCAATGTTTTTCATTTTTTAGGCGATGAAAAATATTTTAAAGACATTTTCAGACTTCAAATTTTGTTTTAACCTTTATAGTTTTTATGTTCAAATCGATTTTTAAAAGTAGATCAAAAAATCGATCTATGAAGTTTTTTTTTGCGCGAGTAACAAATACTTGTCTCAAAAAAATTAGAAGGGTCGATATACCTTCTTTTCTTCACTTTTTCTCCACAGTTTTTGTCAGTTTTATGAAAATTTTTGGCATTTTTAAAAAGTTTTGATCTTTTAAAGTTTCGGAATCGTTAACTTGGAGCCCTTTTTATCATTTTCAAACAATGCAGAGCTTCACAAAATGCTCTTTTTTTACCTCTTTACTCATTCGCCGGAGGTTGATACCAATAATCCAGGGTTCACGTTGTTGTCATCAAATACGGAATTTTTGTATTATTACGTATTCTTCCATTATTATTTTCACAATTGAATACCAAAAAGCGGCGTTCTTTGGAGTAGGTAAAACAAGAAGATCTATGAGAATACCACCAAGAAACATTTTTTTTTCAACAGCCTCCGAGCTCTTGTTTCCAGTTGTCAAAAATTGTAAGTTCTCCTGGTTTTTCCCTCAAATATTACCGTAGTTTTGAAGTTAAGTGGATTTACGATATTTAATAGCACACTGTCTTTAAGAACCCCCCTCATAAATGTTCGAATCAGCGATCTAGAAATTGAGTGACACCTTGTCGTTAAGGAATTATCCAAAATTTTCATAACTTCAGTTTTTTTTTGGTGCATTTTCATGCTAAAAATCTCACAAATCCGGAGTTTGGCTTCAAATTGCACCTAATTTTATAAAAATTGACCGAAAAACAGGAAAGTTGTGAACATTTGAAATTTTTAAGGCCTAGAATTTAAAGACACCTAACTTCGGGAAATTGATGGATTTTTATGAAATTTAGAGCATTTTAAAGCGGAAATTCAGAATTTTCAAGATTTTAGCTTCAAAATATGCCAGAGTTCATCAAAATTGAGAAAAAGGCAGAAAGTTATGAGTTGTGGAAATTTTGATTTAGAAAATTTTAAAATTTTAAAAAAAGATTTTCAGCTTCAAAATGCACCATGTTTTGTCAAAATTAACAAAAAATCAGAAAAGTTATGAACATTTGAAATTTTGTATTTTTAAGGCCTAGAGTTTAAAGACCCTCAAATTTTCGGTAAAATGATGGATTTTTATAAATTTTAGAACATTTTAAAGCTGAAATATGTAATTTTCAGATTTTCAGCTTCAAAATGCACCATGTTTTGTCAAAATTAACAAAAAATCAGAAAAGTTATGAACATTTGAAATTTTGTATTTTTAAGGCCTAGAGTTTAAAGACCCTCAACTTTTCGGTAAAATGATGGATTTTTATAAATTTTAGAACATTTTAAAGCTGAAATATGGAATTTTCAGATTTTCAGCTTCAAAATGCACCATGTTTTGTCAAAATTAACAAAAAATCAGAAAAGCTGTGAGCTTTTGAATTTTCGGTTTTGGAATTTTTGTCCTTAAAGACAGTGTCCAACTTAATTTTTACATCGACGAAGTAATATAGAAAGCCTAAAAATGGAAGGAATTAGTAGAAAAAGTTTAGATTTTTCTTGCTGTCACCTTTCCTTTAAGAAAAGGGTCCTTAAAGGTAAGGTGACAGAAAATTTTTTAAAAAATTTGAGATTTCATAGAAAAAAGGGTTTTTGAACTTTACATCACTTCCTTTTTTCTGTTCGCTTCAATATCTAAGTCCCGCCCTCTTTTCTCGTTTTTGGTCAATATAAAAATATCATATAAGTGTCCGCCAAGAATGACAAAACGCTTTTTTTTGGTCATTTTACATCACAGTTTTGGTTTTCACTTTTTTTCATATCTTTTGTGATGATAATATATCTTTTTTTGGAGATTCTCGTGTTAAAATGTCCTTTTTATTGTCTGCGGGAAAATTATGTATATTTTGGACACCCACGTTGCCTAGATGCATGCCTTTTTCGCACTCAAATGTATCGATTTTAGTTCTCTTCGAGGGAGGCGAAAAAAATGAGCTGCGCGGCTTTTCTTTACTTCGTTTTTATGCTCTTTTCTTGAAAGGAAACATCACTTTTTTTGCGAAACAAAAATTGGATTTTTTCCAGAAAAAATGGCACCAACTACAGTCACCAATGGGATTTCTGTTGTCGAGAAGCGAAACAAATACTTTGAGGATTCGGCTGATGATTTTCTTTATCATTTTGGGTTTGGAAAGAATACGATGGATATTCCGGCGGTTTTTGGGGATACTAAGGTTGGTTTTGTTTTGGGGATCTGTGACACCTTGCCTTTAAGGAAAAGTGACACCTTGTCTTTAAGGATTTATTCGAGAGTTTTGATTTTTTTTGAAAATTTTTCTAATAATTGTGGAAAGTTAGACTTTTTCCCTGTTTTCTATATATTTTAGAAGTTAGAAATTAAGTGACACCTTGTCTTTAAGGTAATTAGACAAAATTTCGAATTTTCATACTTTTTCAGATTTTTCTTTGATTTTCGTGGTTTTGGGTGTTTTTTGAAGATAAATAATCTGAAAAATATAAATGTGAGCTTCAAAATGCAATAGAATTCATACAAATCGACCAATTTTCCAGGAAGTTTTGGGTTTTTGAAATGAATTCTTTAAAAATTTTCAAAACCAAAATTTCAGCAGCTCATAACTTTTTTGATTTTTTCTCAATTTTGATGAAGTTTAGTGCATTTTCAAGTTGAAAATCTGAAAATTCTGAATTTCAGCTTCAAAATGCGCTAGAATTTATAAAAATCGGTCATTTTTTAGGGAAGTTGAGGGCCTTTAAAATTAATGCTTTAAAAATTTCAAAACCGAAATTTCAAACGTTTTTAACTTTTTTGATTTTTTCCCAATTTCATGAAATTTTGTGGATTTTAAAGCTGAAAATTTCAAAATTCCGAATTTTGGCTTTAAAATGCGCTAGAATTTATAAAAATCGGTCATTTTTCCGGGATATTGTGGTGTGTGAAGTTAGTACTTTAAAAAATTCCAAAGCTCATGTTATTATTGACTTTTTTCTCAAAGTTGGTGAAATTTTGTGATTTCCGAAGTTAAAAACCTGAAAATTCTGAATTCCAGCTTCAAAATCGACTAGAATTTATAAAAATTGACAATTTTTACGAGAAGTTGTGGGTCTTTGAAATGCAATCCTAAACTATTTAAAAAACCCCCTTATTTCAAATGTTCCTAACTTTTTTGATTTTTTGTCAATTTTTATAAATCTTGGTGGACTTTGAAGCTGAAAATCTGAAAATTTCAGATTTCCGCTTTAAAATAATTTATAAAAATCCATCATTTTCCCGAAAAGTTAAGGAACTTTAAAGTTTAACTATTTTCGAAACCAAAATTTCAACAACTCTTAACTTTTCTGACATTTTCTCAACTTTACTTTAATTCGCTCACAAATTGAAAAAAAGTCAATCTACAGATATAATTTAACTTCGTAATATTCACGTATACAAGTTTCTAAATCTCTCTAAATTACAATATCACTAATATAGCCTCCCCCTGCACGTACGCAGTTGTCTCTGTACCCTCTCATTCCATATATCCATCCCCCATAAAGTTGTATTGACGCGCTCCTTAGGTCGCATTGCAATAGAGTTGCAACGACCGCGTCTAGGTTTATATTTCATTTAATATCTTAATATCTTATTTCATTTTTCTTAATTTGGTGCATGTTGAAGCTTAAAATCTGAAAATTCTGAATTTTAGCTTTAAGATGCACTAGAATTTATAAAAATCGCCCATTTTTCTGGGAAGTTGTGGGTTTTTGAAATTAGAGCTTTAAAAATTTAAAGACCACAATTTCAAATGTTCATACCTCT
Source organism: Caenorhabditis virilis (assembly GCA_964036255.1). Taxonomy (NCBI): domain Eukaryota; kingdom Metazoa; phylum Nematoda; class Chromadorea; order Rhabditida; family Rhabditidae; genus Caenorhabditis; species Caenorhabditis virilis. The sequence goes on along the minus strand of OZ038417.1, from coordinate 2,729,394 downwards.
TTTGATTTTTTCTCAATTTTGATGAAATTTGGTGCATTTTGAAGCGGAAAATCTGAAAATTCTGAATTTTAACTTTAAAATCCACTAGAATTTATAAAAAGCGACAATTTTTCAGGAAGTTGTGGGTGTGTGGAATTGACGCTTTAAAAGATTAAAAATCTCATTTTATTATTGATTTTTTTCTCAATTTTGATGAAATTTGGTGCATTTTGAAGGCAAAATCTGAAATTACTGAATTTCAACTTCAAATTCCACTAGAATTTATAAAAATCGACCATTTTTCCGGGAAGTTGTGGGTCTTTGAAATTAATGCTTTAAAAACTTCAAATGTTCATAACTTTTTTGATTTTTTCTCAATTTTGATGATATTTGGCGTATTTAAAAGCGGAAAATCGGAAAACTACAAATTTCAGCTTTGAAATGCGCTAAAATTTATAAAAATCCATCGTTTTTCCGAAAAGTTGTGGCTCTTTGAAATGTAGGTCTTAAAAATTTCGAAACCGAAATTTCAAATGTTTCTAACGTTTTTTTTCAATTGTTATGATATTTGGTGCATTTTGAAGCTGAAAAACTGAACATTCTGAATTTAGGCTTTAAAATGCGCTAGATTTTATAAAAATCGGCCATTTTTTCGGGAAGTTGCGGGTCTTAGAAATTAATGCTTTAAAAATTTCAAATGTTCATATCTTTTTTGATTTTTTCTCAATTTTGATGAAATTTGGCGTATTTTGAAGTTAAAATCTTGACAATATCTAATTTTAGCTTTAAAATGCTCTACAACTCATAAAAATCCATCATTTTCCCGAAAAGTTAGGGGTCTTTAAACTGTAGGCCTTAAAACATAAAAAATTTAAATGTTTATAACTTTTTTGATTTTTTCTCAATTTTGATGAAATTTGGTGTATTTTGAAGCAGAAAATCTGAAAATTCTGAATTTCAGCTTTAAGATGCACTAGAATTTATAAAAATCAGTCATTTTTCTGGGAAGTTGTGGGTTTTTGAAATTAGAGCTTTAAAAATTTAAAAACCACAATTTCAAATGTTCATACCTCTTTTGATTTTTTCTCAATTTTGATGAAATTTGGTGCATTTTGAAGCGGAAAATCTGAAAATTCTGAATTTTAACTTTAAAATGCGCTAGAATTTATAAAAATCAGTCATTTTTCTGGGAAGTTGTGGGTTTTTGAAATTAAAGCTTTAAAAACCACAATTTCAAATGTCCATACCTCTTTTGATTTTTTCTCAATTTTGATGAAATTTGGTGCCTTTTGAAGCGAAAAATCTGAAAATTCTGAATTTTAACTTTAAATGTACTGATTTTCGTAAAAATTGGTAATTTTATATTGATAAGAAACATTTTCAGTTTTTTTCAAAATTAAAAAATTATTTTATCAAAGTAAAGATCATATGGGGCGCGCGGGAAAGAACGCAACGGATGGCAGTTTCCGATTTTTGCAAGCAGTGTCCGATTTTTTCTTTTTTTTTATAAGTTTTTCTTTCTTTTTGTGTAACTTTGATAAGAATTTTGATGGGAAATTGCCAAGGTGTGTCTAGCGACTAGTGACGATCATCTCGTATCAGATTTCGTCAAAATCACAAAAAAAAAGTACTAACCACGTGCCTTTAATGACGTAGATGATGTAAACCTTGAATATTGGGGAAATGAACTTCTTTTCTGAAATAAGTGACACCTTGTCTTTAAGGATTTTTTTTTCGATTTTGTGAAAATATCATTACTTATAATTTTCCAAAATTTTAGTTTTTCTCGCTGTTTTCTACATGTTCTAGCAATCTATAAATTAAGTGACACCTTGCCTTTAAGGTATTTTGAAAAAATTTCGAATTATCATAACTTTTCAGTTTTTCAATCGATTTTCATGGTTTGTACTGCGTTTTGAAGCTAACAATTGGAAAACTACAAATTTCAGCTTTCAAATGCGCTATCTTATTATATATTTGAAAACGCCGGGAAAGTGTCTGTTAACACAAATCTGTGCGCAGTTTTTTGTGTTTCCGAAGCCTCCGTCATAGTAAAATTTAGGGGATAGAAGAACGGTAAGAATAAATTTTCAAAAGACGTGGCAAGGATTCGAACACGACACTTTTCGCACAGCGAGTAGGTTACTTAGCCGTTAGACCAAAGGGGACACATTGCAACACATTGTTTTTTGCTACCACTATTTTGGAGAACTCCATTGTTGGTGCGGGCACTGTGAGCGAGAACAAAACAGTACGAGAGAAAGAGTGAGGGGGGGGGGGAATGATCGTCCAGCGTGCATACATTATTTCGTTTTCTCTTAATTGTTATTTCTGCTTTGCAATACTGTTAATTAAATTATCGAAATGGCGGAAAGCATGAAGAAGGTACCAAAAATATGAAAAAGCGTTCGGCTTTTTCGGTTTTAATCGCGCGCGTTCAAATACTTTTAGCTCCAAAAATTCTGTTAATTTGAGATGGTGGACTTAAGTGACTGTACCAGCGGTGAATTGATTGAAATATGAAATTTCGCAGCGCAGCGGCGTTGGAGAAACGATCAAAAGTATTGGAATGCGTGCCGAAGGCACGGAAGAAGCGAGCCGCAGGCGAGCTTCTTCTGTGCCTTCGGCTCGCATTCCAATACTTTTCGATCAAGAAATTTCGGTCCCGACTACTAAATTCAGAAGGTGAAATCGTCAAACAATTGAAAGTGAAGTAGCATGCCGAAGGCGTGTTGGGGGCGACGCCGGAGGCGAGCCGTAGAAAAAGTTTTTATTAGAATTTGTTTAGGTTCAAGAGGACGTAACCCAACGAAATAGTAAACTAAAATATACTCGCGATTTCAAAGAACCGATGCGCTTTCCGCGCTGTTATGTACCGCTAGATAATTATTGCTCATTTTCTGAAAAGTCGAAGAAAAAAGTAATAGTACAGTGAAGTAGCACGCCGAAGGCATGTTGGGGGCGAAGCCGGAGGCGAGCCGTAGAAAAAGTTGTTGTTGAGATGAGTTTAGATTTAAAGAAAATAGGCGAAATCTAAAAATATATGATAAACTAACAACTAACTTCGGATTTCAAAGAGTAGCTATGTTTTTCATCACCGTCTTTGGTATCCCATTTTGATATCAAGATTTTGATATTAAGATTTGAGAGGAATGTAACAAAAGGGGCACGCCGGAGGCGTGTTGGAAAGCGAAGCCGAAGGCGAGGCGTAGCCCAGGAGTTTTGCCGCGTAGCGGCACGGAACTCCTGGTAATTTATAAAAATCCATCGTTTTTCCGAAAAGTTGTGGCTCTTTGAAATGTAGGTCTTAAAAATTTCGAAACCGAAATTTCAAATGTTTCTAACGTTTTTTTTTCAATTTTTATGCTATTTTGTGCATTTTGAAGCTGAAAATCTGAAAATTCTGAATTTTGGCTTTTAAATGCGCTAGATTTTATGAAAAGCGGCCATTTTTTCGGGAAGTTGCGGGTCTTAGAAATTAATGCTTTAAAAATTTCAAATGTTCACATTTTTTTGATTTTTTCTCAATAGTGATGAAATTTTGTGTGTTTTAAAGCGAAAAATCTGAAAATTGTGAATTTCAGCATTTAAATGCACTAAAAGTCATAAAAATTGATAAATTTCTCAAGAAGTTGTGGGTCTTTAAAAAATTAAAAAATTTTTTTTTTTTCAAATTTTTCAAAAATTAAAATTTTCTGATTTTAAGTCAATTTGAATGAGCTATAAATTAGGGATTCTAAAAATGCTCATATTTTAAGTCTCAGTGTTTATATTTTTCAGTTCGTATGCGTTGGCGGCTCAGCGGAGCGCTTCAAACTCTACGCCGAATGGTTCTCAAAAGAGACTGGTGTTCCGTGCTCTGGCAATTTGTCGAAATCCGATCGATTTGTGATGTATAAGACGGGACCGGTTGTCTGGATTAACGTGAGTTATTGATTTTTTTTTTTTGGAAAAATTGAAGGATCCCGAATTTCAGCACGGTATGGGAGTCCCATCATTGAGTATCATGCTTGTAGAAGCTTTCAAATTGATTCATCATGCAAATGTGCCGGCAAAGAATGTCAAGTGGGTTTTTTTGGGGATGGTAATAGAGAAAAAGTTGTTGAGAAAATGTGTACCAATTTTCAGCTCAATAGGATTTTAAAAACATTTAAATTTTGAGTTTTAAATAATCTATTTTGAAATTTATATGAAAATATTTTTGGGATTTTTAAAGGGCCAAAAAAAGCAAATAAATCTCGGAATTTTTGAATAGTTTTCATAATAAATTGAAGAGAAATATCTAGAGAAAATGTGTACCAATTTTCAGATAAATCCAATTTTAAAAACATTGAAATTTTGAGTTTTAAACAACCTATTTCGAAATAACAAAAAAATTTTTTACGATTTCGGGTTTTTAAAGGATAAAAAAAAGCAAATAAATCTCGGAATTTTTGAATAGTTTTCATAATAAATTGAAGAGAAATATCTAGAGAAAATGTGTACCAATTTTCAGATAAATCTAATTTTAAAAACATTGAAATTTTGAGTTTTAAACAACCTATTTCGAAATAACAAAAAATTTTTTTACGATTTCGGGTTTTTAAAGGATAAAAAAAAGCAAATAAATCTCGTAATTTTAGAATTTTTTTGATATTGAGTTAAAGAAAAATATCTGGAGAAAAAGCTTGCCAATTTTCAGTTAAAACGGATTTTAAAAACTTCGAAATTTTGAGTTTTAAACAACCTATTTCGAAATGTATGAAAATTATTACGATTTCGGGTTTTTAAGGGGTCAAAATTGCAAACAAAGCTCGGAATTTTCGGGATATTTTTAAAATTTATATGAAGACAAACATCCAGAGAATTTATATATCGATTTTCAGTAAACGTATAGCAGAAATAACTGAAATATTGGCCTTCAACAGTGATGTTTCGTGACGTGAAAACCAAAATTAATCTTCTTTTTAGAGGGGTCGAAATGGGCGGTTAATCTTAAAATTTTGGTTTAATTTTGATGGAAAATTAAAGAAAATCATCTCGAGAAAATCCAGTCCATGTTTTGTAACGATCCGTAAGGAAAATACCGAAATTTTGAGTCCTTAAAAACAAGGTTGGAGATTTGAAAATTACCATTTTTTTTTCGTTTTTCAAGAGGTTAGTAAATCAAGCTTCAAAATTTTAAAGGAATTCAACTTTGAAATTGAAGGAAAAGCTCTAGAGAAAATGTGTGGTAATTTTCAGCCAAATCTGGACAATAAATACTGACATTTTGAGCTTTAAAACCCCCCTTTTAAACGATTTTTGATCCTTTAAAAATTGAAGTTCAAACGTTCAAAGGATCACTTTAAACTCGTCGTTTTCTCAGGGGCATTAATTATTTGAAGGGGACGAAGGAATGTTCACAAAATCAAAAACCTCCAACGAAAAGGTCCTATTTTTTTGATTTTCAGATTCATTCGTCTCGGAACATCGGGAGGTGTCGGAGTGGCTCCAGGAACCGTCGTCGTCTCGACCCAAGCGATGAACGCCGAACTCTCCGAGAACCATGTTCAAGTGATCGCCGGAAAAAGGGTAAAAAATAAATCCACACGCCATCTTCCTCTAAAACCCTGACCGTTTTTTTCCAGATCGAGCGCCCAACGCAACTCGACGCGAATTTTGGAAAAGAGCTCTGCGAAATCGCCGCCGAGAAGGGCATCCCGGTCGTGACGGGCAAAACCATGTGTGCCGACGATTTCTATGAGGGACAAATGCGTTTGGACGGATATTTTTGCGATTATACAGAGGCGGATAAGTTTGCATTTTTGAACAAGATTCATGCGCTCGGTGTGCGGAATATTGAGATGGAATCGACGTGTTTTGCGAGCTTTACACATCGCGCAGATATTGCTTGTGAGTTGATTTCTCTTTTATGGGTCTAGACACAGGAAATAGTTTCCTAGAAACCTAAAATACGGCCTAACATACCAAGTTATGGCCTAGAAATCTGATTAATGACCTAGAAACCAAAATAATGGCCTAAAAACCCAAATTACGTCCTAAAGTAGCAAATAATGGCCTAGGAACCCAAAATTACGGCCTAGAATACTAAATGATGCTCTAGGAATAGAATTATTGGCCTGGAAACCCAAATTACGCTCTCAAATACCAAATCATGGCCTAGAAACCCAAATTCCGACCTAGAATACCAAACCATGACCTAAAAACTCAAATTACGGTCTAAAATACCAAATAATGGCCTACGAACGCCGATATTGGCCTTGAGGCATAGGTTACGGTCCAAAATACCAAATGATTGCCTAGAAACCAACATTACGGCCTAAAATACTAAGTTATGGCCTAGAAACCCAACTCACGACCTAGAAGCCCAAATAATGGCCTAGAAACCCAAATTACGGGCTAGAATATCAAATAATGGTCTAGGAATCCAAATTACGGCCTAGAAATCCAGTGATTGACCTAAAATACCAAATGATGGCCTAGAAACCCGAATCATGACCTAAAATACCAAATAATGGCCTAGAAACCCAAAATTCGGCCAAGAAGCGCTCAATTTCCCCATTTTTCAGCCGCCATCGTCTGCGTCACTCTTCTGAATCGAATGGACGGCGATCAGGTGAAAATCGCCAAAGACATGTACACTGAATATGAAGTACGACCATTCCGACTAGTCACCGCTTTAATCCGCAAACAGTTGGGAATCTGAATGCTAATGGAATTCTGTAAAAAAAAACAATTATACTAACATTATGGTTTGTCAAATTTCAGTTTTTTTCAAAAAAATAAATTTAGCATGAGAAAAAAAAACGTAAAACACTCGAAAACAATAATTTATCGAACAAGAAATTTAAAATACTCATCTTTTTGTTTTTGTTGAAAGAAATCGAAACGAAATCGAAAAATGATTTCAAGAAAAATTCAATCACAACTCGAATATCACAAAAATCTACCATACAATAGAAAATTTAATTTTTTTTTGTATATTTAGAAATTACATTAGAAAACATACATTCAGAAAACAAGTCCTACTCGTTGTTTGAAACGATTAAAACATGAGCAATAAATTAACAAAACAAAAAAATAGGAATAATAATCAATAAATTTATAATTTAATTCTGCTGCTGCTGCTGAGACGACGGTTTTCGTTGAGCTTGCTGATGATGATATCGATGTTTGTACTCGTAGTGCCAACGATTAAAGTCGGCGTTGAAGACCACAATCGCTCCGGAATCCAATCCGCCGAGAATGAAGCGATGTGATGCGGCGACGGCGACACTTCGAACAGCGCAGTTCACCGCCTGAAATATAGAATTTTTTTGAATCAGAAATTTTTAAATGTTCATGAATTTAAGCTCATTTTGAAGCCAAGGATCTGAATTTTCAGATTTTCAGCTTCAAAATGCGCTATATTTCAGAAACAAATTCCGATTTCCTGAAAAGTTAGAAGCCTTTGAAATTGAGGCTTAAAAACTCGATTTGAAGCTCATTTTGAAGCTGAGAATCCGAATTTTCCCGTTTATTGTCAACTCAAATATTCTTGATCATGCAAGTTGGTTTTGACCTACCCAGAAAATCTAAGTCTCTCATACAGTCGTGCTATTTTTAAATGCGAGCGGTTGCGCTGCGGTCTTTTAGTAGAAAATGGATGATCCAAAAGTGTTAAGTTGACAATACCTGATATGTATAAAGCTTAGCCAACGGGAATACTCTCCAAATCGTAATCCTTCCATTAACCGATCCAGTTATCGCAAATTCTCCATCTCGTGTGATAGTAACGCATTCGATTCTGTGACAAAAAATGATTATTTCATTCTTTTTAAAAAATTGGTGATCATGTGCCTTTAAGATCCTTTTTATGTGTTTAAAGGCGCATAACTCGAGAACTAGACATTTTGTAGAAAATTAAAATATATATTCGTTATCAGCAATGAAATCCAAATTTTTTGTGGCGTTTTAACATTTCGTGGGAATGTGCCTTTAAGACCATGTTTCGTGTTTAAAGGCGCATAACTCAAGAACTAGGAATTTTTGAGCAAAATCAGTTAGATATTCGTGATCAGCAGCAAATTTAGAATATTTTAAGAGGCTCTCGGAATTTAGTGGTCATCTGTCTTTAAGAGCATTTTGTTGTGTTTAAAGACGCATAACTCGAGAACTAGACCGAACTTTTGATCGAATTCAAATAGACATTCGTAATCAGCATCACATTTTGCGTATTTTGTGACAGTTTCGAAATTTAGTGACCATGTGCCTTTAAGACCATTTTCTCGTTTCCCAAAACACTTTAACACTTACTTTTCCTCACTAACAGTCTCATTTAACAATCTCGCAGTCGCCGAGTACGTCACCATCTTCTTCGAATCAAACAACGCCAACAATATACATTCCCTGCTCATTGCCAATTGTGTCACCACTCCATTTCCTCGAATCCTTCTCAACAAGTCCGATCCAGTAGTATGTACCAAAATCACTCCATCCTCACATCCACTAATCACCAAGCCATGTTCCGCCGATACGCAAAGCGCCGTTATTGAAGCCTCATGTCCGGTGAGAATCGATCGGGGCGATGGTGTTTCTCCAGGTTGATTGTATTCGCCAGCAATATAACCATGCGTTCCGTTCCAATGCCATAATACCACCGTACAATCCATTGATCCAGTCACTACATAGCAGTCACTGAAAAGACTCGTTTCTGATCTCGCGATACATGTCACAACGTCTCCATGACCATAGACAGCTTGTCGAACTTTGCCTGAAAATAAAAAAGGGGTTTCAGATTATCAAATCGATTTCACAAATCGATATTTTAATTTTTAGTAATTTTATGTTTAAATGCATTTAACTCAAGAACTAGAGTTTTGAGCAATTTCAAATAAATACTCGTAATCGGCATACATTTTTTGAATATTACTTTATTCTTTCAAAATTTAGTGGTCAAGACCATTTTTCGTAATTAAATGCACATAACTTGAGAACTAGGCATTTGTAAGCAAAATGAGTTTCATATTAGTGATCAGCATTAAATTTCGAATATTTTGCGACACGTTCAAAATTAGTGGTCATGTGCCTTTAAGGACCAACCAGTTAAACTAAAATGCGGAAAGGTAAACAATCCTGAACATTTCATACTTTCAGTTATCTCAACAAACATAAGGTCTGTAAATTCTAATTCCCAAGATTTTGATTTTTGCCTAAAACTACACAGACCTGCATTTGTATTTCTGACCGAAACTTGGCTCACTGTAGCCAAATCCACCGAATCTTTTATGGCGGATAATTCATCTTATTCAGTCTTTCGGCAAGATCGCTCAATTTCTAAAGGTGGCGGTGTTGCCATTTTATGTATTAGCCTTTTATCTCCTAGAAAAATATTTTCAGTGTCCCATGAAAATGCTTTTGAACTTATAGCTATTCAGTATGAAAGCTCAAAAAAGTCGATTAGACTGATATGTGTTTACCGCTCCCCTAAATGTTCATTGAAGCAGTTCCAGTACCTTATCAGTGTTCTTCATGATTTATCGTCTTCTCATAACACCAGTATTATAATTTCTGGGGATTTCAATTTGCCAGATATCAATTGGGAACTTTCTAATGCCTCCAACCCTCAAAGTAAATTACTTTTAGATTTCCAACAGGATCTTTCTCTTATACAGAACATTTCTCAAAAAACAAGAGGTCAAAATATTCTCGATCTGGTATTAAGCAGCCCTAATCTATCAGTTGATAATGTAAAATGTCTTCCCCCAATTGGAAAAAGTGATCATTGTCTTCTTAAGTTTAAAATAGATTCAGGAGTACTTTATTCTAATGATGACTCCCCTATTCTCTACCCTGTATTTTCGGAGATGAATATAAATCTCCTTACGGAGATTTTATCATCGATCACTTGGTCAGAAATTATTGGTTTAACAGCTGATGCGTCAATTGCTTATGATAATCTTCTAGAATTCCTAAATTTTTTGTATCTTAAAACCGTTCCTTTCAAAAAGAAAAAATGTAACAGGCTCAACTTACCAAACTATTTGGTAAACATGAGTGAGCATAAAGAGATGCTTTGGAATCAAGCAATAAGAACCAATGGTTCTTTAGAGTTTCAGAACTTTCAAATATTCAATACAAAATTCCAAAAAGCTATTAAGAAATTCAACAGGTCAATAGAAGAAAAAATAACATTGAAATTAGGTAATAGGCAATTTTACAAGTTTATCAATAGAAGAGTAAAACCTAAAAACAATCTTATCGCTGTCTCCAATCCAAATAGCGGTAAGCCTGAGACTGATCCTTCAAAAGTTTCTCAGATTTTTTCGCAATTCTTTTTGTCAACATTTCAAGATAATTCTAATCTTGATCCTGACAATATCGATTTTGGCGAAAAAATTGAAAATGGCATGGAGATTCCTTTAGTGCACGAAATTGAGGTTTTACAAATGCTTACAAAAACTAAGGCAACGTGTACAGTCACTCCTGACCAAATTCCTTTTACATTTTTGAAAAAAATATCAACTTGGCTAGCTTCTCCATTGACATACATATTTAACTTGTCAATGATGCATAGTAAAATTCCTCATCAGTGGAAAAATTCTTTCATTACCCCGATACCCAAAACTACAAATCCCACAAAAGCTAGTGATTTTAGACCCATATCAATAACTAGCCAAATTTGTCGTATATATGAGCGTTTATTAAAAAATAGACTAATGTCCCATCTTGACAAAATACATTTTTTCTCACGATTTCAGCATGGTTTTAGACCTGGTAAATCAACAACAACCCAAATGGTTGAATGTTTCGAGAATTGGTCTTTATCGTTTCAGAGTAACATCCAAACAGATGTGGCATACTTTGATTTCGCGAAAGCGTTCGATAGGGTAGACCATGAACTCCTATTTTTTAAACTTCAGAAACTCGGAATCCATCCAAAATTTTTGTCTTGGCTATGCCACTTTTTAAGTAATAGAAAATTCTCAGTTAAAATTAACAACAGTTTTTCCGAGTTTCACACCATTTTATCAGGAGTTCCACAAGGAGGGGTTTTATCGCCTATCCTTTTTAGTATATTTGTTAACGATTTGCCTGATTTCGTAAAAAATGATGAGGTATCAATCGCACAATTTGCTGACGATTTAAAGATTTATACTAATAACAAAGTATCGTTTACATCTGATCCTTTACAGTCCGCAATAGAAAAAGTATTCTTATGGGCAAAAGAAAATAAACTTCCACTGAATGCTCAAAAAACTAAAGTATTATCAATTTCTAAGAAACCTACTATTGTTGAGTACGCAATAAACGGAAATATCATAGAGCGGGTCAGTAATATAAGGGATCTAGGCTTTTACATCACCACTGATTTAAGCTTCAAAGAGCACTGGAAAAAGGTTATCAACAAAGCAAACTCGTCTCTGTTCACAATCTTCAAAGCTTTCTCAAATAAGAATCCGAAATTCTACCTTACTCTATACAAATCTCATATTAGATCACTTTTGGAGTATGGTACACCAGTAACAAATTCTATTGGTGAAACATTCGCTAAAGATATTGAGAGAGTCCAAAAAACCTTTACTCGTAAACTCCTTTCTCGCATTTATGGTAGAGTTATCAAGTTTTCTGATCATAATTATCTGAACTATGAAGCAAGAATTGAGCGTTTTAATCTACAAACTTTAGCTGAAAGACGAGAATACCTTGACCTAAAGTTTTTGAGAAAAGTTCTGTTAAATAAAGCAAAAGTATATTCGAAAAATCTTTATTCTGTTAAAAGAGTACGAACACGTTCGGTCTTCAATATCATCTATCCTATTCCAAAAAAAGGAATTAGAAAAAAAGCGTTCATCCCACGCACTGTCCCAAAATTTCTGGCAAAGGTAAAAAATCTCTCAGATAAAAATATTCTCAATTTGTATGGTGCTATAGTGGATAATGATAATAGTGAATAACACTATCAATCCAACGTTTTTTATAAATCATTTATCAAATTCATATAACACACTTTATCCTTAATCGGTTTCTTTATATAAATTTTAAAAAATAGTTCGGGTTTGATGTTTCATTATATTCTAACGGGTTATTGAATACGGTATTATATGATTATCAATACTTTACATCTAACCTAGTGTCACCCCCCCCCCCCATCCAATTTTGTTTATTTATCCATTCGTACATATTTTTTTTTTCTTTCGCATTAAATCATTCTTTTTTTTTAAACATTTTTTATATATACATTTTTTTTTAAAACCTTCATGTAAGTTATTATGTTCTTTTTATATCCATTTTTGAGTTTTTTTGAAACTTATGCGTTCATGCTTCTTTTATCACGTTACTTTTCCGCTAACGTAAATAAACTTTAAACTTTAAACTTTAAGGACATTTTTCACATTTAAAGGAGCATAACTCGAGAACTAGACATCTTTGAGAAAATTCAAATACATATTCTCAATCAGCATTAAATTCCAAACATTTTAAAGGAGCTTCAAAAATTTAGTGGTCCTATGCCTTTAAGACCATTTTTTCATGTTTAAAGTCGCACTCACCAGTATCCGTATCAACAATCCTAAAACTATAATCCGGATATCCACACGCAAAAATGTATCGACTATCCGTAGTAGTGACAAAATTCGAACAGGTCACCGTCAATCTCTGATCAAACGCATCCCCAAGATGTCTCCTCGCAATCGGCGACGTTGTCGACGCTGACGCCAACTGCGGATCAGCCGTCAGAGGCAACGAAACCTGCCCGTCGGTGTTCGACGGATCCATCGACAGGGCGCTCCTCTGACTCGCTCCATAACTATAGCTGTTATCCCAACGATTCAGCGAGAACACGAGATTTTGAGCAACACTAACCACCGTCGGGTTCGGTAGTTGATGGAACGTGTTCGCCGACAGGAACACAATCGGACTATTCGAAATATATTTCATCATCATACACAAATCATCATCCAATCTTCTAAACATCGTCGGCGCCAGCGACATAATCGAATGTCTCGGCGGGTGCGCTTCCGTCAACAATTGCGACGGCGTCTGCCCAAACGACATAATCTGCTGCTCAATGGCTTCCATCTGCCCTGGCGTCTCAACATTCTTCAAATTCACCGATCCTTCATAAGTCAAATGATAAAACACGTTGGTCGCTCGAACCGCTTCCGCTCCTCTCTGCTTATACCCAAATATCAAATCAATCCATTGATTCAATTGGCACGAAACCAAGTCCGATTCCAACGCTTGTCTATGCATCAACACAAAATGCTCCGGTGTCTCCGCCCACGCTGGTAGCTGCACATCCCCAACTTTCGTTCCATCCGCCCTCTGTCCCAAATTAAAGCCATTCGAGTTCCTCAACATCTCCGGCAAATAGAAAAGCTCTGGTATCAATTCCTTAACATCGTGCGAGTCTCTCTGACACCGTTCCCAAGTATCCTTCAAACTAAAGCATATTCTATCCGGATGATCGAATTTCCCATCATGCAAGCTTATATACATCGTCGCGAACGGCTCCACTCTCAGCAGCCAATTAAGCGTAAACGCCGGCGTCGAATAATGCGTTCCGTAGTGAAAAGCGGGAATCTGCTCATCATCCCAACTTGTATATCTTTCGTTGAAAAACTTTCGTCTCGCATCCGACAGTGCGCCAATCGGTTTCGACAGATCCCTGAAATTCGACGCCACATTCAGATCCAACGTGTCCGATGTGTAGTTCGTCAAAATCCACGGGAACACTGGATATTGACTCAAATCGTTAAATGTTCTTCCGGCAACCGTATTCAAGAACATGAGGTAGTCGAAATTCGAAATTTCCCGTTTTTGCCATTTTACACACATGTCTGAATGTTTGAACAATTGTCGCGGTGTCATCAGTGATGTTTTTCTGCTTTGTGGAAGTCCATATTTGACACCTGGAAAAAATTGAATTTTTCAGCAGATTTTCAGAAAAACTTGAAATTTCAAAAAATTTCATATTTTGTCTAATTTTTTGTCATTTTTTATGAATCTTGGTGCATTTTAAAGCTCAAAATCTGAAAATTCTGAATTTCAGCTTCCAAGTGCACTAAAATTCACAATAATCGACAAATTTCTCAAAAAACTGCGGGTCATTCAAATTAGACCTATTAAAATTTCAAAAGTGCATACTTTTTCCACTTTTTTGCCACTTTTTATGAAATTTTGTGCATTTTAAAGCTCAAAGTCCGAAAATTCCAAATTTCAGCTTTAAACTGCACTAAAAATTACAAAAATCGATAAATGTCTCAAAAACCTGCTGTTCATTAAAATTTGAGCTATTAAAATTTCGAGAGTTCATTATTTTTCCAATTTTTGCCACTTTTTATGAAATTTAGTGCATTTTAAAGCTCCAAATCTGAAAATTTTAAATTTCAGCTTGAAAATGCACAAAAATCCGTGAAAATCTACCAATTTCCTGATAAGTTGCGCGGGTCTTTGAAATATTAACGTTGAAATGTTTCGCTGACACCTTGTCTTTAAGGTAATTTTTCAAAAAACCTTAAAAACTGACTATAACATTATAAAATGACTTTAATGACCCAAATTGTTCATATTTAATATTTTCTGACACCTTGTCTTTAAGGACAGTTTTAAAATTGGCCATTTTCCAACAAAAAAATCCGCTTTTAAGTCTGAAAATCAAAATAAATTATTCAAAAAATTAAATTTCAAGTTCAAATTCCAGAAAAATCAATAACACCCACCAACTCCAACTCTCGGCAACTGATAAACCACCTTTTTCACCGTCTCCTCATCCGAAAATGCAAACATTATCGCCGCTGAAAATTCCAGATTTCGTTAAATTTATTCAATTTCAAATAAAAACTCACTTCTCGATGCCAAAAACATTTCCAACGCGACATTCTGCAAAAGATATCGTCTCAGGAAAATCGCTCGAATCTCCAAAAGATTCCATCTGGCGTGAAGTGATTCACAGTAGCGTAGAACCTGCAAAAAATGTGATTTTGAGATCAAAATTCCAAATTTTTATGGTTAAAAACCCCCCAAGTGTTCACACATCTGTCACCAATCACACCATTCAGCATTTTCTGCCAACTATCGGGTCCAACCCCCTAATTACCGCATCATCTCTTATCTCCCAAAAATCATAACGATATTTGACACCTTTTGTCCTAAAAATCCCCCCTTATTTCCCTCACTAACATTGAAAAAAAATTCTCATAAAAAGCCAATGTTTCCGGTACTCATTATCAAATCCCAATCATCATCAAATCAACAGATCTAACCGTCAT
Organism: Caenorhabditis virilis; assembly: GCA_964036255.1. NCBI lineage: Eukaryota > Metazoa > Nematoda > Chromadorea > Rhabditida > Rhabditidae > Caenorhabditis > Caenorhabditis virilis. The sequence goes on along the minus strand of OZ038417.1, from coordinate 2,714,182 downwards.
ACAAAAACTATGCATATTACGTCATCCGTTTGATGTGCTTGCCTGTTTTTGGATGGATAAGGCCGTTCCTTCCTGAGGATTCTTATCTAATGTCCGATGATAGTGATGGTTTTTCAGAAAACGCGCGTCGGACAAAAAATAGAATATTCCCGAGTTTTCCTCGCTTCTTAAAGACAATGTCCCGCTTAATTTCAAAATATATCGATTACTTTTCAGTTTACTCAAAACTTCACAATCTGGTGGTGCCTTTTCTTTAACGAGTAGGAAAATCAATCGGGGGAATAGTTTCACGTGTTTTTTTTTACTGCAAAAAAATTGTATTATTTTAAAAATCGTCTTATAGAGAGGGTGTCACTTATGTTCAGCTTTCAGATAGTTTTATGAATCTCTTAACATTCAAGGAGTGGTCTCAGAATCTTAAAATTTGTTGAGGCTCTCTGGAAATACTTCATTTTTCTAATCATTTCAGATTTTTAGATAATTTTACATTCATCTGTAAAAGTCAAATTCGAAAAAAGTGGAACTCTGTCTTTAAGACCATTTCTCGAATTTAAAGGTGCATAACTCGAGAAAATGCCATTTTTTAGAAAATTGAGATTGATATTCGTAATCAGCATAAAATTCTAAATATTTTAAGAATGTTTCAAAATTTAGTGATCCTCTGCCTTTAAGACCATTGGTCTTGTTTAAGGGCGCGTAACTAGAAAACTAGATATTTTTGAGTAATTTCACATAGATATTCGTAATCAGCATAAAATTTTGAACCTGTTGCGATATTTTCAAAATTTAGTGGCCACGTGCCTTTAAGACCAGTTTTCTACATATAAAGGCGAATAACTCGTTGATTTTACAGTTCCTAGAAAAATAAGATGGATATTCGTTATCAGCATCAAATTTAGAATATTCTAAGCGGCTTCGAAATTCAGTGGTCACGTGCCTTTAAGACCATTTCTCGCATTTAAAGGCGCATAAAAAACAGCCGCTTTCAAGAAATCAAAAATCCCCACAATTTCCTCGTAATTTCAATCCACTCACCAATTGCTCAAAAACCCTTCAAAACTCTTCAAAAAATTTCCAGGTATATATCTAATATAATGGATACCTGATAAATGATTGACATTATCCTCCCCCCTTACTCCCTTCTCATCATTTTCATCATGATTCCCGATGACTGCGTCTCATCTCTCTTTCCCTCCACCCCTCTTCCCGAAAGCTCCGCCCACTTCTTTCTCAACGGTCAATTTTCAACACAAGGCTTCTTTTTTTTTCCACCCCCTTCTTCTTCGATTCACCTAATGCTTGGTCATAATTCTAACATCACGTATCAGGTAATTTCTAGTGAGAAAAACGAAATTTCCAGATTCTTTTTAAGATCAACAACTTCTACAATGACAAGGTACAGCAGCGTAAGGCACGTGTCAGCAAATCCGTCTATCGGATGGCAAAAGTGGTGCAGGAGATTCTAAAAGAGGTCGAGACACAGGAGCCACGCTTCGTTTCGACTATAAATGAGGCAAATGGCCGTTTTGAGGGGGTAAGAATTTTACTGGTCAAAACATGAGAATTTACGGAATTTCTAGGTTTTCTGATTATTTTTGATATTTTAAAATTTTACTGAAAACCAATTGGTATGTTGTCTTTAACGGAATGCGTAGAATTCGCAATGTTTATAGCTTTTAGCTGAAAAAAGTCTTGAAATGGTATTTATGTCAGTTTTGGTGGCATTTACCATTTCAATGACTGAATTCAGCTGAGATTAAATTAGGTGGTACACTGTCTTTAACGGCAAATCGCTGAAATATCCTAAATTCATTATTTACAGCTTAATTTCATAAATTAACATTCGAATTTAAATTTTCAAGAATTTCCAGCGTTAAAAATGAATTTCATATTCTCTGGAATTTATTTGCGTTAAAGACAGTGTATCCTAGGGCACATTATGCGGTCAAATATCCAATTTTCATTTAAAAATTGGATTTTTTTAAAGCCGCCCTTTTCTAATTCTTTAAAGACAGTGTACCACTTAACTCCATCCAACTAGAATTCACTGGAACCGAGCTGTAATCCACACCAAAAAATTCCCCATCCATTTCCAGATCGTCGTCCACTCCCCGCACGAATTCGAGGCCATCCTCTACCTCAACCAAATGGGCGTCTTCAATTTCGTCGACGACGGCACAATCCACGGTTGCGCCGTCCTAAAACTCTCCGACGGCCGAAAACGTTCAATGTCCCTCTGGGTAGAATTCATCACCGCCAGCGGCTACCTCTCCGCCCGCAAAATCCGCAACCGTTTCCAAAGCATCGTCTCCCAGGTCGTCGAAAAACCCCCATTCCGAGACTACTGCAAACTTCTCACCGACAACAGCGACGTCCGCATTCGTATCGACGACAAGTTCACCGTTCAGATAACCTGCGCGTTCCGATGTCAGGGAATCTGGCCACGAAGTGCCAGCCATTGGCCGGTCGCCGGAATCCCGTGGCCAAATGCCACCCTCGCCAATCAGGTCAAAGGTGAAGGTTTCGATTTAACGAGTCGGGAGACGTACATGAGTCAGGCACAGAATAACCAAAACAAGCAGGCGAGTACAATGGAGGCCGACGCGTGGGCTATGAAAATGACCGGCGCTGAGAACTGTCTACTAAGTGAGTTTTTAGATATTTTTAAAAATTTTGCAAATTTTGATTTTTGCCTAACTTTTGGCTTTATTTTGAAAAAATTTCGTTTTCGTAGTCAAAGTTTCATATTTTTCCAAACAAAAAATGAAAAACCAAAATTTTGCTAAAATTTTTTAGAACGAATTTCTTTTTCAACGAATTTCAGAATTTGAAATTTTCAGCAAATTCTTAAAATCACCAAAATATTTATAAAAATTCAAAAATGTTTGAAAAACTTAATTCAAGTTAAAAACATTCAAAAACCAAATCGATTCCTTTTTTTATTAAATCACAAAAATTTCAATTTTTCTTAAAATTTAAAAAAAAATCGGAAATTCATGAAATTTTCAAAAAATTCCATTTTTTCAGGTTTTCAAGCAGTCCAATTAGTTTTCCAAAAATTAGCCTGGATTTAGAAATTCAAATATTTCAGATTTCTTTTTTGAAATTTCAAAATAGGTTTTTTCTAGCACGCTTCACAGACCGCAACGCGTCTGAAAGCACTAAAAGTGACGTCACTCGGATTCCTCCTAATACAACTAAAAATCCACCCCAACTCAGAAACCCCAGAAAATCCACCCCAATTTCCAGGTGGCGGTCGTCGAAAAGTCCTCAGCATTCTCAAATGCCTTCGTGACACCCATCTCGATTTTCCGGGTACTCCCGTCACCAATTACATCCTTAAAACCCTCGTCATGTACGAATGCGAGAAACACTGCGGCGATTACGAGTGGGACGAAAATGTGCTCGGCGATCGAATTGTCGGTAGGTTATTTAACCACTCATTTTCATTTATTTTCCCCCCAAAAAACCCCAGGTAATTCTCTCTATTTTCTCTCTCTCTCTCTGATTCAATCGTAGAAATTCAAATTGAGTGTGTGTGTCACTTGTCAAAATCACTGATTTGAGTTGACAGTTTTCTAGTTGTTCTGTTCTAGCGAAGAAGGTCGAAAACATTTCTCTCAATATGTGTATATATATATATATAAAAAAAGGATGATGCGGAAAAAAATGAGAAGAAAAAAAAACATATTCTAGGCTCTTATTAAGAATGCAAAGGGGAAAAAATTCATTTTTCTTCGAGCACGCAATAATAGAGACATCTCCACTTTTTTGTGCCCTACGGAATTTTTGCTAGTTATGTACCTGGCTTCCCCAAAATCATTATCTGTCAATTATGAACAAAATCTTTTATTTTCTTAATTTTAGCTTTAAAAAAACTAAAAATCTGAAAATTCCGATTTAAAAAAACTTTTTTTTCGTAAATTTTGTAAAAATTAGGAATTTCAGCTCTAATTGACATTTTGTTTTAAGAAAACACTCGAAAATTCACCCGACAACCAAGTTTTCAAAGAAAAAAGCTTGAACTTCCCCTTAATTCGACAATTTTTAGGGAAATTCCCATTTTTTCCGGAAAAACTTCAAATTTTCATTCTAAATTTAAATTTTCTGCTAAAAATCATGAAAATTTGGTTTAATTCGAAATTTCGACTCTATTCTGTAGATACATTTTCCAATTTTCTTGAAAAAAAAAACAGGAGGGAGCCAAAATTTCAGAATTTTGGAAATACAAAATTTAGACCAAACATCGATATTTTGAGAGCGGAAATCTTTAAAAAAATTTCTAGTTCGGTGTATTTTGGTTCATTTCAAAGCTAAAAATTTAAAAATTCTGTTTTTTCATGATATTTTACGCATGATAGCGTAAATTAAGCGCATCCACCCGAATTAAGCGAGATTTAAGCGCGTCCACCAGAATTAAGCGCGTACAACCGAGTAAACTGCGAGTTAATCATGTCCATCCGAGTTAAGCTTGAATTAAGAGCGTCCAAATGAAATTGCGTAAAATGTGAAAAATATCGTGATTTTTTGAAAATTTCAAATTTCCAATTAAGCGCGACGACCAGAGTTGAGCGTGAGTTAAGCGCGTCTGCATTTTCCCCCAAATTTCTCAATTCCAAAACAACCCAAACTTTTTCAGGAATCCTTCTCCAACTCGTCAGCTGCCTACAATGCCGCCGATGTGCCCACTACTTCCTCCCACAACTCGACCTCCTTCGCACCAAACCCGTCCACGCCATCGAGCACGGTTCCCAACTTTCATGGGCTCTTTTACGTAAACTTATGATTGATCCCCTAGCCCTTCAGTCTTTATAATATATGTATTTACGAGTTCTAATTTATTTCCTTAATAAATCGTTCCTTACTTACCTGACTACTCTGCTTCTTATACAACGGATGCTCCTCATCCGCGTCGAAAAACAAATCCGTCGCTGTTACGGAAAGGGTTCCCGGCACGACGACGCCTGGAGCGATGAGTTTCGCAAATGTTGAGAAGCATGCATTTTCTGAAAATATCAAATAATTTTTTTAAAAACTTTTTTGACTAGATTTTTTAAAACCACATCAATTAGTACGCTATCTTTAAAGATTTTTATTATGCTCAAATGCGTAGTTCTTCCAAATTCTCAAAAATTTGCCAGAAATTTTAAAAATCCTTTTTTTTTTTAGAAAAATTTCAAAAATTCACACTTCTTTTTTGATGTTTGTTAATATTCAAGAATTACAATCGGATTTTCAGCCTACACATCTGAAAATTCCGAATTTCAGCATAAAATTGCGTAAGAAAGACCATTTTTGTGAATTTTTTGATAGTTTCAATAGAGAATTTTCAAATTTCCACAATTTTTCAGATATTTTGTCAATTTCAATGTATTTATGTTTATTTCAAAGCTGAAAATTTAAAAATTCCGAGTTTCATACAATTTTGCGTAGGGTCGCGAAAATTAAGCGCGTCCATCGGAGTTTAGCGTGAGTTAAGCGCGTCCACCATAATTCCACTTGATTTACAGATAAAGTGCTCGATTTTTACGATTATCAGATTTCGGAAATAAAAAATTTCGATGAAAAATCGATATTTTCAAAATCTCAAGTTAAGCTTGATTTAAGCGAGAATTAAGCGCGTTCATCAAAGTTCAGCGCGAGATAAGCGGGCCGAAAGCGAAAAACCGTCTTGGGATGTCATTTTTCAATGTTTCCTCTCCAAAGTGCTCAATTAACCCCCTCTACCCTTCTTAATTCAGGAAACCTCCCATAAATCCCGAAAAATCGAGTATTACTCATATTCATCATCTTCATAACGCTTTTAAGAGCCCTCTCTCAGCTTGATAGGTACAACAATTACCCTCCCCGCCATATTTACATCCAAAAACCCAGGTGCTTCTCGTCATAATAATGTCTTCCTCCACTCTTTAACAAAAAACGGGTCGAAAAACTGGAGACGAGAGCACCACCACCACGCCGTTCCGTTCCTCTCTAATCTTCCAGGGGGGATTTTCTGTCCCCTTCTTCATGATTATTTTTTGTCCACTTCAAAAAGTCGCATTTTCTTTTCTTTTTCCTATTTTTTTCTTTCTCGTTCGTTTCCAATCATTTTCCAAAATGATGAATTGCCTAAACAACTGACGACCACCTCATCCGTTGAAATTTTTGCGGCAATGGGGGAAAATGTGAAGGAATGGGGATTTTTTGAAACAAAAAACAAATATGTTATTGGCTTTTTTATAGATCCGCAAAATTTAAGCGCGAGTTAAGCGGGTCTGCAAACCTTAAGCGTGAGTTAAGCGTAAATTAAGCGCGTCCACCAGCCTCTTTAAATAAAATTTCCGAACACTCATAAAAATGTATCATTCTCACCTAATCCTCTCAGATTCGCAAAAATAATGACTCTCTCTCTCTCTCTGATCCATTAAAGTCCATAAATGTCATCAAATTAGCTAATTAGTGCCAGATCATCTGTCACAAATGGCCAAAAACGCACCAACATATGGGAGGGAGTGTTTTTGCGCTAAATTGAAAATTGCCACCCCTGTATTCGGAAATGACAATGTAAAAGTGAGGGGTACGGTAGATTTGACAAAATTTTTGAATTTTAAAAATTTCCAATTTTTCGGAAATAAACCTCCAATTTTCAGATTTTCTAAAACCACGAAAATAATTAAAAATTAGCTGTCAAAAATTTCAAAATCTAAAAAATTGACATTTTCACAAATTCCTCAATATTTCCTACCGTAATCTCTCCTTTTTCATCAATTGCCTAATTTTTTGAAAATCTCGAAATTTCCAGAAAAGTTTAAAAAAAAAGAGAATATCTACAGTAACCTACCGTAACCAATGATTATTATAATTCGCAAAACGAAAAAATTAAGAGCCCAAAATCCTGAATTTTTAGGAAAAATTGGATTTTTCATAAAATGACACAAAATTTTCAGATTTAGAGCTGAAAATCGTGAATTTTCTCGAATTATTGAATTTTTTTGCAAAACGAAAAAATTAAGAGCCCAAAATCCTGAATTTTTAGGAAAAATTGGATTTTTCATAAAATGACACAAAATTTCCAGATTTAGAGCTGAAAATCTTGAATTTTCTCGAATTATTGAATTTTTTTGGGTAAAATTCAAAATCACCTACCGTAACCCAAAAAATGTAACGGCATTATTATATGGGTAAATTAAAAAGTCAAAAATTCCACACAATAACCTACCGTAGCCCCTCCTTATTAATATTATAAAACTTTCCAGCTTTAGGGGCTGAAAATCTTCAATTTTCTCGAATTATTGAATTTTTTGAGTAAAATTCTAAATTACCTACACCGTAACCCAAAAAATGTAAATTTTCGTATATATATATAAGTACAGTAACTCTAGATTTGATAGAAAATTTATTTCAAATTTCGTACAGTAAATTAAAAAGTCAAAATTTCCACACAATAACCTACCGTAATCCCCCTCCTTATTAATATTATAAAACTTTCCAGCTTTAGGGGCTAGAACTCTTGAATTTTCAAGAAAATCGGATTTTTTTGGGTAAAATTCAAAACTGCCTACCGTAACCCAAAAACTAACATTTTCCTACAGTAACCCTTTGATTTATAGTACTGTAAAATTCGCAAAAATTTCTATATACACTTTAAAAAAATCTACTTCCTACAGTAACCTACCGTAGTCATAGGCGGGACTATTGATATTTTTTGAAAATTTTCCAGATTTAGAGCTAGAACTCTTGAATTTTCTAGAAAAAATTGTATTTTCTTGTAAAATTCAAAATTACCTACTGTAAACCAAAATAATTTAAATTGTCCTACAGTAATAATACCTACAGTAATCCCTACTTATTAATATTTTCAAAATTTCCAGATTTAACGCTGAAAATCCTGAATTTCCCCCTCAAACCAAAACTACAGTAACCCCCTCCTAAAAATAAAATCGATAAAAATCTCCCCCATACGAAAAAAACCATAAAAATCGAACACCTTCTCAACAAAATTGTCGAAAAACAGTAGGTATACCCCCCCAACCCCCCTTCTTCATTCTTGTATCTTTTTTCCAACCGCTCGTTTTAACGATACGCTCGAAAATTTACGACCTTCTGGCTTATTCTATTAACGAATAAAAAAAGAAAAAAAAGTTGTTCAATTGTGTTCACACAACAATTTAATTGGTCATTAAAAAAAACGTCGATTTTTTGTCTTGATATTTTGAAAAAACTAGGTTGTGAAAAATGAGGGGGATAACAAAATGGGACACTTACGACTTGACGGCGTTGGATCCACTTCATTCGCCCATTTATCAATGTCCGATTCGTCGACGAGCTCTCCACTTCCAGAATTTGGCGATTTTTGCGAGGATAGTCTGAAATATTCATATTTTTTCGAGAAATTTGACCATTAGTTTAAAATTTTTAGATTTTTAACGTTAAAAACCTAAAAATTCAGATTTTCCTTCGAAATTCATGAAAATTCAAAAAAGTAGATATAGAGAAATTCACGAAAATTTGAAAAATCCAAATTTTTTAATCTTTCACTACAAAAAATGACCTTAAAGCATCTGAAAATCACAAAATTCAAATTTTCTCAAATTTCTGATAAAACTGTGGATTTTTGTGGGAAACATTCTGAAAGTGATTTTCAGTTGAAATTCTCTGAAAGTCAGCTTTTTTTGTCCGATTTTCATACAAATTCAAAAAAAATCAGTTTTTTCCAGATTTTTTGAATTTTTTTCAATATTTAAAATATTTAAAAACACTTTATTTAACATTTTGTGATTTTTAACGCTAAAAACCTAAAAACTCTGATTTTCAGCTTTCAAATGCGCTGAAATTCATGAAAATCAGAACATTTTTGAGAAATTTATGTAACATTTGAAAATTCCCACATTATCACATTTTTCAGATCAAAAAAATGGAGCAAAAACCTTCTGAAAATCAAAAAAATTCAAAATCTTCTAAAAAATGCACAATTTTCACATTTTTCAGATCAAAAAAAATCCTCCCTTTTCAGATTTTACGGAAATACTTTAATTTTCAAAAATTTCACAAAAACCACTTTTTTTTTGAAATTCTTCTGATACGGCTAAAATTGATTTTAATTTTCCAAAATTTTCAAACTGAAACTTTTGAAACAGTAAAAATTAAAAAAAAAAACAACAAAATTTCAGCTTTTTGTCAAAAATTCAGATTTTGAGAAAATTTCAATTGAAATCCTCTAAAATTCCTCAAAAGTTCAAAATTTTCAAATTTTTCAAATTTTTCAAAGATTTCTGAATTTTCTAAAACCACCCAAGAGGCTTCAAAACAATGGCCTAGAAAAAGCTTTGGGAAACTAGTCCGCGTTCGTGAAAGAAGCAAAAAACATGAATATTTTTGGAAATCGCTTCAATTAGTGCGTTTTAACTATGGGTTTTGCTTTTTTCTGGATTTTTCCGCATAATAATGCCCGCGGACTAGTTTTCCAACCTTTTTCTAGGTCATTAATTTGAAACGCAGTTTTCTTGACTTCTAGGTGGATTCACATTCACAAATTTTTTCCATTTTCAAAAAAAAAACCTAATATTCGAGATTTATAGAAAAAAGCATAGTATGTTTTACAAATAAATAGAACTTGCCATTTTTTAAAGATAAAAATCACAAAAATTCAGATTTTGAGAAAATTTCAATTAAAATCCTCTAAAATTCCTCAAAGATTCAAAATTTTCAAAAAAATCCACTTTTTTCAGATTTTTTGGAAATTTTGAATTCCAAAATTACCTAATTTCTTGTTCAGAACCTTTGGAAAATATATTTTTTGCATTTTTAGTGGATTTTTCCATGAATCAGATTCTAAATCGCAAAAATTCCATAATGTCCAGAAAAATATGCTAAATAACTACCCACCCCTTCAAAATCTTCCTCAATCTCTCCTCCTCCGACTCTTCCATCTCGACCGGCTTCTCTCCAGCTGGTAGGCTCGCTTCCTCATGCCGTGTTCCGTGCGGATTCGGTACAAACCTCTTTCTTCTTCGACTATCATCCTCCCAAACGTCCAGCTTCCAGAATCCCGCATTATTCGATCTGAAATTGTGCCTTTTTGCTGAAAAACGTGGGTAATTAGGCTAATTACGTTTGTGAATCCGTCAGCGGCTCGCTCAAAATCGACGACATCTTCTCCAAAAGCCTTCCCGCAACTAGCGAGTCTCTCAATCTTCCGGAAACTATCAAAAGATCACATCTTCCGTATTCTTCATGTCTTGCAATCAATTGCTCTCGAGTTTCGTTCTGAAAACACAATTTTTTTCAACAAAAAAGTGCAAGTTCCATTTTTTTTCTCAAAAGGATGAAAATAGACTTCATATTCATTCCAAATCCATTTTTAAAATTTTCTAAAACCCCCTATGAGTCGAGAAAACGGCGCTTCACATCAATGGCCTAGAAAAAGCTTGGAAAACTAGTCCGCGGGCATTAGTATATGGAAAAATCCAGAAAAATGCAAAACATTAAGTAAAAAACGCACTAATTGAAGCGATTTCCATAACAATTCACGTTTTTGCATTTTTCTGGATTTTCAGTAAATTTCAGTTTAAATACTGAGACATCCCAAGTTTGATTTTAATTTTCCCAATTTCTCAAAATAAACAATTTAAAAAAAATCCACTTTTTTCAGATTTTTTGGAAATTTTGAATTTTTTAAAAATTTCTAAAATCTACAAATTTCTCCAATTTTCAAATAAAAACCTAACATTCGAGATTTATAGAATAGCCGAAATTGTATTTTTTTCCAAAAAATTAGAAATTTCCATTTTTTAAAGATAAAAATATAAATGTTCCAATATTAAATTAGGAAATACAATAAGTACAGATTAAACGTACTTGAAACCGTAATTATAAAGTAAAAATTTCAAAATTCTGATTTTCTGGAAATTTCAATCAAAATTCTCTGAAATTCCTCAAAGATTCAAAATTTTCAAAAACTCCAATTTTTTCGGATTTTTTTGAAAATTTCAAATATTCATAATTTCTCCAATTTTCAAATAAAAGCCAATATTCGAAATTTGCAGAAAACATCATACATGAAACAGTGTTTGTTTCCTAAGGATAAAAATATAAAAATGATGCCTATTCTAACATTAAATTAGGAAATCCCATATTTTCAGATTAAATATGCTTGAAACCGTAATTATAAATTAAAAATTTCAGCTTTTTGTTAAAAATCAATAAAATTCAGATTTTGAGTCAATTTCAATTAAAATCCTCTGAAATTCCTCAACGATTCAACATTTTTTCAAAAAACTCCAATTTTTTCAGATTTTTGAATTTTCTAATACCACCTAGGGGGCTTCAAAACAAAAAATATGAATATTTTTGGAAATCGCTTCAATTAGTGCGTTTTAACTATGGGTTTTGCATTTTTCTGGATTTTCCCCACATACTAATGCCCGCGGACTAGTTTTCCAACCTTTTTCTAGGCCATTAATTTGAACGGCAGTTTTCTCGACTTCTAGGTGGTTCTAGAAAATTTTAAAAACAGGCTTGGAATGGGGAAGACGTCTATTTTCGTCCCAATTGGGCCCCCCTTCAAAAAATTCAACATTTTCAAAAATAAACGTTTAAAACTGAAAATCCATACCTCAAACTGCGCATGTTTACTAACATCCTCAGCTCTCAATCGATTGAGAATAAAATCCGCCTCATTTGCCACTCGAAGTACGTGATCCCGTGTCGCGTGCGCCATTAATCGCCCTTCATTCACGAGCTCAATAAACGCCAATCCCGCATGTTTTTGAAGTGAAGTTTGCCATTCTTGCGAGCATAACAGCATCACCAGTTCGATGACCGACGCGTTTCGGTTTCGAATATTTTCCAGCACTGAAAATATCAAATTCATCAAGATTTTTGAAAAAAAAGATATACATGAAAAACACCCTAATTTTCATCGAAAAACATTAAAACTTCAAGAAATTTAAATTTTCAAAAAGCCAAAAAATTCGAAATACGTCGAAAAACTCAATTTTTACCTTTAAAACCATTTTTATTGACAAGTTCCAAAAAAGTTAGGCGTTTTTCCGCCATTTTTCGGAAATTTCGGAAAATTTATAAAATGTATTATTTTTAAGGTGTTTCTGGGTACTTAATCTGCTATATTTTCCTGTTTTTAAAAATTTTTCCGCTTTTTCAACTTTTTTTTGAAAACTTCTAAAAATGTTCGGTTTTTTGCATTTTTTTTTCAAAATTACGGCAATTATGCGAATTAGGTGCCCATCTGTGCATTACGTGGGTACCTATTCGAGTTTTTTTCAAGTATTCAGGTCAAAAATCTAGATTTTTCAGTTCTTCAGGTCAAAAAAACTCAATTTTTCATGTTTTCAGCTCAAAAATCTCAAATTTTCAGATTTTCAGGTTAAAAAATTCAAATATTCAGGTCTTCCGGTCTAAAATCTCAATTTTTCCATGTTTTAAGGTAAAAAACAAAATTTTTCAAGTTTTCAGTTCAAAAAACTCAATTTTTCATGTCTTCATGTCAAAAAAATTCAAATTTTCAAGTTTCCAGGTCTAAAAACTCAATTTTTCATGTTTTCCGGTCAAAAAACTCAATATTTCATGTTTTCAGCTCAAAACTCTCAAAATTTTCAAAAACCCCCTACCTTTCGTATCATTCATAATCTCCTGTCCATGTGTTCCAAGCAGCGTCTTTTGCAAGTAATTTCTAAAATCCGACATCATCTCCCTCAAAAGCGGCGAGCACGTCTCCAGCGACGTTTGAAGCTTATTCGTCAAATAAGCCCTTCTTTCAGCGGTTTGTTGAAGTGGCGACGCCGTTGAACCTCTTCGTTCATTCCGTGCCGCAATTTTTGCGAGCTCTACTTCCTGCAAATTTCCAAATATTAAAATAACTGACACCGTGTCTTTAAGGGTGTGAAAACTCACATTATACTCATTTCCATCCATCTTAAACTCCGCATTCTTCACGTTTATCGCTGAAATTCCGGCATCACCTTGTCCAACCTCCTCCCCGTTAATCTCCTGCTTCTGATCTCCATTCTCCCCAACAACCGTTCCATTCTCCATCTTCTCGCCGTTAATTTCCCCATTCTCCTTCGGCGGTTGCTCCCCACCGTCACCATTTCCATCTTTTGCACCGTTTATCGTGTCATTCGTCGAGTTGAAGAATGGTGAAGGACTTGACGGCGGTTCGAGAATGTCTCGATATCTTGACACCATTAGAACAGATATCAGGTAGATCACTGAGAGCGCCAAGAATTGTGCCTGTCGATTTTCTTCAATCATATCACGGTAGACGACTCCTTTGATTCGTTGGATGTCTGCATCCTGTACCAATCTTTCCAAATCTTCTAATCCGTCTGCGGCTCTCTGCAAATTTGGCGAATTTTCAGCGTAAAACTCAGGTTTATAGAATTTTAAAGCATTTTCTTCTAATTTTCAAGAAAAGTACCAAGAATAATCGTAGATTACCTTTGAAAGGGGGAATATCAAGATTTTCCCAGTTTTTCGGTTTTCAATCGCAATCCCCGAATATTGAAAGAGACTTTCAAATTTTAGTGGTCATGTGCCTTTAAGACCATGTGTCGTGTTTAAAGGCACATAACTCAAGAACTAGAGATATTCGAGAAAATTCAAATATATATTCGAAATCAGCATCAAATTTTTTTATTTTATTTGATGCTTTGAAAATTTAGTGGTAATGTGCCTTTAAGACAATTTTTAGGTGTTTAAAGGCGCATATTTCGAGAACCAGAGATTTTTGAGAAATTTCAAATAGATATTTGTAATCAGCATCAAATTTTGAATATCTTAAGAGGTTTTCAAATTTTAGTGGTCATGTGCCTTTAAGACCATGTGTCGTGTTTAAAGGCGCATAACTCAAGAACTAGAGATATTCGAGAAAATTCAAATATATATTCGAAATCAGCATCAAATTTTTTTATTTTATTTGATGCTTTGAAAATTTAGTGGTAATGTGCCTTTAAGACAATTTTTAGGTGTTTAAAGGCGCATATTTCGAGAACCAGAGATTTTTGAGAAATTTCAAATAGATATTTGTAATCAGCATCAAATTTTGAATATCTTAAGAGGTTTTCAAATTTTAGTGGTCATGTGCCTTTAAGACCATGTGTCGTGTTTAAAGGCGCATAACTCAAGAACTAGAGATATTCGAGAAAATTCAAATATATATTCGAAATCAGCATCAAATTTTTTTATTTTATTTGATGCTTTGAAAATTTAGTGGTAATGTGCCTTTAAGACAATTTTTAGGTGTTTAAAGGCGCATATTTCGAGAACCAGAGATTTTTGAGAAATTTCAAATAGATATTTGTAATCAGCATCAAATTTTGAATATCTTAAGAGGATTTCAAAATTTAGTGGTCATGTGCCTTTAAGACCATGTTTTGAGTTTAAAGGCGCATAACTCAAGAACTAGACATTTCTGATCAATTTTAAATATATATTCGTGATCAGCATCAAATTTTTAATATTCTAAAATAATTACAAAATTGAATTGCAAAAAGTGGCATATTGTCTTTAAGAAAACATTTAGTGAAATTTGGACGCTGGAAATTAAAAAAAAAGACGTTCTCAACGAATTTTCTGAACTCCGAGGACTAAATTTCAGCAAATTTCAGTACAAAATTTCCAGTTTTTAAAAATTGTATTTCAAAAAACCCACATTCTCCAATGCTCCTTTCACAAATTCAAAAATACACTTATTCTTCGCATTCGCGTCCGGTTCAAACTTTGGTGTATTCGCTATCGGATTTTGGGTCCTGGCAGCCAAAATATGCCTAACCGCCACCGTTGCCGTAATTCTCAACGACTGCCTTAGAACCCCTCCAGCCGGCATGTTCTTCTCCTGTTCCAGCTCGGAAAACGACACTCCCGACGCTAGAACAAACGTGTCCACCAATTTTGCGAATCGTACCAAGAATCCAGCGGCTACGTGGATTGGTAGCTGCTGCTGACATGCGTCCACAATTTCCAATTCGCTCTGGAAACATTATTTTGAAAAAAAATCAATAAACAATCAAATTTTAACAATTTTTTAAAAAAGTGTCACCATGCCTTTAAGATGAAAAACCCACTTTTCAAGTTTTCAAATTTAAAATCTCAAATTTTCAAGTTTTCAGGCTAAAAATCTCAATTTTTCAAGTTTTCAGGCTAAAAATCTCAATTTTTCAAGTTTTCAGGCTAAAAATCTCAATTTTCAAGTTTTCAGGCTAAAAATCTCAATTTTTCAAGTTTACCAGTCAAAAATCTCATATTTTCAGGTTTTCAGGTCAAAAAAGTCAATTTTTAAAGTATTCAGGTCAAAAAACGCATTTTTTCAAGTTTACAGGTCAAAAATATCAAATTTTCAGGTTTTAAGGTCAAAAAACTCATTTTTTCAAGTTTACAAGTCAAAAATCTCAACTTTTCACTTTTTCAGGTCAAAAAACTCAAATTTTCAGATTTTCAGGTTAAAAAAACTAAAATATTCAGGTTTTCCGGTCAAAAAAGTCAATTTTTCAGGGTTTTCGGGTCAAAAAACTAAAATTTTCAGATTTTCAGGTCAAAAAAGTCAATTTTCCATGTTTTTAGGTCAAAAATCTGAAAATTTTTAAAAAAGTGTCACCCTGTCTTTAAGACGAAAAAAACTCACATTCGGTGATGTGGCCGCCGCAAGAAGTGGTAACAACCCGCCACAAGCCATTATCAAACTATCCGCGAGTTGTGAGATGACATGCACCACATTTCCAACAAAAACTTGATTTTCCGTCAAATTACACTGATCTCCGACACATGATCCATCGGCGCTGCAAAAATAAATTTTTGAAATTTCGTAGTCAATGCTATAAAATAACCCAAATGTGCATTTGAGAGCCACTTTTTTTTTGGTTTGGAACTTTACTTGCACGCACGCGACACGGCTGCCGACACTCAACACTATGGAAAATTTAAAAAATTCATTTTCATACCAATATTTTAGTGTGTTGAGTGGGAGGTCACCGCGTCGCGTCGCGTGCGGAGCGGCTGTGAGGTTGAGCAGCCTTCCGAACGCAATGATCAGGAATAATTGAGTTGACAATAACATTTTGTTTCAATTGAGCTATGTCTAATGGAAAACAGCCAATAACACCTCCGGTACTTCCATTTTCTGAGAAAAAACCCCAAATTCATCAAAAATAGGTTATTTTACATGGTTATTCTGAGAAAAACGGCATAAAACACATCGTGAAAGGTAAAAGGTCATTTTTTGGGTACTTTACTTGTAGAAATCAAAAACTAAATTTTTTGGAAAAAATTTTGAAACCGAAAATGTTATTAAAAAAATTTTTTTTTGAAAATTCAAAAAAAACTAGTTTTTTGGGTCCCTTTTCTAGATCTTTTCAACTATTTTTTAGACTTTTCTCAGCTTTTCTATTCGTTTATCGAAATTAAACAAAAAATTTTCAAAAATACGTTTAAACATGAATTTTAGCGACTTCTTACATCTTTCTACGACATCCTGGATGTTTTTGTTAAATTTCAGATGTAGTGGTTCAAAACCTCGAAAAAAAATCCCAAAAAAAGAAAATCTGGCGAAATTCTAAAAAAAACATTGTTTTTGGGCCCTTTTTTTTAGATTTTCAACTTTTTTAAAGAATTTACGCAGATTTTCTACGTTTCCTGGATTTTTCGGATTTTTTTCGACGTTTCGGAGCATTACATCTGAAATTTAACAAAAGCACCACGGAAGTCCTAGAAAGCTGTTTAAAAAATCGCTAAAGCTCATTTTTAAACGTATTTTTGAAATTTTTTTGTTTAATTTCGATAAACGAATAGAAAATCTGAGAAAAGTCTAAAAAATAGTTGAAAAGATCTAGAAAAAGTACACAAAAACTAATTTTTTTTAATTTTCAAAAAAAAATTTTTTAAATAAAATTTTCGGTTTCAAAATTTTTTCCAAAAAATTTACAGTTTTTGATTTCTACAAGTAAAGTACCCAAAAAAATGACTTTCAACCTTTCACGATGTGTTTTATGCCGTTTTTCTCAAAATAACCATGTAAAATAACCAATTTTTGATGAATTTGGCGTTTTTCCTCAGAAAATGGAAGTACCGGAAGTGTTATTGGCTGCTGTTTTCCATCAGACATAGCTCAATTGAAACAAAATGTTATTGTTCACTCAATTATTCCTGATCATTGCGTTCGGAAGGCTGCTCAACCTCACCAGCCGCTCCGCACGCGACGCGACGCGGTGACCTCCCACTCAACACACTAAAATATTGGCGGGAAAATGAATTTTTCAAATTTTCCATGGTGTTGAGTGTCGGCAGCCGCGTGGCGTGCGTGCGGAGCGGCTGTGAGGTTGAGCAGCCTTCCGACAATACACCAATAAAGGATGTGCTTTACAAAACTGCTAAGGAAGAGTTTGAACATGTTTTTTGTGCTCAAAGTCTGAAAAAAACTCACATCTTCCACTCCTCAACAACCCTCTCAATCCCCGCCAATAAATCCGTCAACAATCTCACATGCACCTCCGACCAAGTAAAATCCGGTGTCCTGTAAATGGGACTCGGCTCGATCGTTCTCTGCTCCTCACTGCCCGCCGACGTCGCCGCCGCTTCCGCCTTTGCTTTCATCTCCGCCACCTTCCTCTTAAACTTCTCAAAGCTCACTTTCGAGTGTGCAATCGCCAACGTATCCACCCAAACTCTCCACCCGCCAAATTCGTTTCGAAGCGCATGATGCAGCAAAATCGAAAACGCTTCCCAAACCAGTTCCGACACTTCCATCTCTGACTCATTTCTATGAAACACGTACGCCATTCCAATTAACCAGTCTTGCCAAACCGACATTTGTAAAATCGTTCTAAAAAATTTAAAAGAAAAACCATTTTTTGCCATGTTTTATTTCAAAATACCTCCGATTCTCCTTACTCTCTCGACACATGTTTATTATATCAATTATAAAGCATTTCTTGATCATCACAATATTTTCACTTTCTTCACATTGACTGATAACATGAGCAATCACTTTTAGAAGCGCCGGGTTTTCAAATCTGCAAAAACAAATCGATTTCTTTGAAATTTCTCGGAATTCTGTCCGAACCAGCTAAAAAAAATGAAAAAATGTTAGCAAATTTTATTTTTCGGCCCATTTTTTGACTATTTCGGGCCTTATGAGGGCCTTTACGGGCCTAAATCGGACTTTATAAGACTCCGTGGCTCATTTTGACTACATATTGATTTTTTTCCCAAAATATACATTTTCTGCCTTTTTGGATTATTTCAGGCTTTATGGGCCTCCGTCCTCTATGGGCCTAAATCGGACCTAATTGACCTGCGCTCATTTTGAGAAGAAAGACGTTAGTCTTTGTGATTTTTGAAAAAATCATCTAACAACCATAAAATTTCGACAAAAAATTGTTCTCACTCTTAAAGACAGAGTGCCAGCGCCCAATTTTCACTGTTTCTCTGCATATTATCGATTATTCTGGAGCACTGATTTTGAAAAATTCAAATACCGAAAAATTTCAATTTCTCGCTCTTAAAGACAGAGTTCCAGCGCCCAACTTTCACTGTTTGAGATTTGAGCATATTATCGATTATTTTGGGATAAAAATTTTTTCCACTTTTTTTTCGAAATCTTAAAAAAAACTCACTTCCAATCCGGTTGAGCCGGTTGATGAGCCGCATACGTAAAAGTAGTCGTCATCTGCTCTACCAAAATCTCAAAAAGCACATTATAAGTGGCCAATGATAGTGTTTTCGTGTGTGAAAGCAAGCGATCGCCAATCAATGAAAACAAGTTCTGTTGTCCCATCGAGTCCGATTTGCGTTTCAATGTCGATCTCGCCAAAAAGAATCCCAATATCTTAAGCGCCGGAATTCGGATCAGCTCATTCGGCGAAGCCAACAAATTGAAAATCACTCCCAACGCTCTGTTCTTATCAATCGCCGGGATCATAATTTGCGGATATTCGGCCAAGAGACGCGTGACAAGTGTTAGAACGTCATAAAGGTTGTCGTCTTCGCGAACTGTTGCCAAAACGTTCAAAAGCGTATGCACTTCTTGATCATTGTTTCGTTCTTCTTCGTCGTTTACTGGCGTGACGATTAGGCGATTGATAAATGTCAATATTGCGCTTCTGCAAAAGATTATTATTGTAATTTCTGAATTTTTGAATTTTAAAACGCAGAAAATCTCTATTTAAAGGCACATAGCCTCGAAAATATGAATTTAAAGGTGCAAAACATAGAACATTTGAATTTAAAGGTACATAAGCTCGAAATTTTGAATTTAAAGGCGCATAACGTTGAAGATCTGCAATTTAAAGACACATAACAATAGATTTAAGAATTTTCCAATTTTTAAAACCAATTATTTCTAAAATTCTGCAAAAATTCACCTAAAAACCCAATAAATACATGTTTTCAAATTTCATATTAAAGGAAATGTCCGCATTCGATTTTTCATTTGCCTTTTTGCTTTTTTAAAAATTCGACGATAAGGATTCCATTTCTGAGCTGTCCAGAGCAACATACATACATTTCGAAAAAAAACTAGTATTTAACGCTTTCAGGTAAGTTTAACAATATTTATAAAAATATTTGGTTCTAAAAAAATGTTTTGAAACTGTAAAAATTTGCTAATTCTTTGGCTTGAAATTCTCAGAATTCTCTGGTGTTATGCGCCTTTAAATTCCAATTTTCTGTATATGCGCTTTAAAATTACATTTTTCTATATTATGCGCCTTTAAATTACATTTTTCTATATTATGCGCCTTTAAATTCACATTGTCTATATTATGTGCCTTTAAGATTCTATTTTCGACGCTATGCGCCTTTAAAATTCCACTTTTCTATATTATGCGCCTTTAAATTCACATTTTCTGTATATGCGCCTTTAAATTAAAATTTGACATATTATGCCCTTTAAATTTCAATTTTCGACACTATGCGCCTTTAAATTACATTTTTCTATATTATGAGCCTTTAAATTCACATTTTCGATATTATGTGCCTTTAAGATTCTATTTTCGAAACTATGCACCTTTAAAATTCCATGTTTCTATATTATGTGCCTTTAAATTCCAATTTTCGACACTATACGCCTTTAAATTCCAATTTTCGACACTATGCGCCTTTAAATTCCAATTTTCAATTTTATGCACCTTTAAATTCACATTTTCTATATAATTTTTCAATAACTTTCAAAAACCACCCAACCTTATCGCCACAATATCCGCCGTCGCAAATCCCTCCGGCCTCTCCTCAACCGTATAACTCGACGTCGTCTGCGGTACAGCCAACCAGTAGAAATGCTTCAAAGTGTGGCACATTTCAATCAACGTCGGTACACGCTTCAGCATTTGTGAGAAATTGTTGTTCGCCAGAAAGTCCGTCGCGAGATACTGATACAAGTGCACTTGAACGTCCGGTCTTGCTCTGATCCACAGTTTCGGATTGAATAGAATATAGTCGAAAAGATGTTTGAGTAATGGTCCACCGGCCGGACACCTGAGCAGGAATTTTGCAATGGTTATTAATTGTTCGAGCACTTTCATTGATAAATGCGATGGTGATGCCTGGAAAAAATTTAAAATTTTGAATTTTTAAAAAAGTTCTATGATCGATTTTTGTTTCGTCAACTTCCATTATTTTTTGTGCACTTTAAAGCTAAAATTAAGGAAAATCTGAAAATTAAGGTTTCAGGCTTCAAAAAAATACCAAAATCATCAAAATCCATAAATTTTCAGCCAAGTTATAATATTTTCAAAATTTCTCGCAATAAACACGAGAAATTAACAAGATTTTCAAATGTTCGCAACTTTCTTCAAAATTTATCGATTTTTAT
The DNA here is from genome assembly GCA_964036255.1 of Caenorhabditis virilis. Classification (NCBI taxonomy): domain Eukaryota; kingdom Metazoa; phylum Nematoda; class Chromadorea; order Rhabditida; family Rhabditidae; genus Caenorhabditis; species Caenorhabditis virilis. The sequence continues at coordinate 2,693,379 of OZ038417.1, read as the reverse complement.
GCTTTTTGGTGGATTTTAAAGCTAAAATTAAGGAAAATCTGAAAATTAAGGTTTCAGGCTTCACAATAAGACCAAAATCATCAAAATCCATAAATTTTCAGCCACGTTATAATATTTTCAAAATTTCACGCAATAAACACGAGAAATTAACACGATTTTCAGATGTTCACAATTTTCTTCAAAATTTATCGATTTCTATTCTTTTTAGTGCATTTTAAAGCTAAAAATACGGAAAATCTGAAAATTCAAGTTCCAGGCTTCAAAATAAGACCAAAATCATCAAAATCGATTCATTTTGAACAAAATTTTAAAATGTTCGCAATTTTCTTCAAAATTTATCGATTTTTATGCTTTTTCGTGCATTTGAAAGCTAAATTTACGGAGAATCTGAAAATTCAGGTTTCAGGCTTCAACATAACACAAAAATCATCAAAATGCATAAATTTATAAATCGAAAAATTCAACTTTTTCGAAAAAAAAAATTGTTTTCTCAGAAACCGGAATTTTTCGAATTAAAATTTTATTGATCGACTATGAAAAATATCCTGAAATTCTCCCTTAAAAACCTGAAAATCTATATTATTTTCAGAATTTAAAAAAAATTCGACAATTTTCTGAAAATTCTGTAAATTTCAAAAAAAAACACACAAAAAACTCCCCCGTTTCACAAATTCTCAAAAATTTCCACATTTCTGTATATTTTCATATTTTCACCAATTTCAGACCGTTTTCACCAATTTCAAAAACAACGCTCACCCTTTGCAAACAGCTCGAAATAATCAAAAACCCTTTACTATGAAACAATTGCTGCTGACTCGACTGTGAACTCGACAAAAGCAACGAAATGAGCGATAAAAGTGTCTGGCTGGAAATTTTTCAACAATTTCTGAACAAAACTCCTAAAATTCACACATACCAAACATCCCCATCAATCGAATTATCATGCGACGAAGGTAGATCAATCTGCGCAAACAGTGGCAACAAAATCTGAATCCCTCCAACTGATTGAAGTGACTTGTGAATCGAATGCGTTGTAATAACTTCAACACCCTGAAATTTTCGCCCCCATTTTTCTCTTAAAATCTTTAGAAAAACTCACTTCTTTCATAACCGCGTGCGGAATTTGCACAAAAAAGCTGTTGGCCGTTTTCGCCGGTGTGTAGAGGCACAATTGTCCGTGACAATTTTTCGGACAGTATGCGAACATGAGAGATGAGTGAAGGTGTCCATCGAATAAGTGCTGGAATGGAAAAAGAGGCATTAAAGACAATGTACCACTTGGAATGGGAGAGAATCTCGGAACGTTTCAAAATCTCCTTATCCAAAAATAGCATTAAAAATTTATTTCAAAAATGAAATATCAACATTTTCTTAGAAATTTGGGTTTCTAGTCCATATTTCCTAATATGGCATAGAAACCCAAATTTCTAAGGAACTGCCGATATTCCATTTTGTAAAAAAAACGTAAAATTATATTTTTACTATCCAATTGTCCAACTCTCAGAACTAGCTCGTTAAAGACATTGTACCACTTGAAAAAAGACCTAGAATAATCATAAAATGTATTTAAAATTTTAGAAACCGTCTAAACCACTCAAAATCATGTCAAAATGGGTCAAAAATGGCAAAAAAATGAAGAACAACACTTCTATGCCATTAGCATAAGTTAAAAGTCAAAAAATTGCTCATTTTCGACTCAAATGGTAATGCAGAATATTTTCAAATACGATTTCCAACCCAAATTTCCTTCGAAAAGAGCCAAAAATCCCAAAAACCTTACCTTCTTATATCCCTCCGGCAGACTAGTCTCCGAGTCATGTTTAAAAGTCGACTGATACGCCGGCCCGAGACAATACAACGAGTTGGCCTGTTGAAGCGAGAGCGCTTCCGAAAACAAGTACATCGCTCCCATCTGTCCGCAAAACGCCGAGTTCGGCGTTCCGTCCGCCGACACGCCGATTGAACATCTATCCCAATGGGTCGTTGATGCGACCACCCTGAAAATAATGTATTTTTCCATCAATTTTTTACTAGAAAACTTTTAAAAAATGTACACCGTGACGCAAAATTGCGTACTCAAAAGGAAAGTAAGTACCTTAAAGGTTTCTGGCCTTTTTTAGCTCATTTGAAAGAGAATTTTAAGCTGCAAAAGAATCAGTTTTCAAAAACTACTAAGAAACGGTTTGAGCTTGATTTTTTCAAGCTCCAAATCTGAAAATTCGCAAAAAACCTAACTTTAAAGAGCTGTAACTTGCCTCAAGCTCAATATTTCTGGACAAAATTGTTAGGTCATCATATCGAACATATTCCTAATCGATGCTCCAAATTTGAGCAAAATACCATCAATATTTTCTTTTGAAAAACTTTCGTTTTTGGAAAATATTGTGGGTTTTTTCTCAAATTTGGAGGTGTCGACTAAGAACTCTCTCAATATAATATCCTCAAATTTTTCTCCAGAAATATTGAGTTTGAGCCAAGTTAAAGCTCTCTAAAGTTGGATTTTTATCAAATTTTCAAATTTTGTGCTCGAAAAAACCATGCTCAAGCCCTTCCTTAGCAATTTTTGAAAACTGATCCTTTAGCAGCTTAAAATCCTATTTCAAATGAGCTAAAAAGATCAGAAACCCTCAAGATACCTACTTCGATTTTGAGTACGCAATTTCGCGTCACGGTGTATATGTTGAAACCACCAAAAACCCCACCATGAAAGCTCAAAAGTCTCCGCCAATTGCCCATCCAAAAAACACTTAATTTCACTTCTTCCCCATCTCGAATAACAGTGCGCAATCGCTATATGATGCCATTTTCGTGCTCCAAGCTCTGCCTGGACATTTTTTATATATTAAAACTTATTTTTTTCAGAATTTTCAGATTTCTATACCTTAATACACCTCGACTGCTCTTTCCCTTTCGTTTTCTCAACATTAACCACCAGACAATTCCCGGTAAAATGGCACGAATACCCAACACCTTTGCTTGTTCGAAAACTGTAGAGCACCGGTTGCTCCTTTTCGAAATTCACACTATTCAGCGGCTCCATTCTCAACCATGTCGCAAATGTCCATCCTTGTTGGTATGGCATCGTCTTAATCGGCGGCAGAATGATGCCCGATTGATCTTTTCCCGGAAATGAGAAGAATACGTCGGCGCTGTCGTGTTGCGGCATTTCTTTGAGCACGTGGAGGAGTTTTAGCGAATTTGGCGGCTGAAATTTTAATAATTAAAAAAAAACTGAAAATTCACTTTTCAAGCTTTAAATAAGACCAAAAATCATCAAAATTCATTAACATTGAACAAAATTAGAACACCTTCAAGATTTGGCAAATTTCTCGCAATGAACACGAGAAATTTATATAAGATTTTCAAATGTTCACAATTTTGTTTAAAATTTATCGATTTCTATTCTTTTTAGTGCATTTTAAAGCTAAAATTAGGGAAAATATGAAAATTAAGGTTTCAGGCTTCAAAATAAGACAAAAATCATCAAAATCCATAAATTTTCAGCCAAGTTATAATATTTTCAAAATTTCTCGCAATCAACACGAGAAATTTAAAAGATTTTCAAATGTTCATAACTTTGTTCAAAATTTATCGATATCTATGCTTTTTGGTGCATTTTAAAGCTAAAATTAGGGAAAATCTGAAATTTCAAGTTCCAGGCTTCAAAATAAGACCAAAATCATCAAAATCGATTTATTTTGAACAAAATTTTCAAATGTTCACAATTTTGTTTAAAATTTATCGATTTTCATGTTTTTTTAGTGCATTTTAAAGCTAAAATTACGGAAAATCTGAAAATCCAGGTTCCAGGCTTCAAATAAGACCAAAATCATCAAAATCGATTCATTTTGAACAACATTTTCAAATGTTCGCAATTTTCTTCAAAATCTATCGATTTTTATGCTTTTTGGTGCATTCGAATGCTAAAATTTTATAAAATCTGAAAATCCAGGTTCCAAGCTATAAAATTAGTTAGAAGCGCATTTATTTCAATTTTACAAAACTTCGGTTTTATAAATTTTTGCAAAAATTTTAAATTTTGTTTGGAAAAAAATATTTTTAAAATATTAAACGTTTCCTTACCCACTGATCATTCGTCTCTTTCAACGCTCTCAACAAATGTCTCGTCTGCTTAACATTTATCGAATACGCCACCAACGCCGCAATCAATTGCACCAACAAATCCGCCAAAAGGGGCGGGGCTTCCGGTAAAATGTCAAGTACTCTGCAAAGTAATTATAAAATCAATTTTTTCAGTCAAAAATCCAAAAAATACTTCGAAATTAGCCCGATTCTTGTACACGCTTCCAAATTCCTGTTGCTTTTCTTAATCATGGCGAGAAAAAGACTCCAAATCTCGTTCTGAAGATCATAGTCCGAATGTGAAAGAAGTGTGAGCATGTGATCAATGTTTGAACAGTCTTCGATTACAAATTTCGATTCCATGTCGAATTGACCGCCGACGAGCTGAAAATTCGGATTTCTCTTTTTTTCCGTTGAGAAAAATGAAGCGCCGTTTTTTGAAACCCAGAATTGCATTTTTAGGCCAAAAAGTGAATGGTTTTGGAAATTTTTCACAAAATAAAAGTCAGAATTTGAATATTTATTTTCAGGCATGGCCTAGAAATCCAAATGCTGTTTTCTAGGCCATGCTTGTAAATTTTCAAAAAAATTCCTTTTTCAAAAGCATTTTTCCGTCAAATCTGGTGTTTTTCAATAAAATCTCGAAAATTTCAATATTGTGCATTTTATCGTCATTTCTGGTGTTTTTCTAAAAATCCTCGGATATCCCAGGTTTGTGCACTTTGTCGTAAACTCTGGTGTTTTCAAAAAACCATAGGATTTCCAAGATTTGTGCATTTTTCCGTCAAATCTGGTGTTTTTCAAAAAAATCTCGAAAATTTCAATATTGTGCATTTTATCGTCATTTCTGGTGTTTGTCTAAAAATCCTCGGATATCCCAGGTTTGTGCACTTTGTCGTAAACTCTGATGTTTTCGAAAAACCATAGGATTTCCAAGATTTGTGCATTTTTCCGTCAAATCTGGTGTTTTTCAAAAAAAAATCTCGAAAATTTCAATATTGTGCATTTTATCGTCATTTCTGGTGTTTTTCTGGAAAGTCCAGGATTTCCCATGTTTGTGCATTTTGTCGTAAAACCAGTTTTTCGAAAAAACCATGGGATTCGTGCATTTTTCTGTCAAATCTGGTGTTTTTAGAAAACCCTACGAAATTTGCAGTTTCTCAAAAATTCTGACGTCTCTCAAAAACCCGAAGACTTTCCAATTTTGTGCATGTTTTCGTCAAATCTGGTGTTTTTTGAAAAAAAATTTAAAAATGACGAATTTCTGTCGCAAAAATATTCGCAATTCAAATCCAACTCACCAAATTAAACAAATGATCGACAATCTGCGTACGATCCACCGAATTACTCGACCTCGTCGCGCTTATCAATCTCTGTATCGTTTCATCAGCTCCTTCTTCATTACTATGAATCAAGGTGGTTTTCGAGAGCAATCTTGGTAAGCTAGACGTCACATCTTCCTGAAAAATGAGGGGGATTTTAAGAATTTCAACATTTTTCGCATCATGCAAAACAAAGAGAAATGCGCGTGTGCAAGAAGGAAACATGCAAAAAAAACGGGTGATATAGACCAACACTGAACGGCACAGAAATATTGAACGATTTCGAGAACGACGCCAAACTTCCACGTCTTGACATATTTCCATTGACATAACTGTCACGGCGACTCTGGGTGCCCGGTGTCGACGGTTGTGTCAAATCATACTCAATGTAGAAAGAGGTCATGGTTTCAGGCTGTGAAACAACAAAACAGAGTGAACACGGTGAAGAATTTAACAGGGATTGTGGTGATTTTTTAAAAAATTTGAAAAAAAAACGAAATTGGCGCTGAAATCCTATGAAAATTTTGAAATTTTAAGAAAAACTTATTAAAAACATATTTTTTAACAAAAAATGCTGTCCTCCTTCGAATTATTTCTAGAAAAATCGATTTTTCAGCCAATATGCGTTTAATAATCCCTTTTAAACCCATTTTTCTTCAATTTCTAACAATTATCGATTTTTTGGGTATTGTAAAAGGTTATTCGCTACTTCTACATGTTCTAAAAGTCATATTGATTGAAAACGAGAATTTTAAAACCAAGAACTTCGAAAAACAGTTCAAAATAGATCGATTTGCAATAGAGCGCATTTGTAACATCAGATTTAAACGGTTTGTCTAGACGCGTCTTCAAGTTACGGTTTATTTTAATTGTTTTGAAATTTTTGGGGGGAATTTCAACATTTTTCTGGTATTGTCAAGAAATTTTTAACTTGTTTGAATATTTTTTAAAAGGAAAAAAATTGTTTTTTTAGAAACATTTTAAATTTTAAGAATAACTCTAATTTCGGCATTTTTATAGGTTTTCATGTGATCCACAACACTTAAAATTATGTGCAAAAAATACAAAACACTCATAGACAACTGACCTCCAATTCCAGCTCTTTCTCTTCTGGCAATGGTGGCAACGACTCGATCGCTGAGGTCGGTGAAGCTTCAGGTACTGATACCTGGGGCAGATCTTCAGGATCTTTTTCAGCTTCTTCTTCTTCCTCTTTTTTCAAATTTTCCACTTCATCATCAATATTCTTAAAAACACTGATACTTGGCGAGTCTTTCAGCGTTTCTGGGGTGGCTCTAAAAAATTTAAGACATTTTTATTGATTTTTTTAAAGATTTTAAAGTACATCGTATCATCCAATCCTAAATCCACTGTCTCCATCATTTCCTCATCTTCGTTCTCCCCGCCATTCTCTTCCCCAGCCGGTGCCCGTTTTTCAGAATCTGGGAAAATTTCTTAAATTCAATTTTTTCATTAAAAATCAAAAATTTACCATTTTTCTCAATTTGTACCTCTTCCTCTGGTTGAGATTCTATCGAAGGTGGTGTTTCAGATACTTCCATTAATTTCTGAAATTTTTATTATTTGAAAAAATTGAGAAAACGCTGGAAAAAAGGCTTGAAATGCAAATAAGGGTGGTAAGTGTGTAATTTGTCGTCATGGTGTTTGCAGAGAACGCATGTTGGAAATTATTGTTTTGAATGGGCAATTGTGGGGAAAACAACTTCAAAATGTATTTTCCAGCGAAAAGAATAAAAAATGCGAGACACCCAAGAATTTCGAACAAAAAGACTAGTTTTTGACAACAAAGAGTTCCAAATCAAATCAAATATCCTCTTTTTTGGCCTAATCTGGGAATTTTCTCAAGAATTTTCCTTTTTTTTACGATTAAAGTCTTGAATTACGTCATCCTTGAAGGGGTTTTTTTTTGAAAAACTCACATATTTTTTGGTACGTCTACAAATTAGACACATTTTTGGAATTTATGTTTACAATTTTTTAAAAATAAATTTCGAAGTTCACGTTAAAATTTTTCTTAATTTACGTGACATTAATATTAACATTTAAAATTTTTTTGTGGAATTTATTTAACGAAAAACTATATTTGACCAAATCCGAACAAAAACAAGCGTCTCGAATCGCACTTTGGTGGCAACAGTAAGTTTAAAATATAGTTTTTCAAGATTTCTTTTTCAAAATAACAGAAATTATGGAAAAATTGAGTTTGAACGTTTTTTTTCAATTTTTAGTGAATTTCGAAATTTCTAAAACCGTCATGTTCCTTTAAAAAACTACAGTAATGCAATTTTTTTATTTTTCTCAAAAAATAGCGAAAACCATAATTTTTCTTGAAAAAACCAAATTCGAAAAGCTGTTATTTTTTCAGAAGTAGTTTTCCTTTCATTTTAGTGATATAAACTTAATTTGGGAGCATTTTATTAAATTTTAAAAAAACTGTCGTGTCCCTTTAACAGTACAGTACCCCCTGAGAAAATATTTTTTCGCAACAAATAAAATAATTTTTACATTAAAAAAAGTTTTTTTAATCAATAAGAGGTTTCTAGACATTATTTTCACACAAAGAACAATTCTAGATCTGCAGAAAACCAAATAAATGTAAAAATCACGAAAATTTGCATTTTTTGGCTATTCTAGAAATGGAATTAGTAAAGGAGAAGCTTGGAGAATGCTAATTTTGTGTAAATGCAAAATTTTGGCAAAAAAAAAGAGTATTTTGTGTAAAAATTAAGATTACTAAAAGTTTCTTGTCAGTAACGCTAAAATTTTTAGGGTGTGCGCCTTTAAAGGACTACGGTCTTGAAAAAAAGCATAAATTCGTATATTTAAAATTTTTAAAAAAGCGTATTAGATTCAAAAACGGAGAAAACTCCGAACGGAAGCTTCGTCTAGAGAAAAAAAATCCAAACTTCCTGAAAAAATCCAAAAACGAGAAAAATTGGAGAAAAAGGAAAAATTATTAAAATCCGATAGAAACGCAGACATTCAAACAAGAAGAAAAGGTGAACTAACGCAGATGTCAACTATATTTAGGAGGGAGACTGCAAAATCAAGGTATATAGTCCTTGGTTGAGGGACAGATTGGCAGAGAGAGCGTTTGAGATGAGGAGAGCGGTAAGAGAACGAAAACTGCAAACGTATTCGGCCACCATGATGAGAGGCGGATATGGGCATAAACTCACCGAAAAAAAGAGAAGAAGCAACAAAACGAAAGGAATAAAGTTGTTTCTTATGAGAGTGGCGGGAGTGAGCGGTGGTTGTGTGTTTCTTTATTTTTTTTTTGGTTGAGCGCTTGTTAGGCACTTTGTGCAGTTGTTAGTAATATTTGACAACGAGGTTTCGATGAATGAAACGTTTACTATATGTTTAGACAAGTCTCTAGTACAGAAACTGTATTAAAAATTGTTTTTTTCTTCAGAATTTGTACTAAAAATGATATTTTTATAAAATAAATTGTATTTTGGCAATGAGCCAATTTCTTTAAAAAAAATTTTTTTTTTCGTTTTTCGTACCCTAATTTTGATATTTTCCAACACTTTTGGAGTTATTGAAAACCGAAATTCTGAAAATTTAGATTTTTGGCTTCAAAACGCACATAAATTCACAAAAAACCGTAAAGCTTTGAAAAAGTTATAATTATTTGAAAATTGGGTAAAATCTAGCACTTTTTTCGAGTTTCCCAACTTTTTCCAAATTTTTTAGTTTTTCATGAATTCTGCAGTATTTTGAAGCTGAAATTCTGAATTTACAGATTTTCAGCTTTAAAATGAGCTGAAAACCATAAAAATACGGGAAGTTTTGAAAAAGTTATAATTATTTGAAAATTGGATATAATCTAGCACTTTTTTCGAGTTTTCCCAACTTTTTCCAAATTTTTTAGTTTTTCATGAATTCTACAGCATTTTGAAGCTGAAATTCTGAATTTTTAGATTTTCAGCTTTAAAATGAGCCAAAAATCACAAAAATACGGGAAGTTTTGAAAAAGTTATAATTATTTGAAAATTGGATATAATCTAGCACTTTTTTCGAGTTTTCCCAACTTTTTCCAAATTTTTTAGTTTTTCATGAATTCTACAACATTTTGAAGCTGAAATTCTGAATTTACAGATTTTCAGCTTTAAAATGAGCCAAAAATCACAAATATCAGTGAAGTTTTGAAAAAGTTATGATTATTTGAAAATTTGATTAAAATTTGTAATTTTTCACATTATCGGGTTTTCCCAACTTTTTCCAAAATAAAAAAAAAAATCCCATAACTTATTTCGCGTCGAAACCTTAAAAAACAACTCAGTTATTGAAAAAAAAGTGAACTTCCTCATTTTGGCCGTTCATTGCACTTCATAAGGGTCACAGACTATATATTTGCATAGCTCGGTTTGTACAGGCGCCTTCGGTTTAGTTTACATTCTAAAATATAAATAAAGTGTGCATTCACGTTCACGACAAATTGCACAGAATTGTGATTTAAAAAAGGGTAAACTTATCACGATACAAAGTTTTTTATTAAAAAAATGAACTTTTCAGAATGAACTGAAAATTTAAAAATTTTTTGAGACTCTAAAATTGGTAGAAACTTGAATTTATTTTAAAAAGTTACAATTTCACAAAATTGCAGAAGTTGTACATGTTCTGCTATTTTTTCTAATTAATTTTAATGTTTCTAACTAATTAATGTTTTTTTACACAATGTGGAAGTTTTGATAACATTTTTTAAATAAAATTGTTTTTGTAAATAAAAAACAAAAATTATTAATAGCAACATTTATAGAACAACAACAAAATGCAGGTGTTTAAAATTGTAAACACCTGAAAATAATCTTGTATATGTTTGAACTTTTTTCGAAATATCTAGAGATTTATCAAAGCTTTTCTAAAATTTCGAAGAAGATTATGTAAATTTCAATAAAAGAAAATTTAAAATTTTTTTAAATCCAATTTTTAAATGTTCATAACTTTTTCAAAACTTCACGGTTTTTATGATTTTTAGCTCATTTTAGAGCCAAAATTTTTGAAATTCAGAATTGCAGCTTCAAAATACTGCAGAATTCATGAAAAACTCAAAAATTTGAAAAAAGTTAGGGAAACTCGAAAAAAGTGATATATTTTATCTAATTTTCAAATAATCATAATTTTTTCAAAACTTCGTGGATTTTTGTGTTTTTTCAGCTCATTTTAAAGTTGAAAATCTGAAAATTCATAATTTCTGCTTCAAATGCTGCAGAGTTCATGGAAAGCTCAAAAATTTGGAAAAAGTTGGGAAAACTCGAAAAAGAGCTAGAATTTATCCAATTTTCAAAAAATCATAATTTTTTCAAAACTTAATGGATTTTTGTGTTTTTAAACTCATTTTAAAGTTGAAAATCTGAAAATTCAGAATTTCAGTTTTAAAATGCTTCAAAAATCATGCTAAACTCAAAAATGTGGAAAAAGTTAGGGAAACTCGAAAAATGTGAACATTTTTTTCCATTTTTCAAATAATTATAACTTTTTCAAAACTTTACGGATTTTTGTGATTTTCAACTTATTCGAAAGTCGAAAATCTAAAAATTCAGAATTTCAGCTTTTGCTTCAAAAATCATGAAAAACTCCAAAATTTGGAAAAAGTTAGGGAGACTCGAAAAAAGTGCTAGATTTTATCCAATTTTCAAATAATTATAACTTTTTCAAAGTTTCACGGATTTTTGTGATTTTTGGCTCATTTTTATGCTGAAAATCTAAAAATTCAGAATTTCAGCTCCAAAATACAGCAAAATTCATGAAAACTCAAAAATTTGAGAGAAGTTGAGAAAACTAAGAATGTGAAAATTTTTTTCCAATTTTAGAGAGAAGTTGAGAAAACTAAGAATGTGAAAATTTTTTTCCAATTTTCAAATAATTATAACTTTTTCAAATCTTTACGGATTTTTATGATTTTTAGTTCATTTTAAAGTCGAAAATCTGAAAATTGAGAATTTCAGCTTCAAAATACAGCAAAATTCATGAAAAACTCAAAAATTTGGAACAAATCAAGTCGATTTTATTTTAAAAAATTGTCAACAACTTTTATTTTGGTAACTCGAAAAACGTGGTTAAATTAAAAATAACGTTTATTTTCACCTTCACCTGCTCAAAAAAAACAGCATCCAAAAACCAAGTAGCGTGAAATCGCCAACAAAAAAAAATAATTTTGACATATTTATTTCGCCAGAATGAAAGAAAAGAACGACATCGTCAATAACAACATCCACATCGAAGATCCTAACGATCAATTCCGCGAATTTCTTTTTACAATTGGATTCCGAAAAGTCAAATCGACAACCTATTATTATAAAATAAGTATTGGTTGTTTTTTCAACATGCTTTTCAAAGACAGAATTTCTTCTAAAAAATTTCGGATGTTTGGAATTTAGAATTTCTAATTTTCAAGTTAAAAAAAATTAATTTTTGAGATTTTTTCAATTTCTGAAAAAATTGAAAAAGTATACTGTGGTCGCTTCGATTCCCACCACAATATGTTGTTTCATGCGCCTTTAAACAAAATTGCTAATTTTTAGAAAACAATTATTATTTTTATTTATTTTCAAAAATAAAACTTTTAAAATTAGGTTCTGCTATTATTTTTGGTTTTTTTAATTTAAAAAAAATCCAGAAATTGGGAAAAAACAGCTCATTTCCGCAATGCGCCTTTAAACTGAAGAGAAATTACTGTAGGATTAAAAAAAAATTTTGGCATTTATTTTCCAAAAAAACATGCAAAACAACACCTACACAAAGAAATCCAATTGTTTAGAAAAAAGAAAAATACGTTAGAAAAAAGAACAATGCGTTCAGAAACGCATAAATAACCATTTGTCCTTCTTCGGCACCCGCCGCTTGCCGAAAACGCTTTTTCTCAATGAAAAAATAAGAAATTTCGAGCGGAAAACGAAAAAAGAAGCTCTTGAGAAGTTCTTGAATATGATTGACAAAGGGAAAAAATAGGATGAAGTTTTCGGGATATATATTTCCCTAAACATTTCTTGTTCACCTTCTATTTTCGAGAATTGCAGGGCAGGGGGTAAAACGAATCATAAAATGTGTAGTTGGCGAAAAGAAAAGTTCGATGTTTGGCATAAGAAAATAGAAGCAAAAGAAGAAGAAGAAAAAAGTGAAAATGAGGGTAACGTTTCCAGTCTAATTTGTCATTTGGAGTCGAAATAGAAAAAAGTTAAAAATAACTTTTCGCATGATTTTCGAGGTGGAAAATGAATTGAAAAAAAGAATGAAAAAAACAGTCGATTTTAAACATCGATAGAAGACAATTTGAGAAGAACAAAACACCAATTAAGGATATTTTGAACTTACTTAATTTTGTCCAGGAAGTAAAAAGGGCCCTCATAATTTTCTGAAGTAGATTTTTAGAATTTTCTTTTCGAAAACATAAGTTCTCCAATTTTGGTACAAATATTCAGAATATGCTAGTAATTCCCTACAATTTGGGATACATATTGTCATATTTTCAAAAATTTAGGATTTTAGGATCTTTTTGTGGCCGGGAAACTTTCAGATCCAATATATGGGATGTTGTATGTCAAACTACTCCAAAAAATGCGGAGAATCTGAATTTCAACAAAAATGCGGGAAAAAAACAGTTTTGTTAACCAAAAAGGTTCAAATAAATTCTTGAAAATAAATTTTGTAGTGTAATTTTTCAAAATCCCTAGTTTCAGTGAATTTCTTATAAATATTCAGAATATGCTAGTAATTCCCTACAATTTGAGATACATATTGCCATATTTTCAAAATTTTAGGATCTGTAGGATCTTTTTTGGCCGGGTAAATTTTCAGATCAAATGTATGGGATTTTGTATGTCAAACGACTCCAAATAATGTGGAGAATCTGAATTTCAACAAAAATTTCGGAAAAAAACTGTTTCGTTAACCAAAAAGGTTCAAATAAATTCTTGAAAATAAATTTTGTAGTGTAATTTTTCAAAATCCCTAGTTTCAGTGATTTTCTTATAAATATTCAGAATATGCTAGTAATTCCCTACAATTTGAGATACATATTGTCATATTTTCAAAAATTTAGGATTCTTAGGATCTTTTTTGGTCGGCATTGTTTTTGGAAATTTCAAAGTTGAATTTTTTTAAACATAAAATGTAGGCTTTTTGAAAAATCATCTTTTGAATGGAAATAAGCAAAACATATAACAGTCCAATAATTTAGCTTCAGTAAACATGAGTAAGGTTGTGAATCCTGGAAATTCCTATTTGTTCCGTTCAGTAGACCAATGTCTGCAGAATATGTATGAAAAAACCTCATCTCGAAACGTAATCCCCCCATAAAATCCCTTGTTTTTTTATATTATTAATGTTTCTTCTTCTTTTTTCGTTTACACATCCTCTCCCTCCGTTCCTCATACAAAATTACATAATAACCTGCCATTGGTCATTTCGATAGTGATCCTCCTCCGTATCCCTCAGAACCTGTCTTCCCTCAGTCGCGCCTCGCCTTCCAGCATGGGAACCGGTTTGCGTCTCTTCGTCTTCAATGTTCTCCCACCCAAGATGTGATGACGACGGATGAGAGACCTCATATGCCATCCTTTCTTCGGTGAAATTTCCAGAACAAATCTCTCCATTTTTATTCTTTGTTGTGGTGTATTCAATTTTCCGGCTTTTCTATGTTACAAAGGTCTGATACCAGCCAATTTAAATTCACAAATAACAATGAACGTTGTTCAGATTAACTCCTCTTTTTCTTCTTCTATTAGCGTTGATAAATGAGTCGAATGCACAAAAGCAGGGACCACCTGGACCGATGACGTCACATTTTGTCGATTGGTTGATTGCTCATGGGTAATTTGTTTTAATTTTTTAAAATATAACGTTAGTTTCACATTTTTTGGCTTCGTAATATTTCACAATGAATATTTTTATTCTAATGTTATCATGAATTTGAATAATATCAAAATTGTTACTACGTAGTACGTTTGAGTGTATGCCCTCCTGCAACCGAAATGGAATCCATTCTGAAGGTCCAGGAGGGATCCCAAACAAACACCCGAACCAAATCGTCGCTAACATAATAAAAAAAATTCAGATACGAGCAAGACGCCTTCGATCGCCCAGACGTCGGACCAAACGGAAGCTTCGGTGGTCGTCATCGTTCCTCAGACACTGTCGAAAAAGAGCCCGTCATTTTCTTCCACGGTTCCGGAGACGCCGCCCTTTACACCCAACAACCATTGGCCACTGGTTGGAGTCGTTCTATTCAATACTTCATGGAGCAAAATTATACAAACGCTGAGCTTTACGCTACCACCTGGGGAGACACGTGGGGTAGTGGCTCCATGCTCGACACTTATTCCACAATTCATACCTGCGGAAATCTTATCTATTTGAGAAGGTAACATATTTTTTCCATATAATGAAAAAAATTTATTTATAAAATAAGGAAACATTCAGTGTTTTATACGGTCGAGTCTCACCACGAACACAAAAAATCACTGTGTTCCTTTAAAAGTCTTACTGTAGCGAAGAACTCTTCTCCATTAAAAAAAAATGTTTCGCCTCATTTATTTTTAGATTTGAAATGGAATTTGTCACTAAAATCCATTTTTTA
Source organism: Caenorhabditis virilis (assembly GCA_964036255.1). NCBI lineage: Eukaryota > Metazoa > Nematoda > Chromadorea > Rhabditida > Rhabditidae > Caenorhabditis > Caenorhabditis virilis. Next base: position 2,678,370 of record OZ038417.1, on the reverse strand, counting down.
AAATTCAAAGTTATTCAGGTTCCTTGAAGCAGTCATCTCCTACACAGGTGCCAAGAAAGTCGATATAATAGCTCACTCAGTTGGTGTTCCACTAGTTAGAAAAGTGATCAAAGGTGGCATCCTAATCGGAACCGATGGAAATTGCACCCTTGGACCATCATTGGGCGACAAAGTTGACACGTTCCTAGGAATCGCTGGACCGAACTTCGGGCTTTGTGTCTGTCAGTTGGCGCAGACTGTCCCCGCCTGGTGCAATGCTTTGGATGGACTTTATCCAGGATATACTTGTCAGGATCAGTTGCTTTGTGGTTACACTTCTGGTAGTTGTAAGCAGGAAAATTATTCGAATTTGTTGCAAAAGACGAATGATGATCCGACTAGAGAAGCTGATCATATTTATGCTATGTGGAGTGATGGTATGCGTTTTTTAAAACTAGTTATCATTTTTTTTTCAATGATTTACGTTAAAGTCCAGTGTTTTTCATTAAATCTTCATTTCAGTCGATGAAGTGCTTATGAATCGCGGAATGGTGTGGGGAAAACCGACCGCCCGTATTCCTGGAATGAACGGCCGCTGGATCTCCGACCGTAATGGTCACGTGGCAATGAAGGATCTCACCGAGTTGCGACAGTTCGAGGCTGTTGTTCATCATTCCATCTAACCTAATTTCAAAAAATTGTTGTTTTTTGTTTTCATTATCTTTAATTTATTTGTTTTCGGGCTCTCTATTGCAATAAAATTGTATATATTTTCAATTATTGGTTGCCGATTGTCCAATTATACGCATTTCTGAACATTTGGATCCATGGTGACAAAATATTCTTATTCTGCGTCAAATTGTCCGGGTAGTTTGGCCATTGCCATGCCATGAATGAACGATCAGAGTGTGGCATCATTGCCAAGTGTCTGCCGTCTTTGCTACAAATTGCTGCGACATTGTCTTCTGATCCGTTCGGATTCCAAGGATATAGCGAAGTGGTGTTTGATTCCCCATCACAGAATCTGACACAAATTTGGCCCGCATTTCTCAAATTCTCCATAACTTTTGGGTTACGGTAAGTGAACTTTCCTTCACCATGCGATGACCAAAGCCCAAGGACTGATCCTTCCATATTTGCCAACATCAGACTATTGTTTGGCTCGATTCTTACTGGTCCAAAACCTGATTCGAATCTTCCGCAATCGTTCTCATCCAAAAACACATTGCATTCATTCTCCTCGTCGGATATCCATCCAAGTTGTGTCAGCAGCTGGCAACCGTTACAAACACCGAAGGAAAAGGTGTCTGGTCTCGCGCGGAAGTCAGCAAACTCCTTGGCCGTCGTCTCGTTGAATAGAACACCCGCCGCCCATCCTTTCGCGGATCCGAGGACATCGGCGTAGGAGAATCCACCAACAAATGCTACACCCTTGTAAGGCTTGAGACTGTGGCCACCTAGGATGTCAGTCATTGTTACGTCAACCGTTTGGAATCCTGCCAATGTGAAAGCTGCTGCCATTTCGCGATCACCGTTTGATCCCTCTTCTCTGATGATGGCAATAGTTGGTGCTGAAATTTTTTATTTAGTGAAATTATCCGAAGGTATTGGATTATATATTATATAGTCCTATACCTGTCCTATAATACGGTTCCGACTTCAAAAAATCCAAAGAATAATCAAACTCGACGTTGCATTTGTATTGCACCTTTCTGCATGTTTCTCTAACCTGAAATTTTGTAATTTCTCTCTTTCAAAATCTTTTCATTTTCTTCATATGGTTTATGAAACCACTTCGTAATAAATCTTTTTTCTCGGTTTCCCTTAATGCGTTTGAAATTGCCGCAGAAGTATACTTATCTCATAGGTCTACTTTATGCTTACCTCTTTTGCCTGTTCCAGACATTTTTTATTAGTCTGATACTCTCCAAGTTTGTCGCCAAGTTCCTCCCACTCCTCTCGAAGGCTGACCAGTGATTCGTTGAGAATTTCTTGTGCATTGAAGGTGATTTGAACCTAAGGTATCGAGCATTTCTTGGATTTTCCCGGAGCTTACCTTGGCATCTGGCCCAAACTCTTCTCTTGTTTCTCCAATTCGAATAGCCTCAATTCCAGACTCCTCGAAAATTTTCAACACATGTTCAACATTTTCAAAAGATACTTCTAGAACAATCCCAACTTCTTCCGCAAAAAAGAATGATATCGGAGTTTGTGAATCGGATTTAAAATCCGCAAAAATGGAACAATTCCCAGCGAATGCCATTTCTAGAAGTGCCACGATGAGGCCACCATCAGACACATCGTGTCCTGCTAATATTTCCCCAGAAATTATCAACTTTTGAACCGTTTCAAAAATATTTGCCACCTCTAATAGATCCTCAACGTCTGGCACATCATCACCAATCTGAAAATATATATTTAAAGTTTCCAAAAATTCCTCCTCAAAATGTCGAGAAATACCTGCGAGTATACTTGAGCCAACGCACTACCTCCCAATCGGTAACCACTTCCACATTTGACGTACAGTAACGCAGTTCTGCCCAAGCATTTCAGATCGGGAGTTACGGTTTTTGTTATATCTGTGCATGGGGCGTATGCGGAGAGGACTAGGGTTCCGGGGCTCTTCACAAGTTCCCCGTTCGCCGTCACCGCCATACTCAACGAGTCCTTCCCTCCATCGATCGCACATCCAACTTGTTTCAGTGCTTCACAAAGCGCTGAAACTGCTGAAACAAGTCGCGCACCTTCTCCCGAACATTTCGCAGCCCACATCCAATTTCCAGACATTTTTACGTCCTGTAAGCGTGGAAATTGTTCGTTATTGAGGCGAAATTTAGAAAATTGTCCAAAAAGGGTCCCAAACTCACCTTCAAATCTGTAATCGGTGCCCAAACCAAGTTCATCAATGTTTCAGCTAATGTCATTCGTGCACCCTTCTCCGCATCGATCAGCATTTTTATCGGTTGCTCCCCGATTGCAACCGCTCCGCCAACCTGAAAATTTTCATTTTTTTTGCTTGCAATTGTCCCCATATTTCTATAAAACTCTCAAATTTACGCAAAATTGCACAAAAGTCACTTTAAATCACATTTTGATATTATTTTTCGAAATTCGTCATTCTTCATGACGCTAAGAAAGTTTTCTGCAAAACCATCAGATTTTTGAGCCCCACAAAAAACGTGTCGTGCCGCTTCATTGTCACATTTTTTGTTGCTCGTTCCATTCTCGAACAACACATTTACTAACAACATCTCGTCCCCTCCCACCCGACCATCAACCTAATGAACTGCTATTGTTGCCTAGAATGACAATGTGTGCCTTCCTTCATCTCTCTCCCTCATTTTTTTCCTTATATGATGCTTCTGCACAAAAAGGACCCCCCTAAAATGTTTTTTTTTCTGCGGGCTTCTACTTTGCTTCGACAAAAACCATTGTTTGAATATAAATGGGAAAGATGTCCAAAAACATTTGGGTAGTGGGTAGGGGGAAAAAAATAACGAAGGAAAAATGTGCAAGGATAATGGGATTTTTCAGAAATGTTTTTTTTTCAGTTGGTTTGACTCAGGATCACGTGAAGCTGCAGTTTTATGGAGGACATGCAGATTTTCAGCGTATTTGAGATTTATTAAACCCCGCCCACTTTGAACAATTGTTTTTAAAGTGATTTTTCGTTGAAATTTACAGAAAAATGAAAATTTTGAATATGTGTGCAATTGTGCGTCAAATCTGGTGTTTGACAGGTTTCACAGAAATTGTGAATTGGATTTTTTCTTAAGAAAATTATGGCAAACTATACGATATCGGAAATTTTACAATTTTCTGCATTTTTGCGTAATTTTCGGTGTATTAAGAAATCGTCAGTAAATGTGCATTTTTGCGTCAAATATCAGAATGTTTCCAAATTTCTGCATTTTTGTGTGAAATTCGGTGCATTTTTGAATAAGTGAGAATTTTCAATGTGTGTGCAATTGTGCGTCAAATCTGGTGTTTAACGGATTTCAAGGAAATTGTGAATTGGATGTTTTCTGAAGAAATGTCTGGCAAAATATATGTTTTCTGCAGAACGATATAGGAATTTTTCCAAATTTCTGAATTTTGCGTAATTTTCGGTGTATTAAGGAATCGTCAGTTAATGTGCATTTTTGCGTCAAATTCAGTGCTTTTTTAAATATTATTTTTCATCAAATTGTTCCCCCAGATCCGTCGGAGAACACCACATCAACCATACAAAATATCTTTTCCAAAAAATGTCAAAAATACACAAAATTCTTCGTATCAACCTCATTCTTCTCCCTTTCTTCCTTCTCCTACTTCCCAATCTAATCATCCCCCACCCTACTACTAAACTAAGCCCACAAGATGGCAAAAAAGAAAGTTTTTTTTGCTTTTTCCCCCCTTTGTGGCACAAAAACGACCCGCCCCATTAAAGTCATCCAATTTAGGCTCCGCCTACTTTTTAAATGTGGTGTTGAAAACGAGAAAGCCGCGCGCATGGGGGCACCAAAAAGGACGTCAAAATGTTGAAAATTGTTTTTTTTCATTTTTTATTCCTGCTTACATTTTTGAGATCAATTCATGCTGATTTATGCTCACATTGTGAATGTGACTTCATTTCTAGCACTGTTATTTGTAACCGCCCGTCTTTGTTGGTTCGAACGGTTTCAATGCTACCGAATGTTCGGTAAGGCGTGAATTTAGCGCGAGGTTTTGAAATAATTGTGGCGTTTTCTGAGAAAAATGGGTTTTTAGGCTCCGCGAAATCATGTAATTAAGCGTGAATTAAGAGCAAAATTAAAAATTTCAGAATTTTCACTTTAAGACCCAAAATTGACTAGTTATTTTAGGAAATTCTTAGGTTTTTTGTTATTAATCGAAAGAAAAAATCTTGGGGAATAAATATGCCAATAAGCAGCCGTATATAGTCAAGATTGGTTGAAATTTTATGATTTTAAGACCATATCTTTAGCTTAAAAATAGAGGAACTTTAAGACTCAAAATAAAGCAGTTGTCTTCAGAATTTTCAGACGTTTTTGATATTATTCGAAAGAGAAAATATTGAGAAATCATTGAGCCAATTTTCAGTCAAAAATATGCAAAATTGGCTGAAATTTGATAGTTTTAAACTAGTCGTCTGTTTCATAGAAAGTACGCAATAGCTCGTCATTCTGTTTACACAGAATCAAGAATTTAAATAAAATTGTCTTAAAAAGTTAGGGCTAACCATCAGCGACAAAAACATTTGAATACGAACAAAAAAAACGAACCAATATGAGTATTTTTAAAGCGAATTTAGGGATATTTGGGAATATTTCTTAAAATTCCCTTCATTTTTTCAGCCAACTCCATCTCACCAACCTAATCCTCCCCCAACCACCTCACTTCCTCTTTCATCCCAATCTAAAAGTGCTCCGAATGAGCAAATGTCAAATGCATGAGATCCCATCAAGCACATTCCTACCATTACCCGGTTTGGAAGTCATCGACCTCTCCAACAACAATCTCGAAACGCTGCCCTCAACACTTTTCCGAAATCTGAAACATCTCCGCGTGCTAATCCTAACCAACAACAATATCTCAAATCTCGACTCTTTGGCCTGGATCCTAGCGCAGGACGTGATTTTGGAACAATTGGATCTTTCTGGAAATCCTATTGGAATTGCCACTTCTATGACTGTTTTCCCACCGGTTCGGCAGATATTCTTGTCTGGAACTCGTTTGGAATCGATCAATGAGACTTCTCTCATGTTTCAGGTAAGTGATAGAGCTTTTCGCGCCTCACAACTCAGGCTCCGCCCCTTTATTGCAAGAAGTGCGCACTTTTAGCATTTTTGAAAATTAATGATTTTTAACGCTAAATAAAAACTCGATTCACGAAGCCCGTTTCGAAAATTATGTCAAATTTCGAAGACCACGTCCCTTTTTGCAAATAGTGCACACTTTTCTGCGAGTCGGGAACATACAACTCAAAATGAATTAAGAATTCTCTGCGGAACAACGGAGCGTCGTACTGTGAAGCGTATGTCTACAAAAAACAGATTCCTAGATTTTAGACATTTTTAAAAACCACGCCCCTTTTTTGCAAGATGTGCACAGTTTCATTTTTACTGAAAATTTTAATTTTTAATAGCTCAAAGAAACGTTAGAAATGCTTAAGATTATTAAACTTTAAATAACCACGCCCCTTTTATGCAAGCGGGGCACACTTATTTTGCAAGATGTGCACAGTTTTCGAAAATTTAACGCAGAACATAATTTTTTCAGCCAACGCCTGGAAAATGTGAAAAGCAACAATGCCGACGTCTACCAATTCGAAATCTGAACATTTCCTTAATAACCACACTGGATATTTCAAACAATCCATCGCTAGAAATCGATATCTCTGCACTAGAAATCCTCTCAAATGCCACCTATTTGGACCTGTCTCAAACGCGACTTCCAATTGGATTTGAGGAATGGTTGGAGAGACGAAGTCATGTGAAAAGTTTGAATATTTCCCATTCACAATTACCATTGAATGAGGACACGTGGACATCATGCGGACAGTTTTTACACTCGCTGGATATTTCAGGTGTTGGCGCAAAGAGCTTAAGATTTTCGAGATATTGTCCGATAAGGTTTGGATCTTGATTTTAATTTTTCGTTTCTTAATCAAAAATTCCAGAACCGTGTTCGCTCGCGACAATCTTCTCTCGAACCTATACATCGAAGCGCTCTCCATCGAATCCCTTCATCTGGAGCGTAACATGTTCTCCGACTTCCCGCTCCCACCACCTGGAACCGAGCTTGCCGAGCTTCACACCCTTTGTCTATCCCATAATCTATTGGTCAGTGTTCCGGCTCACGCTTTGGTTGGGTATCCAAACATGCAGCACTTTGATTTGTCACATAATCAAATCAATGATGTAAGTTGTTTTTAATTTTCAAGGACCAGGCCCGAAAAATCAATTTTCTTCAAGATTCATCCAATGGCATTTCCAACAATCGGCCTAGGCTTGATCTCTTTGGACCTCTCCTCGAATCAATTGTCAACTTTACCACATCCTATCCTTCCTTCTCTTTTGCTCTTGGATCTTTCCTCGAATACAATTTCACATCTTGATCCTCATTTCTTTACCGGGCTTCCTATGCTTCAACAGTTGAGAATTGCAACGAATCCGACGTTGTTTTCGAGGTATTTTAATTTTTTAGAAAAAAAAATAGAAAAAAGGACTTTCACTGAAAGGTGTACATCAATTAGCGTAGTCCTAACAGGTGGCTATGTGGTAATCCCGGTTACACTTTTGGTTGTCGTTCTGAAGACCAGGGTTCGATCCCGCTGGTCATTTTTTTTCATTTTTCTTTTGCAAAATACTTGTTAGAACTATTCCAACCCCTCTTACAGATGCCCTACCTCCGCTTCACCATGTTGGTCAGACCATCTCGACGAGCTCACCTCCCTAGTAGATCTTGACATCTCGAGCAGCGGACTTCAGTACTCTCTCCATCTGGGCCATTTGAAATCGCTTCGATCACTTCTCCTCCGTGGCAATGACATCCGAACCATCGATGCAAAGTCTCTACCCCAGACGTTGAGAACTCTGGATCTTGGAGAGAATCGCATACAATTTACCTCAAATTTCTCAAAGTTAGAGAAATTGAGGTTGGTTTTTCTTTCAATAAATTCTAAAAATTCCTCAATTTTCCAGAGACTTGCGAGTCGATCAAAACCCTCTCCGATGTGATTGCTCACTTTATGACATTGTTCCCCATCTTCTCAATCAGTCACAAATTTCAGATCCTCTTCTATACTACTGTTTTGCTGGTGAGTTTTTTTTTAATTGTTAATTAAAGACAATGGCTCACTTATTTTCAAAAATATTTCAAAAATCTAATGATACCTGTGCGGATTCTGAGCGAAAATCGAAAAATAATTTTTTTTTAATTTTGCGGGAATTCAACATTTTTAAAGATTTTCGCGGAAAAAACTATGAAACATCTACAACAGCATGAGAAATGCTTTCAAAACTTGCAAAAAACAACAAAAAACGCCGTATTTGATCTATTTCACAAAGAGTTCAGTAGAGCGCGCTTGTGGACTGCACTTTCAAACGTTTGACAGCGAAAATTGCACTTTACATTTCGTTAATTTTCCAGAAAAAAATTACAGGTTCTTGGCAATACCCCCTCCTACCATACCTCGCCGCCGTGAAACCATGCACCGACGCAACGAAAAGCTTCTACTCAATTCTTATAACTACCTTTGTTATCGCCATTGTTATCGTCGCCACAATGATTTTAGGTTTCCTCCTTTATAGAAAGTTCTCGCAGCGTGCCAATTTTGTTTACAAGCGTATTGCGATTGTTGAACCTCCGGTTCGTCTTTAACTTGTTAAAAATACACCAAAAACCAAGTAAAACGGGTTTGTTTTTGCATTTTGTAAATTCACAATAAACAATTTCTTCTCACACCCCACCACACACATAATCGTATTCGCCACCGCGTCTTCCGTGCGCCCGGTTAGCTCAGTCGGTAGAGCACCAGACTCTTAATCTGGCTGTCGCGGGTTCGAGCCCCGCATCGGGCTGATGTCAAAATTTTTTTTTTTGCGTTTTGTTAAATAACATTTTCCATACTTTTTCTGTTGCATAATAATGAACATCGATATGTCATTCGAGATGTCAGCAGGAAGAAGAGATACAAAACGGAGCATCCCAAGGGAGCAACCGCACAACAGATGCCCAAAATCTCGTGGTTTTTTTTTGGGAAAAGCTTCAAAAAAATAGAAGTTAGGTATATAATATTTGAAAATCGAGTTTTCCTCCATCCCAAATGCGCACAATAATAAACAACAACCTGATGAAAACAACAAATTTGATTTGCAAAAAAAGTGAAGTGTGCGTCTGTGTGTTTTTTGGAGCCTCATAATAAAATATTCAGTATTTTCCAAAAAACGAACCGTTTCAAAATGCGATAAAGCTACAACGGCTACATCTGCCAACGGGGTTGCCAGGGGACCGACGCATTGTTGTTGGGCCACGAGACCGGTGACACTTCGGTCCACTTTGCAGGTGAGGTAGCGTTTTGAGGCGACGGATGGGAGTCGCAACACTTGGGATAAGGCTTCGCGGACTGTTAGCTTGGATGGAAGTTGGAAGGGTTTGAAGGTGTTCGGGGATGTTAAGAGATTGAAGGTCTGAAAATTTGATTTTTTATTTAAAGTTTTTTTGAAAATGAGAAAATATTTTCTTAAAGATAGAGTGCCATTAATTCAATTTACTGGTGGTCTAACCAATGGATTTAAAAAAAAATGTAACTATAATCAAAATTTGAAAGTTTTCCTACAATATGCAATCAAAACCATCGAAATTGAACGTTTTTGAGCAAAGGTACAGCTTTCTGAAAATTACAAAAATTTTCGCTTGAATTTTTCGAATTTTCACAAGAATTTCAACAAGTTCAAGTCATTTTAACAAGATTTCCTTGTTCTTTAAAATGTTTCCTACAAAATTCGATAAAAATCATAAAAATCGGATGATTTTGAACAAAGTTACAAATATTTGAAAATTTTGAAAATTTCTCGTGTTCACCACGAGACCTGACATCACCTCTCGCAGTGAACACGAGAAAAATTTCAAAATTTTCAAATGATTGTAACTTGCTCAAAATTGTGTGATTCTGATCGTAAAAACATGGATCGAATGGAAATTTTGTGAAGATTTCGAAAAGTTTAGTTAAAATCATCAGATATCATGGATTTCTTAATTGGGGATTTAAAAGTTAAAATAAAAATAAAGCTGTGTTGTTTTTCACAAATCTACTGTCAGGTTTTTTAAACGTCCAAAATAAATTCAAATGTTTTTTTTCTCAAAAATAGTTAAACCAAGAAATCTGTGAATCCAATACCTTTCTTCCTCTCTCTCCCAACTTCTGGGTGTCCAAATCCACTGCATACTTTGCTCCCTCTTTTCCATTAAAGTTCTCCAGAACAACCCTCTGTTCCTTGGTAACGTCTCCAACTAGCGAAATATCACATTTCTCACGAATTGCAATTTTTTGAAGAGCTTCTACAAGGTTTGGATCAACTAGCGCCGCATCGTTTTCTTGATATTCCGCTGTCCAGAGCTCTCTTAAAGAGATACTATCGTCACCAAAAACAAAATTGTCACTTTTGACTCGAACACCGCAACCTTCGACGAGTTCTTTAATGACATTACCTGAAGAAAATCCCGTTGAAAATAATAAGCCAATTAAATATTTAATTAATTAAAAAATCAATACCATTTCCACCAGCTCCCTGATCATGAATCGATTTCAACGGATTTCCATTCTCCATCTCTGCACATGCTCTCACCACCCGATGAAGTTTCGAGCCCATCTCGGCGTCGCCCCGTTGAACCGCCGCAAAATCCAGCTCATCCTCACGTTTCCCTTGTACGGAAACCGAACTTGCCGCGCCGCCACCCACACCGATACGATAGACGGGTCCGCCGATTTTCGCGACGATCATTCCCGACTCGCATGGTTGCTTTTTGATCTCATCGTCGTCTGAAAATAGTGAGACCTGTGTGTCGTTAGAAATAGCTCGACATGAAGGCTAGGAATTTTAGCTGCTAATATGCTCACTGGAGCGAATAATAGCGTCTCAAAATCTGAAATTTTTTTGAAAAACTGGAATTTGAAGAGCTCTAACTTAGCTAAACCTGAATATTTTCAAGTGAAAATTTTAGGAATACATAACAGTTCCAATTTCAATCAATATGCCAAATTTCAGCTAATTTCATTAGGATTTTTCAAAAACCATATTTTTAAAGACCGTGGGTCAGCTAATTTGACCCGGCGGTTTTGAAAATTAAAATGGAATTTGCTTAAATTTGGCACATTGGTTAAAAATGAAACCCCTTTGATATTTCTGAAATTTTCATACAGATATATCGGATATCGTTGAATGTGAGCCAAGTTGTAGCTCTTTAAAGTTCGATCTTTTTTTTGAAATTTTCAGACTTTGAGCCGCGTAAAAACCATGTTCAAACCTTCTTTGTTTGATTTCACTGACACCCTTCCTTTAAAAACCCTTACCAATGCTTCCAATTCCTCCAGAAAACATAATAGGTTTCAAATATTCGCATCGTTCTCCATTCTCCAACCTCTGACCAAACGATCGCGCGAATCCACAAATCACCGGCTCTCCGAACTTGTTACCGTAATCCGACGCACCGTTAGACGCTTCGATTGCGACCTTCAACGGCGTTGCTAAGGAGTCCGGATAGACGAACTCTTCCTTTTCCCACTGTTGTATGTACCCCGGAATGTTCAGATTTCCGAATGAGTAGCCGGCGGTTCCTTCAAAAAAATGTGTGTTGATTGAAAACTATAGTTTATTCAAAAAATTTCAATACCTGCAATTTCATAAGCGCCTCTTCCAGTCGCATGAATATCCCTGATCCGACCGCCTGTTCCTGTCGTCGCACCTTGGAATGGGCAAACAGCTGTTGGGAAATTGTGCGTCTCCGCAGAGTAGATCAGATGTGAAGGTGATGAGATTTGTTGAAACTTGGAGGCGGTTTGAGGATCGGATGGGCGGAGTCGATGGACTTTTTCGAATCCTTTGATGGCGCTTTAAAAAATATTCTTTGTTAACTGGCACACTTCTTTAAATACCTCGAATTATCGGAAAAAGCGATCAAACTATTGTTATTCGATGTCGTCAGGGTGTCTTTAATCTTCTCCATTAATGTATTCTCATCCTCAATACCATCAACAATCATCTTCCCCCGAAAGAACCTAGAAAACTTAACCATTTTGTTAATTTTACCCTTATCTACCAATGTCTCGAATGCTCCGAGTCGGACTGTGCCAAATCAAAAAGTTCAACGTCTGTTGGATTTCTAAAAAATGTTAAAATTTGGCGCGGATTAAGCGTGAGCAAAAAACCAAACCTTTTCATCTTATTAACAAAGAAATCATAATAAAATTCCAAATCCGCGTCATCTAGCGCCAAACCAAGCTCTTTGTTAGCTTTTTCCAAGTTTTGGCGATTTGCCAAAATGTCAATTTCGAAAAAATCCTCGCGTTTTTGGGAAATTGAATCATTTAGAAAAACGGTGTTTGGGGTGTACAAGGATTCTGAATTTTTGATTTTTAATAAAAACAACACGTTTTCTGGAAAAAAATATCAAAACCTGTCATTTTATCAGCGGCAAGCTCGAAAAATCGAGCATTATCGACTTGTATTGGCAACTGGTATCTGATACTTCTTTCAACTCTTTGAACGTTTTCAATTCCGGCACTTTGAAAAACGCTCAGAATATTGGTACACATTGCGGTTTTCACGGCGACTCGTGGTCCGATTTCCAGAACTTTCCATTCAGCATTCTCCAAAAGCGTCGATTCTTCCCAAACCCCATTTTCAAATGGTGAATGAGACAAAAGTTTCGTTAGCTTTGGTTGATGTTTCTCGTAGACTTTTTCCTAAAAGGTGTCTCGCAGTTTATCAATTTTCACGGTTTTTATTGTATTTAAATGCTAAAAACATTTATTTTCTGAAAATTGAAGTTTTCAGCTTTAAAATGGTATCAAAATCAATAAAATTGGTCAAGTTTGAGCGAAGTTACACAAATTTGAAAACATGTGAAATTTCTCGTGTTCACCGCGAGAGGTGGCAACATGTCTCGCGGTGAACACGAGAAATTTTCCAAATTTTTAAAACCTTGCAACTTCTTTTAAAATTTTAAAAATTGGGAACATTTCTCGTGTTCACAACAAGACTTGATATCGCGATGAACGAGAAATTTCACTTTTTTTCAAATTTGTGTAACTATGCTCAAAATATACCGATTTCTATGTTTTTTACACCATTTTAAACATAATATGGCGAATTTTCTGAAAATTAAAAATTTCAGCATTTGAATGCAATAAAAACGATGTAAATTAATAGATTTTGAGAGAAGTTAGAACTTTTTGAAAAAACTTCGTCTTTCGACACAGTTCTTCGACATATATGAAAAATACATTGTATAAAATGTATTTTCCTAATTTTTTAATCTCCCAGGAGCCCTTTCTTTAACAAACCTCCGTACTAATAATATGGTAACAATATTCAGCTGAAATCTCGAGAGAGTCACCAAACTTCGTCTCGAAATCTGACTTGATTTTTGAAAATTTTCGATTCTCCGAATTCGAACATTTGGCGTACAGTTTTAAATGAAATAGGACCATAATTCTGGAACAAAAAAAATTTGGAAAAAACGTTTTAAACTAAAAAAAGCATAAAGAAAATTGACAGCTCTTTAACAAATCAAGTTTCGAGTGTCAAGTGATAACGGGGGGTGTTGCCAAACATTTATTTTTTCGAAAAATATCAATTTTTATTACTATTTTTTGTCCGATGTTTTTTGCCACAATGTCGTTGACATCTTTGATGCAAAATAAACATGTTCTCTGCAAGTTGATTAGAGAAGTGCGAGGGGTTTTGTAGTTCACACGGACTTTGGGGGAAAAACGTTTTAGAAAACTTATTGAGAAATAATATTTAATTAAATTTTAATGAAGATTACAGACTTTTCCGGAAACAACATTTATTTCGTTAAATTTTTAAGTAAAATTCCGCAATATGCCGCCTAACTCAATGTAACTTATTTTGTTTTTTTATTAGACTTGCTTTTCTCTTAAACATTGGAAAATCTGGAAAAAAAATGAAAATCTCTATTGATTTTTTTTTTCTGAAAAAAACTTGCGTTTTACGGAAAAAACGAATAAAATCTCCGAATTTTAAAACATTATTTAATTTCTTCCTTCTCGAGAAGTACATACCTGTTGGGAACTTCGGCCACCGCCTGAAACTCGGTCATTTTTTATTTATTTTCCAACAAGTTTAAATTTTTGAACCGTTTTTTAATTCGAAGAAAAAAGAACTTAACACATTTTAAATCGGAAAAAAAGGGTACAGCGTTGAAGAGGTAGATTTGAAACCCGTATAAACTTATAAAATCAAAAGAATCGTCATAATAACATTTATTTTCATGAGATATTAACCAAAATCTTCGGAAATTGTCCTTTATCGACGAGACGACAATAGGAATAATTAGGTCAATTACGTTGAAAAAACGAACAAATGGCGCATAAGTGCGGCAACTGCACTATGAGACTCTGCCCACTAAAACCCTGTCGCAGTCGCTCCGCCCCAAACACCGCGACTACAGATTTCTGCACATACTTGCACACTTTTACACATTGTGTCGCGATAACGAAAAAACAGGAAGAAATTTAATTTCGTAGCAATAAATGAAGTCCAAAGCAACAAAAAAAAATAAAACGTGAATTGAAAAACAAGTGATTAAGTTTCCCAGCCACGCTATTTTACATTAGAGAAAAGTGTGGATTTTGGGCAAAGAAAATTAAAACAAAAGAAAAATCAGTTCGAGTTTAAACATGAATATTAACTCTATCATGGAACTGGTCATCTTTTTGACTGTTCTTCAAACCATTCCTGTCATTGCAAACTTCACGCGTCCAACAGAAGGCTTCACTGCAGAAGGCATCAAAGGGATTCTGGATGCACATAACGAGATTCGTTCACAACTTGCGCTTGGAAACTTTTCAACAAAGGGAAAATTATATCCATCAGCTACAAGAATGTTGAAGGTCAAATGGGATCCTGAGGTCGCTGCAATTGCTCAAGAATATGTTAACACTTGGAATGGCAGCTGGGGCAATCGGAATATTCAGTATAAATATTTTCCGGGTCTTATGTATCAGGAACAATATGAAATGTCGTATGATCAGTGGAATGATACTGAATATCAATTGTTGGGCGCCGCAGCAATCAAGAGGTTCAATCCTAATGGATTTCTGAATAACTTGGTGTACTTTGAAAGTGCACAATTAATTAATGATCAGATATCGGGTGTTGGTTGTGGAATTGTGGAAAAAACGGGTAGAGTAGAAGGTGGAACTTTACGCCCATATGTAGATTCAAATACTCTTTGTTTCTTCACGCCGTAGGTTTTTAGTTGATAATATTTTATAAAATCTGTAATGTTTGCAGTTGTCAATTTGTGTACAAAGAAGGAAAAACATGCTCGGAATGCCCAGCGGGAACACAATGCGTAGATTCTACTGGACTTTGTGAAGATATCGAGAAAGAGACTCCCCCCGTTTCGACGTTTTTCAATCGTTCAGTAGGTGGTTTCAATGCAGAAGGTATCAAAGCGATTGTGGACACTCTTAATAAGTATCGTTCCCAAATTGCTCTTGGAAACGTCTCAGTGAATGGAATATTCTGGCCATCGGCTACAAATATGATGAAGCTCAAATGGGATTCTGAGCTCGCTGAAATCGCTCAACTCGATAGTACAATCAAAGCATCTGAAAACAAATCAAGAGAGCATCCGGGTCTTGTAACCTCATTTGTGACTTGGATTTTGGGCAGGAACTATACTGATCGTGAATATCAGCAAATGGGTGCAACAATGTTAGAAGGGGCTTATCTCGCTCCTTTTACGAGCGTAAGTTTTACGAATCAGTTGACAGACTTTACCATTCGACAAATAATTAATGCTGAGACATCGGGTGTTGGCTGTGGAATGTTTGAAAAATTGCGTAGTTCAACATCTGGTGGCTATTATTTTATCTGTCACTACGCACCGTAGGTTTTAATATTGGGGATATTTTACGAAATCTGTAATTTTTCAGTCGCCGATTTATTTACAAAGAAGGAAAGACATGTTCGGAATGCCCAGTCGGAACAAAATGCGAGGAATCTACTGGACTTTGTGAGGAGGATCCAAGCAGTTCGGATATCACGAAGAATATATCTTTCGGAGTTTATCTCCTCTATTTCTTAACGTTTTATAGAATTCATCTTTTATAATCGTTCACTAATAAAGGATCAAGAATATTATATTTAGTTAAAAAACACAACATTTTCATTTCATTTATTTTAAAAATCTTCATTGGCTCATCCTTTACCTGCAAGAATACATCTTCATAAAATCGATAATGTCATTGGAAAATATGGAAAAAAATTGAAAATCCCCATTGATATTTTTTTCTGAAAAAACATTGCGTTTTACGAAAGAAAAACGATTAAAATCTCTGAATTTCAAAAAATTATTAAATTTCTTCCTTCTCGAGAAGTACAAACCTGTTGGGAACTTCGGCCATCACCTGAAATTTTTTTCCAACAAGTTTCAAATTTTAAACCGTTTTCTCGCGAACGGTGTGTAAAAGTGTGCACACATTCTCACCACAGACTTGAAATTGCGGCAAGGTGTTCGTGGACGGAGCTTGAGTTCAATTAGCGCACAGTTTTGTTTTTTTCTTGATTTGAACGCAAAAAGCCGAATTTCTTCTGGTTTTTAGTAGAAAACATATTTTTCAAGTTGTTTTCCTAATTAATAACCAAAATGAAGCGAAAAATAAGGAATTATTATCAAAATTCTAAGAAAAAAGAACTTAACTAATTTTAAATCGGAAAAAACGGCACAAGTGTTGAAAAAACCGATTTGAAAGCCAGATAAACTTTTAATTCAAATGAATCGTCGAAATAACATTTATGTTCATGACATCTGAACCAAAAACTTCGGAAATTGTACTTTTTCGACGAAAATCGGAATAAAAAGGTCAATTACGTTGAAAAAACGAAAATGGCGCATAAGTGTGCGTCAACTGCACACAAGACTCCGCCCACTAAGACTCTGTCGCAGTCGCTCCGCCCCAAACACCGTGACTACAGATTTCTGCACATATTTGTACATTTTTACGCATCATGTCGCAATAACTAAAAACATGAAGAAATTTAATTTGTTTGTTTTCATAAGAATAAATGATTTCCAAAGCAAAAAATAAATAAATAAAACGTGAATAAGTTTCCTAGCCACGCAATTTAACAATAGAAAAAAATGTGGATTTTGTGTAAATATAATTAAAACAAAAAAAAATTCAGTTCGAGTTTAAAAATGAATCTTAACTCAATTATCATCTTTTTGACTGTTCTTCAAACCATTCCTGTCATTGCGAACTTCACGCGTCCAGCAGAAGGCTTCACTGCAGAAGGCATCAAAGGGATTCTGGATAAACTTAACAGGATTCGTTCAAAACTTGCGCTTGGAAACTTCACATCTAACGGAAACTCATGTGCATCAGCTACAAGAATGTTGAAGGTCAAATGGGATCCCGAGGTCGCTGCGATTGCTCAAGATTATGTTAACACCTGGAATGGCAGCAATGAAAATCAATTAATTCCATCGAAAGGTTACCATGGGCTTGTGGAGGTTCAATATTATGCAGTGGCGTATGATGATGATCGGTGGAATAATGATGAATATCAATTATTGGGAGTTATAGCGATCGTACATTACGGATTCGATAAATATTTGATAGATGGTTTTACGAATCACTTGAAGAACTTTGGAGATGCACAACTAATTATGGATAATATATCGGGTGTTGGTTGTGGAATTGTGGAAAAAACTGGTAGAATAGAAAATGGAACTTTAAGACCGTATGTGTGTGCCCTTGTTCTTTGTTACTTCACGCCGTAGGTTTTTAGTTGAGAATATTTTATAAAATCTGTAATGTTTGCAGTCGCCAATTTGTGTACAAAGAAGGAAAAACATGTTCGGAATGCCCAGCGGGAACACAATGCGTAGATTCTACTGGACTTTGTGAAGATATCGAGAAAGAGACTCCCCCCGTTTCGTCGTTTTTCGGACGTTCAGAAGGTGGTTTCAATGCAGAAGGTATCAAAGCGATTGTGGACACTGTTAATAAGTATCGTTCCCAAATTGCTCTTGGAAACGTCTCAGTGAATGGAGCATTCTGGCCATCGGCTACAAATATGATGAAGGTGAAATGGGATCCTGAGCTCGCTGCAATCGCTCGACTCGATAGTACAATCAAAGCACCTGAAAGCAAATCAAGAGAGCATCCGGGTCTTGTAGCCGCACAGGTGAAGTGGGATTTGCACAGGAGTTTTACTAATCCTGAATATCAGCAATTGGGTGCAACAATGTTAGAAGGGGCTTATCTCGCTCCTATTATCGGAATAAGTTATTCGAATCAGTTTTCAATATTCACATATGCACAATTAGTTAATGCTGAGACATCGGGTGTTGGTTGTGGAATTTTTGAAACGGTGTACAGTCCAACATCTGGTAACTATAAATTGACCTGTTACGTCGCGCCGTAGGTTTTAATATTGGGGTTACTTATAAAATCTGTGATTTTTCAGTCACCAATTTATTTACAAAGAAGGAAAGACGTGTTCGGAATGCCCAGTGGGAACAAAATGCGAGGAATCCACTGGACTTTGTGAGGATGATCCAAGCAGTTCGGATGTCACGAAGAATATATCTTTCGGAGTTTATCTCCTCTATTTCTTAAAGTTTTATAGAATTCATCTTTTATAATCGTTCACTAATAAAGGCTGAAGAATATTATTTTGTAGTTTAAAAAGCACAAAAATTTCATTTCACTTATTTTGAAAATCTTTATTGGCTCATTATTTACCTACAAGAATCATAAAATAATGCTAATACAGTAGCTCCAAGAAATGAACGTTGGCAAAAGTTTTGTCAATTTCGGCATAGTAATTTTTCTGAAAAAAAAAACCAAAATTTTTGACATCAGCCCGATGCGGGGCTCGAACCCGCGACAGCCAGATTAAGAGTCTGGTGCTCTACCGACTGAGCTAACCGGGCGCGCATGCAGAAAGTAGCAGTTGTCGTATATATGTCGCATGGCGCGATGGAATTTCAACGTTTGTAAGGGCGCGGTGAAGAGGAGAAAAACGAAATAGTGTGGAATTTGAGGAGGTTTGGCAGACATTGCTGCCAACATTAGTACAACGGCATTTCTTTTCCTTTTTTCTTTTTCGTGTTTTAAAGCAGAAAAGTTCAACAAAATTTCTTAATAATAATAATGCTTAAAAGTTGAAATTTTTCGAATTTTTTAATTTTTCTGAATTTTATATTTTTTCTAAAATCAATTTTGTAGTTTTCTTTAACTTTTAATTAAAAAAATATATTTGTTTAAATTTTGCACGAACTTTTTTTTCTAATATTAGAAATGATATTATAATATCATTTTTTTTGTTTTCCCGGACTTTTTAAATTTTTTTAAATGAATAAATTTTATAGCTCTTTTCGACTTTTATTCTTAAAAAATTCTGATGTTTTCTCGGATTTTTATTAAGCCTAAAACTCTAAAATCTAATGCGGTTTTTAAAAATCTTACTGTAGATATTTTAAAGGCACATAATGCTTCAAAAAAAGTTTTAACCATTTTTTCACTCTTTTTCAATTTCCTCCGCGTTTCCATGGAAACTATTTCCCCTTTCCCATAATAATAATCCTATCAATAATCTTAGGCCAGTTTTCAGCACGTTTTCCTCAAAAAACATTGATTTTTTCCCAAAAAAAAAAGTAAAATAACAATAAATATGCAACCCATCTATTAAAACCTCCAAATTTTTTCTCTCTCCCCTCTCTCCATTTTACATACTCTCTCGTGTCAACCACTTTTCAAAAATTGCCTCTTGTCAACCCTTTTATTTTGTTTTTCGCTCTTTTTCTTGGACCAAAGTACGAATTTTCATTTGTTTGCTTATTTTTCCAGGGTTTTTTTCCATTTCTAATTTTCTTATCACGTTTTATATATTTTTTTCGAAACAAAAAAAAAATCAATGCATTTTAGGTAGAAATATTGGACCAAAAATGGAGGAAGAGGAGTGTGATGAGGAAAAGTGGAAGAAGGAAAGGATTAAGGTTTTAGATGAATGGAGTGAAGTTGGATTTTTTTCTTAAATCTGGAAAATTTGGAATTTTTCTGATTTTCAGATTGAACTACGTGGAAAGGATGCATTAAAACCAGATGTTGTCCACGAACCGGGGACAATTGAAGGTGTCATGAGTCTGGAAACACCACTTCAGGATCTTTATCCGCTTTTGATTGGGCCGGAACCGAGTGCTGAATTGTTACAGGTTGGTTTTTTGAGGAAGTTTTCAATTTCGATGCTGCAAGTGCGCTCCACTGCACATTCGCCTCGAAGATCTTAAATTTAGCGTTTAAATGAACCAAAAAGTATAGACAAAATCTTAATTTTTAAAAAAAGTTGTGATTATTCTAAAATTTTGAAAAATTTTGATTTTTAATAAAATTTTCAAATAATCACAACTTTTTTCAAAAATGGCGGATTTTTACAGTTTTTAGGGATTTATAAAGCGAAATATCAGAAAATTTTGAATTTTAGCTTCCAAATGAACCAGAAATTATAGAAAAATCTAAATTTTTTTAAAAGCTATGATTATTCCAAATTTTGAAAAAAATTAGGTTTTTTTTTAAATTTCAAATAACCGCAAGTTTTTTTTAAATTAACGGATTTTCGTGATTTCTGGGGAACGCTTTGAAGCTGAAATTTGAAAAATGTAGAATTTTAGCTTTCAAATGAACCAGAAATTGTAGAAAAATCTAAATTTTTGAAAAAGTTATGATTATTCCAAAATTTTGAAAAAAATAAATTTTATATTTTTAAGACCTTTTTAAAAGTTGATCTTTTAGCGCTTAACTATGTTTTTAAGATGATGATAATTTAGAATATTGATTTTTACAATCAACAACTTCGAAACCTGGTAGAAATATATAGATTTGCATTGGAGCGCACTTGAAACACCGCATTTTAATGAGCTGACTCAACCTTCTCATTAGAGCGCATTTACAATAAAACATCACTTTTTGCAGCAACCTGAAACTTCAACACCATCCACATCATCCACCCTCGACCGAATAATCCAAATCTGCCTATGCCGTCCAATAAAATCCGACATACCACCATTAGTCTACACCCACAAAACTCTAATGATCAAATTGAGCCAAACGCCATATGATAATGAAAATGGAACTCACTGGCTTCTTCTCTCCGACTATTTTCAATCAATAGCTCAATTGGCTCTCGAAAAAACCGACACACCGTGCACACGTGTCGGAGCTCATTGGCAAACCGTCGGATTTCAGGGATCGAATCCAGCGACGGATTTTCGCGGATGTGGCGTTTTGGCACTTCTTCAATTACATTCCTTCACCCAGCGACTTCCTCAGAATATACTCAAAGCTGTTGTGGATTTGTCGAGACTGGAGCCAAATGTGAGTTTCAAAATTGGAGTGGAAATGTAGAAGAATTTTTGCCTTTGAAATTTTGGCGCTAAAAATGGTAAATTTCAAATTCTCATATCTTTCTTCTTACTAAGCGAATAGTTCTGTGTGTGTGTACCAGCATTTCACATGAATAACTTTTTGACCCCTCGACCGATCTGTCCCATACTTGGGGTATCGTCAAGCCTCTCGGAGCGCTTCACAAAAATACTGTTTGGATCTCGGGTTACTGTAGGATTACTGTAGCTACAGTACTACACTTTTTTTCACGTTTTTTTCAAAATGGTCGGATCGAGACCAAACGTTCATGGTAACATCTTTGGAGTATTGTAAGGTCACTGTGAAAATTTGGTTCGGATTACTGTAGTATTACGGTAGTTACCTGAACCTAAAGCGTTTGTCTCTGTTTCTCTTCATTTTACACACTATTTCTCTCATTACTGCCGCGTAGCGGCGTTAAAAGGCTGGTTTTTTCTAATTTTTAATCGATTTTGATAAGGTATAGTGCATTTTAAAGCTGTAAATCTGAAATTTTCGAATTTCAGCTCTAAAATTCACTAAAATTTATAAAAATCGATAATTTTTCAAAGAAGTTATAGGCCTCTGAAATTTTGGCGAGAATTGGCGATTTTCCCAAATTAATTAAAAACTGCTCGTTTTCCATATTATTTTGCACCGAATGTTTTACAGGACTTCCCCCTCGCAGTCGTCTCAATAAACATGACGGGTCTAATCTTATCCAGACTGAAAAAGGATCGTCTCGACACCCTTGGCAACCAAACCGATGGTCTATTCCCAATAATCTCAGCACTTCATGCCGCCTGTATTGCCGAATTCTGCGCTCAATACAAATCCCAGAATCTCACCCTGGCTCAGTGCCAATCCGTTATTTCCACAATTGAACAAATGCTCGAAAAATCGCCGAGAAGCTTACTATGTTTACTAGATCCGGCGAATGATGATATCGTGAAACGATTGCTGTGATATTTTGTCTTTTTTCTAGTCGTTTTTTTGTTCGCATTCCGAAAATTAATAAAATTTATCATTAAAATGTTGTCGTTTCGAATTTCAGTCAATTTTCTAACAAGAAGGTTTAAATTTAAATACTTGCAGAAAACTGGAAAAAATTTTAATTTAAAATTTTAAGATTAAATGACTTTAATTTAAATTAAGAATTAAATCATTTCATTAAATAATCAAATAAAAAATGTAAAGTATTTATATAGATTTTACATTTTAAATGCAAAAAAAAATGAATCAAAATGCAAAAATTTAATAGGTCGCCTAGGAACCCAAACTATCGCGGACTAGAACCAAAACTCTTCCGCGGTGGAAACCTTGCTTCTGTTGTTACAAAAAAACCGCCGGCGTATTTTGCTTTTTCTCCTTTTTCGATTATTTTCCGAAAAATAAATAGGAAAAACGTTTCCATAAAAAAATCAGGTCAAAAATAATGAGTCAACGAATTTTCGGAATGAAATGACATAGAATAACAAGCAGAGGGAGTAGAAAGCCACGTTCGGCCATATGACCTACGTTTCTTCACAGTAAAATATTTTTTTAAAAATGCAATTTATTATTTGTTTATTAAGGATTCAATTAAAAGGTAAACTCACGGTGGGATAAAGTGAACCGAAATTGTCATCACGAACAACGTGTTTGTGTGCGTACACAGTTACGACAAATTGCACACATGCAAAATTAGGAATTTTTTACAAATGGCATTTTAACGCCAACAACGAATGAAAATATGAAGTTTTTGCGTTAAATACATAAAGCACGGCTTAATCTAATTTTTTTCACTCCGAATTAAAAAATTGCAAAAAAATTGCGTCCCTGAATAGCTGAATATAACCCGTTTTGTGTAACCGTGCCGCACGATTGCAAAATGCCACGCCCTTAAAAACGCCCCTTTTTCTATGTTCAATTTTTAATTGTCGTAGTGAATTTTCTTAGTTATAGTCGGTTCACTTTAGCCCACCGTGAAACTAAGTTTCATGCAAAAAAATGCTTATTAAAAGCGTCCAATATATTTCTTGTGGTTTTCAAATTTCGGTTGAAAGTCGACAAAAAACTCGACGTCTCTATTAAACTTATCATATTTACTTCAGTTTGGCCTATTAACAGGGAAATTAGTTCCATTTGTGCTTCATCTGTATCGGATGATTGATACTCTTGCTGATAGTCTACCAGACTTTCCAGCTGATCTTCTTGAAGTGCGCCTATTACTTCAATTCTACGTTCAACTAGTCGTTTTTGTTTCGCTTTCTGAAAAAGAAACGAAATGTTTTAAATTTTGAAAAATGTTGTACTGTTGACTTCTTCGCTGGCGTAAAACGCGCACTATTGCCAACTCGAATATTCTTGATCACACTCAACACAATGGAAAATCACCGGGAAGATCAATTTTTAAATTTTCCAGTTCCAATTGAGTGGGAGGCTACCGCGTCGAGTGCGTGCGGAGCGGCAGTGCGCTTGAGCATCCTCCAAATTGCAATGATCAAGAAAATTTGAGTTGACAAGAACACTGAGAGGGGGGGGGGGGGGGGAGCTCCCCGTTTTGTCTTACAACTTTGACGAGCATAAATAACTTTTTGCTCATTTTTCGAACTACAAGTAGATATTTATATTATTGAAAAGCTTTATGTGCTACAACTTTATTATTGACAACAATGCGCTAAAAAATTGTTTTCATTATGAAAATGTTGAAGATAGAAATCTGGATTTAGTTTTTCATAATTTTCAAATGAAAAACCCCCTTTGGCGGTATGTAAATTTTACGAATTCCTGTAGAAAATGATTTTTCCTATCGAATGATATATAGAACATCAAAAATTGAGGTGACCATAGTTTCGAAAAATAGCCAAACATGCGAAAAAATGACACTTTTTGGCCAAAAATGCACATTCGAATGAGCTGTAAATACAGGGTGACAATTAATTATGGGAACACACTCAGCCCATCATAAAACTCGAACGAACGACTGTATTGAGATGAAATTTTTTATTCAAGTAGGAAAAAGGTCTGACAACAACATATTACAAAAGATATTCGAAAGCCCCTCCACTTTCTTTTCTACGAGCCTTAAAGCGCTTCGAATTTCAAGCGATGGTGGCCGCTGGGTAGTCGGTGGTAATTGTGTCCCAGACATGGACCAATTCCGTTTTCAAGATCTGAATCGATGTCACACGGCTTTTCCCGATTCTACTCTCCAAATTGATCAGAAGGAATAATCCAATGGATTTAAATTCGGCGAGTAACTGAGCCATAAATCCTTGGTTCATACTTCAGGCATTTCTTACTCGAGGAGCGTCATTGTAGGTTTAGCACCATGAGCGGTCGCCTAGTCCTGTTTTAATGTTCAATACCCTCCAGAAAAGTGAGAATTAGTCCAAGAAATCAAGGAATTCTTTTTGAACTCCTGGTGATAGTATTAGCAATAAATTTTGACTCCTCGATCGCCGAAAACCAGATCTAACTTGCCAGTTGAGGTGACTGCTGTCCAAATCATCACACTGGCCCGAAAATGCGATTTTTTGTTTCTAACGGCCGTCGAAAATTTGATAATTTCATTTGGCAACAGTTTACTGTCATTTTGAGAATTTTGGTAGCCTTCCAGAGAAAACAGCGTCTCATCACTGAAGACGACTCGTTTGAGATCAATAAACGCGGCTCACCGGAGTA
Source organism: Caenorhabditis virilis (assembly GCA_964036255.1). Classification (NCBI taxonomy): domain Eukaryota; kingdom Metazoa; phylum Nematoda; class Chromadorea; order Rhabditida; family Rhabditidae; genus Caenorhabditis; species Caenorhabditis virilis. The sequence goes on along the minus strand of OZ038417.1, from coordinate 2,653,580 downwards.
GTCGTTGTACTCTTATGTACAGATTTTCTTCCGCCTTCAAGTTCAGGTATTGACTTTTGCCAATCTTGAATGGTATGATATTCAAGTTTTTTTTGACGACATTCCGAACTTTTTCTTGGGTGGCGTTGAGCTGCATAGCCATCTTTTTCATGGATTGCCGATTTTCACGATTGATCCTCTTCTTGATCTTATTTCTCAGCTCCGGAGAGTTCAATGTCGGTTTCCTTACTATCCCGGGTTTGTCAGACCCGGTATTTCGTTTTTTTGCCGGGGGTACTAAGCTACGACGCACTTTCAATTATTCAGAGGTCTCCGAATTGCGCAGTCAAAATGCAGGCTAAACGCCAATATTTGGTTCTCTCCGCACTTGATCTCATAATTCGCTCAAAAATACAAATGGTGATGAGCGATCAGTTTTAAAACGAAGAAAAAGATTTTAAAAAACTATTTTGAAAAGAAAAATCAAGAAAAACACTACAGTACTCCGCTCACGGTGAAGCGCGTTTTGTTCCCATAATTAATTGTCACCCTGTACCAAAAAATGAATTTCGATTTTTCTGATAAAAATTAAGTTAAAAGTTGAGACAAAAATCCCAATTTTGAGGTGTTTACAGCTCATTTGAATGTGTATTTTTGGCTAGGAAAAATCAATTTCTACAGGAATTCGTAAAATTTATTTACGCAAAAATTAGTTTGCGATTTGAAAATTATAAAAAACGAAATCAAATTTTTATCTTTATATTTTTCATACTCAAAACAATTTTTTGCGTTTTGATGTCAACAATAAAGTTGTAGAACTTAATGAGATCTTTTCAATAATATCAATATCTACTTGTTGTTCAAAAAATGAGCAAAGTTATAGCCCGTCAAAGTTTTAAGACAAAACGGGGAGCTCCCCCCCTCGAACAACAGTAAATCCTTACCGTAAATGTTATTCTCAAGAAGTTCAAAAACTCGATGTTTTTCTGAGAACATTGAATCAACATCTGCTGCACGTGTTCATCGAACTGTTGTTGAGCTTGAGATTTTTTAGCAGCTAGATATTTAAACTTTGCTATCTGTGCTGTAACTTGAACAGCAGAAATAGTTGTCATGAGTCCTCCGACAAAATAACACTTTCCAATAGTATTTTTGAATAAATGTGCTGCGGTCTTTGCAATTACACATCGTTGAGCAGATTCTTGAGCTCGATGATCCAGTGGCGGAGTTGTTCGTCGGTTTTCTACGCGATCTATCAATTCAGTAAGTCCTTCATATTGTCGGTGTATCTGTTCAGTTGATTGATGTATTAATTGAGATATTACAACATTTTCTGCCACTAATTGTATTATTAATAAAGGCTGGAGTTTTAAAAATTGCTCGTTTTGATGTCGTGGATGTCGGTATTCATCTAAATAACTGAGCACTTCGATTACACCTTGATGATGTGGAAGCTGTAGTTTATCATGACCAGTCTTCTGTTCAACAATTTCAGCAGACAAATCTGGTTTTCGGCATTCGGGTTCCGTCAAAATCACGAAAAGTCTATGCAGTTTTTGATGTAGATCGACGAACGTCAGTTTCTGATTCCTTTTCTGAATTGTGGGTTGATGTTGATGTCGTGATTTTTGCGTAATTAGTTTCTGAAAAAAAAGAAAAAGAAATACAACGTATATCATTTTAAAATTATTCCACCCTACTTTCTCAAGATTTGAAAATTTGTACAATTCGGCAAGACGACACTTTTCCTCAATTGAAATGCGATTTGTCGATATCAAAAAATCTTCACAATCTGCCATCAAAAATTCAACTTTGAATCTGTTTGCCAATGTTAGAACACCTTCGATATTATCAGCTGAAAAATATTACTATCTTATTTTTCTTGGAAGCAATTTAAAGACAGCATGTCAGCGTGTACACGAGGTAAAAAGTGTTCCATCTGACCGAATTTTTTCCATCGCACAGTGCTACACCATGTGGTTGCGTGGTCAAGTGGGTTACGCACCTGCCTATGAAAATATTTTCCAAAAGTTCGATTCCAACTGGCTGGTAATTAGTTATGCATACTCTTTTCTTTTTGTTTTCTTTGTTTAAAAAACGTATTAATAAAACAATTTACAAGTTAATGCAAATTTTAATTATTTTTCATCGTTATTCATTTGTCAATTTTCAAATCATGTTCAAAAATTCTGCTCATGGTGGAGTTGGGTTCCCGTGCGCTTATATACTCACCTCCTATTTCAAGGAACTTTGAGCCCATGTTTCACAGGCTCACAGGTCGAAGCGGCAGACTTTTAAAACGGATTCTAGACCTACTTTTACAGCTCTATCGAATGGTATAGGTCTCAACTCGATTGGCGATGGTGACTTCCCTTGTGAGATTTTTTCGTGTTTCGTGTATAAATAGCTATACAGAATGCCTATATTAGTCCTTTGTTATGTTTTTTTTTCATTTTTAAAAAAAGATTTTTCATTTAAAGACAGCTGTTCAGCTAATTTTACCCTACCTGATCTTAGTTTCAAAAATTAGAGCGTTCTCTCATTAGTACAATGCAATTTATGCGAAATAACACCGATATATACAAGCGTCATAGCAGCGGGCCAAAGTTGGAAAATTAAAAATTTGAATGCGCGCGTGTCCGTGCGACGCGGTCGGTGTCCGTGCAACGCGGTCAGAATTGGCGCGAAACACAATTATTTGAATTTGGCAACATATTGCTATTGTTATCTCGACCGTCTGGTCCCCCATTCTAATTTTTAGTTTTCGTCTTAAATTTGGGTTTTGTTAACTGACAAGCTGCCTTTAACCTGCGGACTAGTTTTCGCCAGGTGACACTTTTCTAGGCCACTGTTTTGAAGGCTTCTAGGTGGTTTTAGAAAATTTTAAAAACAGATTTGGAATGAGAATGAAGTCTATTTTCATCATATATATTAATAAAAATATCCAGATTTCGCTCTAAATATTTTTTAAAAATTAGTTTGTCAATGTTGTGAGTCGTCTGTTCCAATTCTATATTTTTTTAATTTTGTTTTCATTTTTAAAGTTGTTTAAAGATTTTTAGGAAATTTTCGAAATTTTGTTTGGGCTTTCGTTAGTCCGCTGTACAAATTCTACAATTTTAATGCATTTTTTCCATTTTTGAAATATATTTTTAAAATTTCGAACATTTTCCAATTTTCATCTCAAAATTTTCTATACACTATAACCACATCCCTCGAATACAGAAAACCTACTTGTGAGCAGCTGCTTCTGTTGATACAATAGCCGAAGAAAATCGGTGAAATGTTGAATTTTGGCATCTTTGATCTCGATTTCATCTATAATCTCTCCGTTTCTAGTTATAAGAACTTCGCGGAACACAGCAGAGCAACGTATGACCGCCTGGAATTTTTTGTAGAGTTTTTGAAAGTTAAATGCACTAAAACAAAACATATATTCTTTAAATCATATCTCAAGATTGACGTACTGGATTTCGGCGATTTTGGTATCAATAGATTGGAAATTTTACGTAGATTCTAAAAACACTTGAAATTTTAAAAAATTGTAATTTTAAAATTTTTTACCTCAATTTAGAAAAATTGGCCATAAATTTTTTTTTGGCATTTTCGATTTTCTTCTTCTTTTAATTAAACAATCTATACCATCGTCGTTTAAAAATAATTTATTTAATCCCCTTAGCTCCCTTGAAAAAGCCATATATTAGTTAAAGATTTAAATGCTTACCTCTTATACATATGTTTGAAAGGATAAGTAAACGCGCTCCATTGAACTTCGTGTGAAATTCAGTGGAGCTCGTTTTTTAAATTAACTTTTTTACAGGGGCGAATTCTTTAAAAATCCCAGTTTTCAGCTAAAATGTTTGTAAGCGGAATAAGTAAATGCACTCAACAGAAATGCACGTTTTTAGACTTTGCTTGAAAAAAGAGTGGTTTTAAAGACAGTGTATCACTTACTTTAATCCTATGTGATTTCATTTTCAAAATTTGAGCTTACTCTCATTATTTAAATGTTATTGAAAAAAAACTGGAATTTGAAGAAAAAAAAAACTGGAAATGCATAAAACGAGAAACGGGAATCGAACTTGTCTGCCACTTTGGTGAATACTTTTACGTTTTTGAGACCAAAGTTCGATTCCGACTGCCCTTATTTTCGAAAAAATCGTTTTTTATTCCGCCAAAAAATTTTTATATTGCAATTTTTTTAAATTTCAAGTGTTTTTAGAATCTACGTAAAATTTCCAATCTATTGGTACCAAAATCGCTGAAATCCCGTACGTCAATCTTGAGATATGATTTAAAGAAAAACTTACATAAGCGTCAATATATAATTTTCTACCATCAACAAAAAACACAACTTCAGAATCAACATTTCGAGGCCGCAGAAAATCAGACAATTCTATACTTGGAATTCCAGCACACGAATTGATTCGAATAATAACAATAAATTGAAATTCGCCGTTCACTAAATGCTGATTATCAACAGAAATACCCTCTCTTAATTTCATCACATTTCCAAAGTCAAGTCTACACGATTTCCTGTCAAAACAATGGCTCCTCATTTTTTTGATTGTTTTGCCATATTTGCTCGACACTTTCAGCTCGATATCAGCGTTCACGTGCCATAAATTCGACATTTTTTGAATGCAACCAAATACAATAACAACTGATAAAAACTCATTGAATTCTTTCGATACCCATGTGTCAGTCTGGATGGTCCTGAAAAAGACATTTTTGGAGTAAAAATCATCTCCGGTACAGTGTTTTTTTTCTTTTTCGATTCATTTCTAAGCTGTCGAAAATACTAAACATTCATAAAATCGAAGAATTTTAAGAAAAATAAAATCTTTGAGTTCAAAAAACATATGCTGAACTTATGCTCTGTTTGCCTAGTAGTTTCTGAAAACAGCTTTTACATCTGCGAAAAACGCTCTATCTAATGAGTTAGGATACATCAATGGAAAACACCTAACAAGGGAAGTGCGCACCAAACAAGGGAAGTGCTAGGTCTAGAATCCGTTTTAAAAGTCTGCCACTTCGACCTGTGAGCCGGTGAAACATGAGCTCAAAGTTCCGAGAAAGCGCACGGTAACATTCCCATAACGTGTGGCTGCGTGGTCAAGTGGGTTACGCTCTTGTCTATGAAAATTATTATTTGCCAAAGTTCGATTCCAACTGGCTGGTAATTGTTTTGCAAACTTTTTTCTTTGTGTTTTCTTTGTTTTCTACTCCGTATGAACACTGACAATTTACAAGTTAATAAAATTTTAATTATCATTTTTCATTTTCCAATTTTCAAATCATTTTTCAGCGATGATTATTTGACTTTGACTTTTTTTTTCATAACTGTTTTACTATTAATATTATCAATTGATTTTCAAGACACAAAGAAAAAAGTTTGCAAAACAATTACCAGCCAGTTGGAATCGAACTTTGGAAAAGATTTTCATTGGCAAGTGCATAAGCCACTTGACCACGTGGGGGAACTGGTTTTTTATCAGTTTTCCGACTAGTCGGCTAACTAGTAATGAACTAGTCGGCAACTCATAATGAACTAGTCGGGAACTGATAAAAAAGCAGTCGAATTTCATAAATTCGATTCACGCAAAAAATCGTAAAAACGCCATTGAAGCCTTATTATAACAATATTTATTAAATAATACAAAAAAAGAACACGTTTCAACAATAACAAATATATAACAAAAAACACGAGACAAACCCATCAGTTAACTACGTCAAGATAGTCCTGCGAATCATCTCGTTCATTCGAGGCGTGTCGGCTAGCCCTTTCCATTTCTTTCGAAGCCGCTACTCTTCTCGCTTCTGTCCTAAACATAAAAAATTAAGTACGTATGCTTTCATGATCCTACAATGCTTTCTTCAAAGTCTGGACAAATTCCTTAGCATCCCAGGAATTTCGAATTCTTCGTAATTCCTTGATTTTTCCGACTTTCTGCTCAACCGATCCATCAATCGACTTGAAGAGGCTGGAATTTTAAAGGTTTTGTAAAATGTAATGAAATTACATGAAAACTTACTTGGTGTGGTAAAAAGATGCATCTTCTTCATTTAGCTCCAGCGACTCATCGTCAAATCCAAAAACAGACCAAGACAACTCTGTAATTTTTCAATACTGATTTATATAATGTTTGTAATGTTTGTAAATATTAACCTTTTAAATAATCGACAACATCCGGCTTCATTGTCGTCAAATGATCGCCTCTTGCCCCTCCATTCAAACCCTGTCGGTATGTCAAATCTTTGAGCACGGTAGATGTATAGCCCTGGAATTTGTATGACTTTGCAACTTTTTGGTTCTTTTTGATGAAGGCGCATAAAAAATCAAAGTGTACCAGTTGAAGGACGTGCAATAAAAAATAGTACAATTGTCGGCTTCCAGATTTTTTGGGAACATTCCAAGAACGAATTTGAGCGAGAGAAATCTGAAATAATAGTTAAGAAACGCCGATAAATAAGGAAGTGAAAGTTGTGAACACTTTTTAAATTTAAGAACTAACATTAAATTCTCCAAGTTCGTAATTTCGGGCGGGAAGTGGTAATGTTTTGTTTAAATCAATACATAAACCTTCAGCTACTGTTTTGCTGTCTGATAGCAATGCATTTATCTTGCGATCCATAGACTTTCTCGCTGCGGCGTCTACAAATGTCTGAAAAAATGCAGGCAAATAAATATAATACTGTTATCAAGAGCTTACCATGAAAGCTTGTCCTTTTGCAATGTAATACAAGTCCATGACTACACAATCGGTGTCAACAATTCCAACAATACTTCCTTTAATTGTTTTCGCAAACTTTGCAGCGACATGCTGAAACTTTAGATGAAAACCGTTATATAATTCATAGAATGAAACCTCTTGTAAGTCATCTTGAAGCACATTTCCATTTTTTTCATAGTCATCTATCAAATTTCCAAGAGTCAGCAAATTGACCACTCCGTTAGTCATCGAGTCTCTGATAAGAGCTGTAAATATTATTTGTTACATTTTTTAAAAATCGACAATTCTTACTGTCCAAAGATACTTCGTTTCTAACTGATTTGCTGAAATCATTGAGATTTTCGAGGCACGGCCTGTAAAATTTAAATATTTGTGTTTTCGCATAATTGACAGACCTGTCCTCCCTCATAGCAGCAACGTCTTCTGATCCTCCCTCTTCGGCATCAATATTATCCTGATATTCATTCCTGTTGTCAGTTGGAAGATATTGAACAGGGTTATAATTTTCGTAGTGATTTTCGGAACCGGTGTATGCTCCCAATCTTTGTTGCGATTCTGATTTTGGACGTTTGTATTGAAAGGTTCGCTTGGCTTCAAATGCTCTGCAAAAACTCGATTTTGTGAAGATATTAAAATTTAACTTACGGTGCGTTATTATTAAATTGTTGCCCTTTTTCCGCTTCAAATGTTCTCTTTGGTTTTGGAACATTCAATCTGTAATTTTTATAGTGAAAATAACGTTAACATGAATGTTCGGTAAGCCTAAAATTTCGTTCCTTTTAAAAAACTCTGCACTTTTGGAATGGTATGAAACAAAATTATAGAAAAAAACAAGCGTGAACAGATATTCCGTTCAATTACTTTATTTTGTTTTCAAAACTCACCTCTCCGTGTTTTCAACTCTTTTCAGCATTGTTCGCCTATACATCTGGAACTTTAATGAGCTTAAAGCAGAAAGCTGCATACAACAAGTATTCAATTTGAAAAAAACCTTATAGTTAATGATTAAATATAACATAAATATAGAAAGACTTTAATAAAATTTCATAACATCGATAGGAGTACATAAATTATATTTAGGGGTAAATAAAAACGGGGATACAATAACACTAGCAGGGATCAGCTTCAATCCACAAAAACCTCCTAGAGTTCTCGGTAGGCGATTGTATTTAAGGCAAATATCTAAAATCTCACTACAAAGTCGCTTGTTTGTTAACAAATTAGAAACCGCATTGCGAAGCTTTTTCATTGAATCATTCAATGTTAGTGTATTTATATCCTGAATCAGCGCTAAAGTTTGAGCATCTGGTAGAACTATGAGCATCTCCAAAATTCCGAATTTCATTGATCCTTCTATGTAAACAACATTTGCCATTGTAGTTCGACCATTGTTGCGCCAATATGTAGCCGAAGCGTACACCGTATTTTTGATAACAATCCTCGAGCTAGAAAAACGTATTTTGCAGCAGGGTACGGCATCATTATTCAAACACTAACCGAAAAAATCCATTGATAATCCCATTCTCCCTCAGAAACTGCATATGCTCATTTTTCATGTTTTCGATGTTTGAAAGCTTCGGAATAAAACTGTCGCCATCGATTTCAAACTCAGTTGGAAATCTGTTAAAACCGTTGTTATTTAAGATATACTTGATACTCACCTCGAATTTCGATCACTTTTTGCCAAAAGCTTCAATACAAGTTCATCCTTGGAATGTATCCTCGCATAGTTTATGACATGGTTTTTAATGAGAAATCTGAAAATTTAGAACATAGTAAAAAATGTAGACTGAAATCTGACCGTTTCACCGATTCTTGTTGTGAATGCGTATTGTGCTGCGATAGATCTGACTGAAATTGGCGATGAGCTGCTTCAAACATCGATGTCGTGATGTTTTCGACCCCGAACTCTTTTACCTGCTCTGACAAGTGAAAATAATGGATCTGTAAACATTTTATGTAATTTTGAAGCATGGTTTATATTACATGGTGTTTGATAGTAAAACTTATTGGGTTCACTAGCTTGTGAAGCTCCGCAAGGAGTAGTCCAAGACGTGTAGATTCAGAATTTGAAGGAAATGCAGCCAGAGTTGCTAATCCGAGTGTATGAACACTTAATTCCGTACCAATTAAATGGTTGTATGCTACAAGTGGTAAAACAACCAGACTTATCTGAAAATGGATATTTCTGTAAATGCGGTAGCGAAAAAGTTCAGTACCCGCTTAATTTCCGCCGCTGTACATTTACCTAGACTTGTTGGCGGCATCAAGTATTTGCTGTCGTAAGTGTAATTAACTGTTCTGGCGATTGCATCATCCACTTCTTTTCGAGAATCCGGCGACAATTTTCGAGATACGAAATGTGGTGGAGACGATGAGAATAAATCTTAATTAATGAATTGAGAATTACAGATTATTAAAACCTTCGACGTTACCTGTCAAACAATTTTTGATTGTTCCTTCAAAGCAGACATGTAAAATGTCTGTGAGAAATTCTGGAGGAGTAATTGTGCTCATCCAACGCGATGCGTCTAAAGAAAACTGTTTTAAAAGATTCTAAAGTTTTTAAAAAAAAATTTTTAAAGTTAATTCCCTTTTAACATATCACTAAATCCAGCAACATTATCGGAACTTTACTCACTTTCAAACCCTTCCGTTCCAGCTCCAGCAGAAATTCGGGCACTTTCAGGGGTTCTCATATTCCCACAAACAGAGTGTAAAACAAATCGGTTGACTTTCTGACCCTTCCCATCGCATAACCCACAACCAAAAACACCATGATAATTTGGAACGCCAAGAACTTCTTTAATTCCCTGAAAAATGATACAATTTATTGATAGTAATCCTTCCATACCAAAAGATCAGCACACCCGGCGAAAAGTTTTACTTGAACCCTCCAAATATTGCCATTACAAACTATAGAGAAACCATTTTCCCGTAAAGAACGAAGTTGCTCATGGAGCCTGTAAAAGATTTATTTACGCAATTTTATCATGTTTAGTTAAGTACCTTGAATGAATGTGGTCTAGATGGCTTCTTTTCAATTTACCCCTGTACGAACAAAACGATATTAAAAATAAGTTTGAGATTTTATCTCGTTCATTTTGTTCCAAATCTTCGAGGCGACAGTAAAACGGTAGAAATGAAGCCCTAAAATATAGCGTCAGAATTATAGAAATTAGCTTCTTCCTTACTTCGACAGGCGATTTGGGCAAAATGCATCGAATGCTATTGTCAGTTGAATTACAATATTTCTGTTTTCAAACTGATTACAGGTTTCTGTGTTGCTTCTAAACCGTTGTGATCGGTGAATATTGTCTTTAGGAGTGTTCTGTAATAAAAGACGATGTCCTACATAATTAAAAGGAGAATTCAGATATATATCATCGAAATAAGAGGAACATTGCCTTTTACTAGATATTCAGAAATAAATATTACCAATTCGTCATGTATTTTCTTGTGCATGCTGATAATCGACTGCATATGTACACGTAACATTAGTTTTATTTGGAATTCCAAGCAAAACGACATAATCTCAATGCAATCGTTATTTGATGCTCGTATGAATGCCATTCTGAAATTGACTGATTTTTGAAGGCACTTCAATTGCAAGAAATAGCTAAGTTTTCTAATTTTTTTGTTTCATACGCATTGTCTCACAGAAAGGGGAAATTTCACACATTTATAAGTACATCCATTTTTTGGTAGGCGAGGTCGGAAGAGATGACAATGTGAATGTGTTTAAACGACTAAGTGAACGATTCCGTGAACATTTCTCTGCGTCTATTACAGGAACAGCGACCACTCCATGAACCAGTTCAACGAAACAAAAAAACTTGCAAAGCATTGTAAACTGTGGCGAGCAAGTTGTTTTGGGACGGGTTGAAGTGGAAATTCATGGAGAGCGTATTCAATAGAAATAAAGAAGCATTATGGTGTATTATCTATCTCTTTTTCTCTGACCTTTTTTTTCACGCGAGAAGTGTAACGCAGTTCAAACGATTTTCCTAAAACTTACTTGTAATACGAACAGTTTTTATTATCACAGCTATTTTTCGAAGATACTACTCTGTCACAATGTGGGCATAATACAATTGTCAGTGGTTGGAATTTTTCGTAAATGGCATCAATAAATTTTTCGATTTCGGAATTCTGAAAGAAGTGGATTGGTTTTAATTCATGTAATAATTATGGAACCTGAACCAACAAATTTCCATTCGTTAGCATTTTTATGAGATCGTCTTGAAACAAAGATTGCCGTTTGTTGGAAGGAAAACTTAATCTGTGAAGAACTGCATACATAAATTCGTTCGAGTCTAAATTATGATATATTTTTAATGCTTAATATAAAGTGGTAACCTAGATCCTCTTGGCAAACATAATTCCTTTCACCATCGTGACTAATATTACTCCTTTCATCATCTTCATTGTTGTTTCCAACCGAAGACAATTCAGGGGATAATAATAATTCATGACTTGGGGAAAACAATTCTTCATGATTCAAAAAGTCTTGAAATGCTGGGCAATCCCTCTTTGCTCTTCTTATTTTTTCAGATTTGATTCGAGATAAAAGATCGCTACCTGAATATACGTTTTTTAAGCAACAAAAAAAACCTACCTTTTGAATAAAACATATGTTCAGCTAATAAATAAGTTATGACATCTGCAAATTTTTAAATATACATTTTTATAATTAAAATCCAAAAGTTAAAACAATAAAATCTAAAAACATTAAATTAAATATTGTAAAAATGCCCAACTTGCTATATACGGGGCAAGTGTAAATGCGTAATGCGTTCAACTGGTTTTTTATCAGTTACTGCTAAAAAAGCAGTTCTCTTTTTGATTTGGACTGGTTTTTTACCAGTACTGCCAAAAAAGCAGTTATATTTTCGATTTCGACTGGTATTTTACCAGTACTGCCAAAAAAGCAGTCGAAATGGCCTCGAACTGATAAAAAAGCAGTTCCCCCATTGTCTGAGACACAGCCACATAGCAGAGGAGTGTTCCCGTGCGCTTATAAGCGCGCACCTATTTCACGGTACTTTGAGCCAATGTTTCACCGGCTCACATGTCGAAGTAGCTTTTAAAACGGATTCTAGACCTACTTTTAAAGCTCTATCGAATGGTATAGGTCTCAACTCGATTGGCGATGGTCACCTCGCGCACTTCCCTTGTAAAGTATTTCCCTTGTTAGAATATCTTATTTTAAAATCAACGAACCATATCCAACTGTTCAGTTTTTTCCGTAAACATCTTTTAACACCTAACGGCGACGAAAAAACATATTTTCCGGCTCCCAAACTCGCATTTGTCATTCTAAAAATAAGAGTATTAAAATAGAAAATGGTGTCAAAAGATCGATAAAAAATCACGGTGTGACAAAGTGAACAGAAGCTCTTTTTAAAACACGAAGTATGACGGCCTAATCTAATTTTTTTCACCCCGATTTACAAAATTACTTTCCTGAATAGCTGAATAATTCGCTATTTGTGAAACAGTGCCGCACAACTGCAAAAATGCCCACTTTTCTGCGCTCAGTTTTCAATTGTCGTATTGTCAAGATAAAAATTTCTGGCCGCTCGTTTTGCAGAGTGTCGTTGGGAATTTCCTCGCAGCGCGCGACCGCAACGCGCTCAAATTCAAATTTCTCAGTTGGTCTTGCGCGTTGCGGTCGCGTTTCGAGGAAATTCCCCAACGACACTCTGCAAAACGAGCGGCTAGAAATGTTTATCTTGACAATACTGAATTTTCTTAGTTAGAAAAGGTTCATTTTGTCGCACCGTGATGAAATAGATGAGATCAGTGCCGGATTGGTCGATTAATGTCAAATGTAAAGTTTTGTGAAGGATCTAATTAGTTCGACGATCAGCAAAAAAGGACAAAAAAATGAATTTTATTTCTAAGTCAAGTTCAACTTTTTTTTCGTGCCGGTGCTTTATTACAACTTTTCTATAAAGAAGAAATGCACAATGGACACTTATACTGGTCGAGGTAAGATCGGTGTCATTGGAAAAAAAACATCCAAAAACGTTTCAAGGGAAGTGCCTGACTTTTTTCATTGACATCGCTCATTTAAAGGAGGGCTTTACGGAGATAATAAATGTACCTTTAATGAAAATAGACTTCATACTCATTCCAAATTTGTTTTTAAAATTTTCTAAAACCACCTTGAAGCCGAAAAAGTGCCTCAAAACAATGGCCTAGAAAAAGGGGCCACCTGGCCGAACTTTGTCCTATGAGTTTTTTTCGTGTTTCGTTAATTCGTGTTTCGTTAACAGAATGCTTATATTGTTCCTTTTTTATGTTTTTTTTTGGATTTTTCATGCCTGCGGACTAGGTTTCGCCGGTGGCCCCTTTTCATAGGCCATTGTTTTGAGGCGCGTTTTCTCGTCTTCCACGTGGTTTCCGAAAATTTTGGAAACAGATTTGGAATGAGAATGAAGTCTATTTTCATCTCAGGCGCATTCATTAACTCCGTAAGGCCCTCCTTTAAAAGAGAATTTTACGCTGATAGAAGAATCGCTCAAACTGCTGAGCAGCAGTTTGAGAACTATTTTGCTTCCAGCTCAAACTCTGAAAATTTGCAAAAAATTTGAATTTTGAAGAGCTGGGCTCAATCTCAATATCGCTGGGTAAAACTTGTAGGTTGTCATAACGAAGCAATTGGTTGTTTCAGGTAAATGTCAAATAACAAACCTGATAAAGATGTAGAATTAGTTTTTAAAAAAACGTGGTGAAAAAAACGCCCTTATTTACTGAAATATCGAATTATTTTTAACTTCAAAAAATGTGTTCTTTAAGTTTACGACTAATAAATTTATAATAAATACAGAGATTTCGCTAAATCAACATGGAATTTGATGACAAACATCATAAGGATTAAAAATTTCCATATTTCAATTCGGGGCCAAGTACTTCATCATATCGAAAAATGAGAAAAACTGGAAAATTTGGACCATTTTTTCAGAAAAATCAAATTTTCGGCATGATGTCGACGAGCTGGAAATTAGGTGTCAACATGAAAAATACTCAAAAATGTGCGTGCAATCTATTCCCGATAATATTTTGACTTTATCTTTAAAACTAAAAATTTCGATTTTGGGACCACTCGGATTTTTTTCACTAGGTCAAAGGGGGCGTGGCCAAATAAATTATGTATTTTTTCTCTAAGAGGGACCTAGGTACCCTCCATGTAAAATATCAAGATCCTAGCTTCACTTTGGTGCAACTGTGCCACAGTATGTTCGACTTTCTGGGACATCGACTCAAATGGCATTTTCAAAAAATTTCAACCAAAATTTGCATATCGACAAAAAGGGTTTTTTTATGACAACCTGAAATTTTTAATTTTTAATTTAAACCCAGTTACAGCTCCTCAAAGTTAATTTTTCACAAATTTTCAGATTTCGAGCTCGAAAAAATCATGCTCAAACGTCTGCCTAGTAGTTCATGGTAAAATGCTCTTTCGAATGAGCAATATCTGCATGGAAATCCTGAAAAGCTTCAGAAGCTTCCCTTGGTGCCCCTTCAAAAATAGGCAGCTATATTTAAGTCCTAGAAAATAGTAAAATGCGCATTCTGAAAAAAAGAAACGTCACAACAATAGGTGTATATATTTATGGATTCAATCCGGATCGGAACAGTGGATGAGAGTATGATTTAAAAGAAAATAAAAGAAAAAGACCACTTGTGCACACTATATGCGACTGATCATATTCATTAATACAACGTCTCAAAAAAACCACGCCATCATTTGCACTCGCACCCTGTCTGCATCTCATAAAAATACGCTGTGCATAATGTGTCACAATATTGTTATCCTAGACCTGTAATCTTTGTTAACAAACGCAGCGTCGGAACCGCGAAAACGAGAGAAGAACCGCTACGCAATGATTGCAACATTGATCCTTGTTGTAGTGAACATATTTTTTTCATTTGTACTTTTTTTGCTTTAGGAGTTTTATTTTGTTTCATTTGCATGTTCAACCAAATAAAAAATCTTCTCGCTTTTGTTTGTTTTTTCTTTTCAAATTTTAAGTTTTTTCAGATGTCATCACCATCAAAAAGACTAGCTGAAGAACAAAAATCTCCAAAAACACCAACGAAGAAATCAAGAACTAGTTCTGGTTACAGAGAACGATTACGGTCTTATTCGCGACGAGATGATCAAGGAGGAGCGGGTTATGAGGAAGTTCGAGAGAATATCGATGTTTTTGAACAGGAGGAAGTGGATGATGCTCATGAAGAAGTGGATGATGATGATGAAGAAGGGGATGATGCGCATGAAGAAGTGGATGATGATGATGAAGAAGGGGATGATGCGCATGAAGAAGTGGATGATGATGATGAAGAAGGGGATGATGCGCATGAAGAAGTGGATGATGATGATGAAGAAGGGGATGATGCGCATGAAGAAGTGGATGATGATGATGAAGAAGGGGATGATGCTCTTGAAGAAGTGGATGATGATGATGAAGAAGGGGATGATGCGCATGAAGAAGTGGATGATGATTATGAAGAAGTTAATCATGATGTGCATGAACAAGAGGATAATCCAATAGTCGTTATGTAAGATTTTAAAACATTGTTTTCACAAGTTCATTTAATGCATTTTTTAAAATTATTGTTCATGCTTCCATTTCCAGCAACATCTACAATTACATCGTTATTCAACAGCAGCCGCGATCAAGATGGACCATTGTCATGAGTATCTTGAGAGAGCCATACATAACCCGTTACATGAACAACAACTGAATCATCATACGACAAATTCTATTTCAACTTTCAAACATCTCTATCAAGAATTTCTTTCTTTCACGTTATTTTGTATCGTATAATTCCTTTATTCATCATTCGAAACTAACGAAAGTTTTATAAGTTATTTTGTATTTTTGGTATTCTAAGTATGCTCAGGCGAAACTAACGAAAGTTTTATAAGTTATTTTTTTTGTATTCTAAGTATGAATTGTGCATTATTCGATGATTTCTGTAAAACAAAAGAAATTCCAGAATCTCACCTTTTATCATTTGATGATATCGTAGAAAGATTGACGATATTTTTTAACCTTCCGAATTTTCCGAAAGAAATAAATTTATTATACACATGAAAAAAGTTTCCAGAAATGATTGTGGTATATTTTGCGAAAATCTTCTTGTTTAAAAAAGCGTTGTTTTTTGTTTTATAAAGCATTTGGAAGATTATTGCTCGTCCTTATCCTTGGTTCCGTGTTTGAGCATGCGGGTGAATTCAACATAATCAAATTGTCCATTCTGAATAATGTATTTAATCAAAATATCATAATTTTCAATATAATACCTTAATCGGTGCATCTCTGAACAGCTCATCAACCTGTTCATGGGTGTATCTCTCACCCATAGTGGTGAGAAGTTCTCTCAAATGCTCCTCATTCAACTTTCCGCCATTATCCTCATCGAAACATTGAAACGCGTTTCGAATCACTTCTTCCGGATCGGTACCCGTCAATTTTTCGCCAAAAAGCGTCAAAAACATGGTGAAATTGATTGGTTGTGCTCCTGGAGCCTCGTTGATCATCGCGTCGATGAATTGCTCGGAGACTTCTTTGCCAAGAGATGCGAACATGTCTTTAAGGTCTTCTTGGTCGATGAACCCGTCGCGGTTTTGATCGATCATGTTGAAGGCTTCCTGAAATTAGATATATTTATTTTTTTAATCCGAAAGATTTTTTCTAAAATTATGTGTCTTTAAAGACACTGCTCTACCCATTTTCATTCTCGATTTTTCTAAAATTTTAAAATTTCAGTTATTTTTAAATTTTATCTAATTTTTATAAAAATCACCTTAAACTCCTGAATCTGAGCCTGATCAAACATGGCAAAAACATTCGACGTAGCTCTTTGTGGCCTTTGACGGCGGTTGACGGTCTTTCTTGAAGCCATTTTTCTGAAAAATTGCAAAATTTATGCGAAAAACCCAAAATATTATTATTATTATTCATAACGACCTACGAAAATTGAAATGATTATCGCGGTATGGAATCTTCGACAGATAAATAATATGAGAGAGGTGGAAGGAACACAACAGAATGGCCGATAAGGAATAAAGGGTGTCAGGAAATGAAAATTCCAAGAAATCTGATTATAAATTGGATTTTTTTGTATTTTTTAAAAAGATTTTTTCAAAAATTCGAAAAAATTACAAAAAACAAGCATCCTGTATTAAAGGAACTAAAAATATTGCGAAATTTTTAAAAAATCAGCAAAAAACTACAAAAACAACAAATACATCTCAAGAGGAATGAATGGCAAGCTTAAAAACACTTAAAAGCAAATCACATGTTCGGCATTTGAAAAAAAATCAATCAATAAATTGAGGAGGAGTGCGCGGAAGAGAAGAAGGCTGCTGTCGCACGCACTTTTCCCATCTTTTCCCTATACAATATCGTGTTTGAACATATAGGAGTGTATATACGGCGTATATGGCCGCGGAACATCAACATGTGCATAAGAGGGAAAGAGAGAATTAGTTATTTAGTGTTGGGATAACTGTACGCAGATGGGATTTCGAATTCAAAGTGTTGAACAGTGTTAGTTGCCGGAAGAAAAAATTGGAAATGATAAAAATGGCGAAAAATGTGTATAGACAAAAAATTTGAAAGCAAAAAAATGACGCTGATTCATCGATAAAGAAATGGTATTTTTCTCCACCGCCGTCGCTATTTCTATTTTATTTTGTATTGATCAAGGGGAGGCACGAAATAAAACAAAACAAATTGTGTTGATGAGAAAATTTTGAAAAAAATAATTTCGAAGGGGAAAATGGAAATTTGAAGACATGATTTTTGGCTCAAAGCAACAGGTAAACATGTATTTAATTTATAAGTGTCCTTAGATACGTTAAAAGTAAGGAAAGCTCAAAAAAAAAACTGGCAATTCGAAATTTTTTCAAAAACGACAGATAAAAAAGATTTTTCCAGGAAGAACTTATTTTAAAACATTCTAAAACCGTGTTTTTTATATTTTTGATACAAAAATCACGAAAAACGGACAAAAACAATCAAAAATCGAGAAAACCGAAGAAAAAGTACAAAAAAATCGAGAAGTTTGACTTTTTTCAATTCTTTGCAAAAAAACGGATGAAAAACATGATATTTCTACAAAAAACGAGCTTTGAAACATTCTAAAAACTATATTTTTCATATTTTAAACATAAAATTAAAGAAAAACTGACGACGACAACCAGAAATTAAAAAAAACCGAACAAATGTTGAAAAGTTTGGTTTTTTTTTAATTTTTGTCAAAAAACGGAAGATAAAGATGATATTTCTACAAAATACGAGTTTCCGAACATTCTAAAACCCTTGTTTTCCACCTTTTTGGCCAAAAAATCAAGAAAAACGGACAAAAAAAACCAGAAATCGAAAAAAAACCGATGAATCATCCATTTCACATCTGGCGCCTGTTTAAAGGCACACAAATTTAAATGAGAGATATCTCGCCACGAAAAGTGTGTTTGAATTTATTTTTCGTTTTATTTGCACTTTTCGAAGCTTGATTAGCATTTTTGAGGTTTTAATTGGTTTTTGGAGTTAATAACCGAATTTTAAGTGGTTTTTGGGGTTATTTGCAAAAAATATAGCATTGATTTATGCCCATTTATGTAATTTTAGCTATTTTTTGAGAAAATGATGAAAAACGAAATGACACAAAAAATATTGTTAAAAAAATTTATTCTAGACAAAATTAGGATTTAGATAAAAGAAAAATTCAACTAGATTTGTTTTATTTTTCAGAATTTTTGTTTTAAAATTATGATGCAATTTTTTAGTTTTTATTGCTCATTAATTACGTCGTTTTATTTCGATAAATTGCTGTTTATAAAATTAAAAAATTAATAGTTGTCAGATTAAGCTTATTTCTCACTGTTCAAATCAATTATTTTAATTTTTCAAGTTATCTTAAATTATATCATAAAATTCTTATTTTTTCGTTTCAATGATGCAATTTTCTAGGTAAAACTGAAAAATGAACACTGCTTCATTCGTCCGCTCACTTTCCCGCGTGGCTCTTCGCTCATCGAATGCTCTCCGTGTGGCCGCTGTTCCAAGACACTTTTCGAGCTCTGTGAAAGGTAAGATTAGCTTTTGTTCAATATTTTCAACAGAAAAAGTGTATTTTTAGCTTTGTCGGTCACACCAGAACTTCAACAAGCTTTGGTTCGTGAAATCGATGCTGAGCAAAAATTGAGCCAAGAAAATCTTGAAGGTTCAGTTGCTCCAACTTTCCCGGGATTTGCTGTGACTACTAAGGAAGCTGAAGTTCGTTTGACCAAGAGAAATGGAAATGAAGAGTATGTTTTATTGTTAATAAAAAGTTTTAAAACATAAATTCTCCAGAATTCTTGTTGTTTTCAACGTGAACCATTCCGTTGACATGGATGAAGGATTCGATGACGAACCAGCACAAAACGCTGCCCCAGTCCCAGTGGCCCTTCCACCATTCACTGTTGAAATCACCAAGGGTGACCAAAGACTTTGTTTCCATTTGGAATTGGTCCCACTTGAGGAACAACCAGATGAGTGTAAGAATCTTGGAAATAATTGATTTTTTGAAGAATCGATTGAAAAATTTCAGATGATTACCGCGTTGAAGAGTTCTACATTGCTCAAGCAGCAAAGAACGGAAATGAAGACGTTCCATCAGAAGTCTACGCAAGCAGCGGAAAATACATCGACCCTGTAAGGAAATAGGGCTAATTAATTGAAAATACAGAAAAAAAATTAAGCGGATGAAATTTAAACGTTGAAAACAATGTTTTTCTATGAAATTTAAATTTCAAATATTTAAAATACGGAAAATTACACCTTTCCATGTTATAAATGCTGATTTTAACTGTTTGCAGCGCTATTTTCATTTTTTCGCGCCAAAATAATTGAAATTTATTATTTCTTTAGTCAATTCTGTAAAATTTACCTCGCTGGCTGAAACCTAAAATTATGAATTATTTTATTTTGACGACTTTTTGCTGTCGCTGCTCGTTTTTAAGTCTAAAAAGTTGATTTCTTGTATTTTAAAATATTCCTGCGAAATAATGCTATTTTTTGTTCAATTAAAATCAATATTTCCATTCAGGATCTCCACGACTTGCTCTTCGTCCGCTACCTCGAGGAAAGAGGTCTCGACACGAGATTCTGCAAGACACTCGTCGCCTACGCTACCCATTATGAGCACTCTCAATACGTTGGTCTTCTTCAAAGAATCAAGAATTTCATTAGCAATTGAATAATTAATTAAGAGCTTCATGATCTGTTGAAAACTGATTTTTTAAATTTTAAGAAAAAAATCCTTAACCTAGATTGTCATCATCACCTTTTTTTTAGATTTTAGGTCGTTTTTGTTTTTCTGTTGATCCTGTTTTTACTCATAAATATTTTATTTTTTATTAATTTTTTGAGCAATGGATCCTTCTAACAGCATTCGTTATTTTCGATTTTAGTACTTTTTTAGAATTTTGTAAGTAAACGAAATTAAAAGAAAACATTTAGAAAAAAAAAATGGCAGAGGCCCAAGAACCAAACGTACAAGAATTTCGGCTGAATGAAGATTGTGAGCTCAGATTTGCGGTATTTTTGGGATTTTTTGGCTGAAAATTTCAGATTTTCTTCAGGTTGGTGAAGGAGACGTGGTACTGGAATTGGTTAGTGGTTATGCGGAATGTTTTGGGTCGGACTTGTTGTTGAATAAGAAGTATACGTTTCCAGCGAGTGGGTTTTTTGTTATTGATTTTTTTTTCGAAAAATTTCGCATTTTTTGTTAAAGAACCGCTAAATTTGCAGTTTTATGCCAAAATGTTGGTTAGAATGTTAAAATTGTAGAAAATAAATGAAAAAATCCAAATTTTTGAGAATTTTGAGTCTGAAATGGCATTTTTCTCAAATTTTAAAGGAAACCTACCCTTTTTAGATAATATTCAACAGATTTTAATGTGTTTTTTTGAAAAGTTGCCCTGGACCGTTTAAATTTAAGATTTTTCTTTAAACCCAACAAAAAGGGTTTAATTTTTCACAATTATTTGAAAAAAATAATTTTTTCTCAAAACATTTGAGATTTTTAATGAATTATACCCGTTTTGGACAATTTTCAGCAGTTTCTAAGTTTTTTTTTTGAAAATACGGCTCCGAAACGTTGAAATTTCAGATTTTCTGTCAAACCAACAAAAAGAGTTGAATTTTAAAAAATTATTTGAAAATGATAATTTTTAGCAAAAATTTCGGTTTTTTACTCAAATACATGAGATTTTTAATGAATTATACCCTTCTTGTACAATTTTCAGAAGTTTCTAAGTTTGTTTTTGAAAATACTGCCCTGAAACGTTGAAATTTCAGATTTTTCTGTAAAATCCTGCAAAATGGGCTGAATTTTAAAAAATAATTCGAAAAATGAAATTTTTAGCAAAAAATCGGTTTCTTACTCGAATACATGACATTTTTAATGAATTATACTCGTTTTGGACAATTTGAAGCAGTTTCTAAGTTTTTTTCCTTGGAAAATACTGCCCTGAAACGTTGAAATTTTAGATTTTTCTGTAAAATCCTGCAAAATGGGTTGAATTTTAAAAAATAATTCGAAAAATGGAATTTTTAGCAAAAATTTCGGTTTTTTACTCAAATACATGAGATTTTTAATGAATTTTACCCTTCTTGTACAATTTTCAGAAGTTTCTAAGTTTGTTTTTGAAAATACTGCCCTGAAACGTTGAAATTTCAGATTTTTCTGTAAAATCCTGCAAAATGGGTTGAATTTTAAAAAATAATTCGAAAAATGAAATTTTTAGCAAAAAAATCGGTTTCTTACTCGAATACATGACATTTTTAATGAATTATACCCGTTTTGGACAATTTGCAGCAGTTTCTAAGTTTTTTCCTTGGAAAATGGCTTTAAAAACTACCTGTTTTGAGATTTTCCTTAAAATCCCACAAAAATTGCGGTTTTTTCTCAAATATCTAAATTTTTGGACAATTTTCAGCAGTTTCTTCAGCGAAAAGACTTTAAAATGTCGAGAAAAATTCAAATGGTGCTATTTTTATTCAAAAAATGTATTTTTGAGCTTAAGAATCTCAAAAAATATCTGAAAATTGAATTTTTTGGGAAAAAAGCAATTTTAATTTGACAAATATGGTTTTTTAGCATTTTCTCTTCAAAAAATTGAATAAAAGCAGATGCCAAAGCTGAAATACACTTTTTAAAATGTAAATTTCAAGAAATTGTGTTTTTAAAAGTGAAAATGTTCCCAAAACGCTGAAAAATTAATCGATTTTTAAATTTCAGAATCGAAAGGAGCAGTTTTCACATGGAAAAGTGCGGTGATTGAAATTGTTGGGCCAACGGATAGCACTTATATTGCAGAACATACACCGATGGTAATTTTAGTGTTTTTGGAAAATTTAAAAAGTTTTAATATTTATTTTTAAAGGTAATTTATCTAAATACCCATGCGGCGATGGAACAGGTCCGTTTACATCGGGAAGAGCAAGGACAACAGGTTTCAGATAGTCGGCCGAAAGGTCCCAGATTATTGTTAGGTATTATCGATTTTATTGATTTTTTTTAAAATTAAAAAATTGCGTTCAGTTGGACCAACAGACGTCGGAAAAAGTACGGTAGCGAAGATCCTTTGCAATTACACAGTTCGACACGGAAGAACGCCGATTTATGTGGATTTGGATGTGGGACAGAATAATATCTCAATCCCGGGAACGATTGGCGCACTATTGGTGCAAAAAACCGCTGATGTGGTGGATGGGTTCGAGAAGAGCTCCCCACTGGTTTATAGTGTGAGTTTTATTGACTTAAAATTGAAAGTGAAATGGGAAATTTGATTTTAGTTTGGACATTTGAGCCCATCGGAGAATTTGTCATTTTATGAGACGTTGATTAAAGAAATGGCGACGGCGATTAATGATCAGGTGAGATTTAGATATTTAGAAATGAGAAAAACGGAGAGGGTAATGTATAATGTAGCTTGGAGTGATTTTTCGAGGCTGAATAGCAGTTTCCTTGCATAATTTTCAATTATCATAATTCCAGTAAAACATTGTTCAGAATTGAGGAGTTTTAACTGTTATGGCACCGTTTTTAAGGTGTAAACTCAGATTTTCTGAAAATTTATGTTTTTGGCTACAAGTTGGCACAAAAGTGATGCAAATTAATGAATTTGGAAAGAAGTTACGAAATTTTGAAAAAAGTGCAACTTTGTTCAGAATTGACCAATTTCGACTGTTTTTACACCGTTTTGAAGCTGAAAATGCGTATTTTCTGAAAATTTATGTTTTTAGCTACCAAATTGGACTAAAATCATGTAAATTGATAAATATGGAACAAAGTTACAAGATTTTAAAAATTTGATAAATTTATCGTGTTAGTCACGAGACTTGATGGTACCTCTCGCGGTGAACACGAGAAATTGCAGAAATTTTCAAATGATCGTAACTTTGTTCAAAATTGAGAAATATCAACAGTTTTTAAACCGTTTTAAAGCTGGAAATTCATATTTTCTAAAAATTCATGTTTTGGGTTGCAAAATGCGAAAAAAATTATGAAAATTAATGAATTTGGAAAGAAGTTATGAAATTTTGAAAAAAAAACACATTTTGTTGCTAAAATTACATCGATAAGTTTGGAAATATGTTTCCAATTCAAGCATTGCTAAAGGCAGTGTACCTATTGATTTTACCCTTGTTTTTCGGACATTTTAGTTGGATTTTACGGTCTCGAAGTAAAAACGAAGTTCAATAGTATATCATCCCTTTTTAAAGACAGTGTTCCATTTAAAAAAATAATCTCAAAATTGTATTTTTCATCCAAATTTCAGATCGAAGAGAATTCCGAAGCGCGCATCGGTGGAATGATCATCAACACATGCGGCTGGGTGAATGATGAAGGATATCAATGTTTGATAACAGCAGCATCTGCGTTCGAAGTCGATGTTGTCGTGGTTTTGGATCATGAACGGCTTTACAGTGATTTGAGCAAAGATTTGCCGGAGTTTGTTAGAGTAAGAATGGACTTTATTGGAAAAATCAATATAATTGAATTTTCTCAGCTTCTTCACCACCCAAAATCCGGAGGAGTTGAACAAAGATCACGGGAGATTCGAATCAAGTCGCGATCGGAAAATGTGCATCGGTATTTCTATGGAACGAGGTCGAATAATTTGTACCCATTTACGTTTGATGTTTCGTTTGATGATGTGATTTTGTGTAAAGTTGGAGCGGAAAAGGTAGAATTTTTGATAAATGCTATTTAAATGAATTGTATTTGATTTTGCAGCTTCCCGATTCATGTCTGCCGTTTGGAATGGAGGTGGAAAATCATGAAATACAGGTTGTTGAAATGACGCCAAGTGATGAGATCAAACATCATCTTTTCTCGCTCTCTCCGTGCAGTTCGGCGTGTGCACAGGTGGTTAAAGAAGCGTCGTTGGGATTTGTGCTGGTTACAGAGGTAAGATTCAATTATTTGGATATCTAGTTTTGCTGTTCCACGTATTTTTTGACCTTAAAGACACTGTATCACCTATTTTTACCTTAAAGGATCTGTGCCACCTATTTTAAAGACAATATGCCACCTAATTTTGATCTTAAAGACACCGAGCCATCAATTTGTGGCCTTAGAAACACTGTTCCACGTATTTTTGACCTTAAAGACACTGTATCACCTATTTTTACCTTAAAGGCTCTGTGTCACCTATTTTAAAGACAATGTGCCACCTAAATTTGATCTTAAAGTCACCTTGTCAAAAAATTGACCTTAAATGCTCTGTGCCACCTATTTTATACTTTAAAGACAATGTACCTACCTAATTTTGATCTTAAAGACACGGTGCCACCTATTTCTGACCTTAAAGACACTGTATCACTTATTTTTTATCATTCCAATTTTTTAAAAACTTTAAAAACATGACATTTCAGGTCGATGTGGAAAAACGGACAATGACAGTCTTATGCCCACAAAACGCGTTGCCTACGAAAGTTTTGGTTTATATGAATGTTTCTCATGTTGATGATCAGATAAAACGGTGAACGGGGGACCGACTTTATTTTGAATTTTATAATAATTTATTAATTTTATTTGTGAAACCTTTAATTTATGAATACATTTGATTATTTGTCGATCAAATCACATGTTTATTGAAAATTGTATCACTTGTGGCTGTCAGTTGGACGAAATAGTTAATCGTTCGGTTCAGGAGGACGACTTTGAGAAGACCCACTGAAAAAGTTAAGTTTTTGGATGGAGCTGAACGAGAAAAACATACTGGCAATACTTATGGCCATGAAGAATTCGAGCACCAAGCCGATCGACATGCCGGAAATGAAACGTTCAGCAGTGGCGTCTTCGTCGGTAATATTTGGACTGATTTTGAGGAAGTCTTCGAGTTCTTTAACGTCGGTACCGTTCAGAATACCGGATGAAATAGAACCTAAATTGGAAATGGCTTGAAAATCGAGAAGAGATGGATTAATCACCTGTCAAAACTATTGGGACCGTCATTGTGAAGACGAGAAGGAAGGCAATTGAGACGATCTGAAAGTTGAAAAACATATTTTCGGAAAATTTAGGTTTTTGGCTGCAAAATGCGGGTAAAAGCAAGAAAATTGATGGATTTTGAGCAAAGTTACAAGATTTTGAAAATTTGGAAATTTTCTCGTGTTCATCACGAGACTTGATGGTACCTCTCGCGGTGAACACGAGAAATTTTTAAAAGTTTTAAATGATTGTAACTTTGTTCAAAATTAACCAATATCAACCCTTTTTTAGACCGTGTTAAAGCTGGAAACGTATATTTTCTGAAAATGTATGTTTCGGGCTACAAAATGCGACAAAAACGAAGCAAATTAATGAATTTGGAAAGAAGTTATGACATTTTGAACAAAAACGTGTATCTTTGTTCAAAATTGATCAATTTTGACTGTTTTTAGACCGTTTTGAAGCTAAAAACGTAGATTTTCTGAAAATTTATGTTTTTAGCTACAAAATGCGACAAAAATCATGTGAATTGACAAATTTGGAACAAAGTTACAAGATTTTGAAAATTTGAAAAATTTCTCGTGTTCATCACGAGACTCGGTGTCTCCTCTCGCGGTGATCACTAGAAATTTCACTTGTTTTCAAATATTCGTAACTTTGTTCAAAATTCATCAATTTGCATGGTTTTAATCGCATTTTGTAGCCAAAGACATCAATTTTTAGAAAACTGATCTTTCCAGCTGTTAAATACGATAAAGAAGTCATTTGTAATTGTAATCTTTTTAACAAACCAAAAAAAGCTTACCGTCAACCAATAAAAAACTCTTAAAATACATGTATTCCTCTTAAGAATCGCGAAAATGGTGATAACTTCAACGGCAATTCCGGAAATTATTCCAACTTTCATTTTGGCACTCTGATCACCGAAGATGAACTCGATCACATTGACAACGATAGCGAATGCGGAAAGGAAGATGAGAAGACCCTATTTTAATAATAAAAAAATATTGATTAAACATTTTTTTCGTGAATTACCACAACTGGGAAGCATGTGCAGATTTTTGGCTGAAAATATAATTTGATTTTGAATTAAAATGAGAAAATTTTAGATTTTTTGTAACTTTGTTCAAAATCGACCAATTTAAACTGTTTTCACACCGTTTTGAAGCTGGAAACGTTTATTTTCTAAAAATTCATGTTTTGGGCTACATAATGCGACTAAACGTAGTAAAATTGAAACATTTTGAAAGAAGTTACACAATTTTGAAAATTTGGAAATTTTCTCGTGTTCATCACGAGACTCGATGTTACCTCTCGCTGGAACACGAGAAATTTCAAAAAGTTTCAAATATTCATAACTTTGTTCAAAATCGGCCGATTTCAATTATTTTTACACAGTTTAGAAGCGGAAAACACATATTTTCTGATAATCGGTGTTTTTGGGAACAAAATCGAATTAAAACAATGAAAATCGATAAATTTTCAACAAAGTTACTTTAATTAATTCGTGAATTTCATTAGAACTTACAGCATCGGATAGCATTGTAAAAACTGAAGACCAACCTTAAACTAACGATTGTATTTTGCAAAATTAACAAAAATAATGAAAAACAAGACAAAAACCGAATCGAAACAAGTCAACACATGGTCAAATTGGCCGAATATATGGTTTTTATACAGTGAAGGGGAAAGATGAGAAAAATGGTGAAATGGTGACGTCATAAATTTCTTCAAGGTTGATGTTTTCGTTTTTTTTTTGAGAAGAAAAGGATTTCGAAATAAATAGAGGAAATGAATGAGTAATCAGAAGCAACTGCGCTCTATTGAACTACAGTAATAGATTTCTTTTTAAAGGGACGTGCCCCTTTTTACCACTCAAACTCAAACTGGGGTAACTAAACCTTATTAAGGAAAATCAAATTAGTATCCAATCGCGGGCTGATTGCAAATCAATGCGCCGCATGTTGCAGAAGGCCCCGCCCACTAGGATTTCTATTATTTTTAGTGTTTTTCTGCGAAAAATCAATCAATTTTGGTAATTTTGTTTTTGAAAAATAATGAAATTTTAATCTCGGTATTATTGTCTCACAAATTCGGCTTCATAAACGTGAAATTCCCTATTTAGCTAAATAGTGTATGGTGAGGGATAATAAGACAACGCAACGCAACCCTTCCCATTGCCCTCACGCGTGGCGTGTCGATTTTTTGGCAGAGGTTTTTCACGTTTATATAACAGATTTTGTAAACAACTAATAAGAAGAAAAGGAAAATTGATCGGGGTTTTCGCTGAAAAAACGTAAAATCTTGGTGGGCGGGGCCTGCATCGTGGGTTTCAAATTGTAATGTTTTTTGAGCATTTTATCTATTATTGGAGGAAAAAAGCGAAAATGTTTTTATAAAAAATATCTAACGGTTATTATTTTACAAAATATAAGCAACCATTATTTAGAAAAATGGAAAAAAATAGAAAAAATATTACATTTTTATCGGATTTGAAAAACGACATGTACCTTTAAAAAGGTACGGTAGATCGCAAGTTTGTTTATTATCGAATAATTATAATTTTAGTGTTTGTCGAACTTGATATCATATTGTTTTTTTGCGAAATACCAAAGACTAATTAAATTCTTATTCAAATGAATTTTGTCAACATTAGGGCAAGTTGACCCATGACTTTTGAACCATGGAAAAATCTCATTTGGCTTGGTTTTTGAGACAGGAAAGGAATGCGATATTTTTGGATTTTTTAGGAATTTGTGACAAGAATTGAAAGAAGAACATTTTTTGAATGATTATGGTAAGTTTTATG
The DNA here is from genome assembly GCA_964036255.1 of Caenorhabditis virilis. Taxonomy (NCBI): domain Eukaryota; kingdom Metazoa; phylum Nematoda; class Chromadorea; order Rhabditida; family Rhabditidae; genus Caenorhabditis; species Caenorhabditis virilis. Next base: position 2,625,548 of record OZ038417.1, on the reverse strand, counting down.
CAAATTTGAGAAGAATCAACAAAGATTTCGGTGTTTGAAATTATATCTAGAAGCTATGTGGCATCATGTGAGAGGAACTTCAAGGCCTCAAAGGATCATGTTTATTTTCGAATTTTCCAGATTTTTTGACATAATTCAGAATAACAAAAATATTTAAACAAATTTTCCAATTTTCAGCCAATTCTGAGTAAAATTGGCTGACATTTCGGTTTTTGAAATGACCTCTAGAATTTCTGTGGCATCGGAACTTCAAGGCCTAAAACGAACACGTTTATTTTCGAATCTTCGAGATTTTTTGTTGTAATTCGGAAGAATAATATATTTTGAATAAATTTACCAATTTTCAGCCAATTCTGAGCAAATATGGCAGAAATTTAAGTTTTTTAAAAACAATCTCAGAAGTTCCGTAGCTTTCTAAACAAGTGGTATTAATTATTGAGCAATAATTACCCAAAATATCATTATTTCAAAATCGAGGGAAACAAACATCGTTTATATCAACTTTGAAAACAAAAACATGAATGCCTGAAACATAAAACAAATTAAGCATTAGAGTCATATTCAACGCCCAACTCAACAGAGCAAACATGCATATAGGTCCGATTAATAAGGATATACTTTCCCATTTGAATACAAAACGAAGCAACGGCACTGATCTCAGCTGCATAGCCATAAGTCAATCCCTTGAAGAAGCGTTCCTCAGCTTCTGGGGAGACATCCGGTTTGAAAAAGCCGAGAATTTCAGTATCGTTCGTGATTCCGGCTGCAATCCCACTCGAAATTAAAACAGGCGCAATGAAGACGAAAACGAAGAAAGAGAGAACGATTTGGATGAGCTAAAAAAGCGGAATCTTGGTAAATTTCCAATTTTTAACATTGTGTAATTAATCTTTCTTAAAATTTATCGATTTTGGCAGTTTCTATCGCATTTTGTAGCTAAAAACCACAATTGAAATATAGGTCCTCAACTTTAAAACGATAATTTTTTGAAAACGCAGAAACGCATATTTTCTGAAAACTTATGTTTTTGGTTACACAATGCGACAAAAATCACGAAAATTAATGAATTTGGAAAGAAGTTATGACATTTTGAAAAAAAAGTGCAACTTTGTTCAAAATTGACAAATTTCGACTGTTTTGACACCGTTTTGAAGCTGAGAACGCATATTTTCTGAAAATTTATGTTTTTAGCTACAAAGTTGGACCAAAAACATGTAAATTGATAAAAATAGAGCAAAGTTACGAACATTTGAAATTTGGGGAAATTTCTCGCGTTCATCGCAAGAGGTGACATCGAGTCTCGTGGTGAACACGAGAAATTATTCCAATTTTCAAAATCTTGTAACTTCTTTCAAAAATTTTCAATTTTCTTCTTTTTAGTCGCATTTTGTAGCTAAAATCATAAACTTTTAGAATTTGTATATTTTGCTTTTCAAAACTCACTAAATTTTCTTTAAATCGCTCGATTTTGAGGCAAACAATATGCTTTTCAGTGGTCTCAACTGTATGGTTTTCAGTGGTCTACACCACGGTAAAGTAGAAGAAATGTTACCAAAACAAAAATGCAACTTACATAAAGTATGAGAATGAACTTCAAAGCTTTGCGATTGCTTTTGATTACCCCATAAAGAAGGATCGATTGAAAAATCAAGATGGGAATTATTGCCAAACTATACCAATCGAGATGAACGAAAAAGAGTGAAGTTATTGCACTGGTTATTTCAAGGATCGCAAATGCACCCACCCAGTCCTGAAAACGAAACATTTATTTTTCATATCCATTTATACCTTGGTTTCGGCACACAAGAATCGAGGAGGGTCCATCGGTATTTTCAAATTGTGAAAATAAAGATATGTTTTTGCATTTTATACCCAAAAAAATCGTATCAATGTTCAGAGAACGTTTTGATGATTCATTTTGATGGGATAAGGTGCTGATCACGAGAAAACCGTTGATTTTGGTTTATCATGAGAAATTTTACGCTGATGAATTATTACCCTATGGACAATTGCCCGGGTTTTTGAGGGGGTCTTTCAAAAGGTTAAAGAATCCGAATGAACTGAAAAGTATCTAATTTTGTCGAGAAAAATATTCTCTATCAAGTGATATTTAAAAATATCTTGAGTTCCGACTATAACTTAGCCATTTTGGGACTTGAAATAAGCTCCGCCCACTTTTAAGGGGTTTCCATTTAAAAGTGTGAATTTCAGTCAATTTTAGTCAAAATTGCTTGAAACTTTTTTAATTTATTCATATATATTTTCTCAATCGATAAATTTTAAAAAAATGTTCACATTTTAAAAATTGGATTGATTTTTTGAATCGATGGGATTGTTATACTGTTGTTTTTCCAGTGCTCATTTAAAATGCGAAAATTCAGCCAATTTTTTGTGGATTTTGCTGAAAATTGGGAAATTAATTAAGAAAAATTTTCTCTATCGATTAGTATCAAAAAAATTTGGAAAATTAGAAAATATCATGATTTTATTGGGTTTCGAAGTCCCGACAACATAACACCGCTGCTGTTTCAGAAGCCTTTTGAAACATGCATATTTCAGCCAATTTTGTTCAAATATAGCTGAAAATTGGTATATTTGTTCAGAAAAAATTGCTATGTCATCTAGTCAAAAATGTTCTCAATATTCAGCAAATAACCTGGGGTAATTCACCCTCAAAGTAGCACTGCAGTCATTTTCCAAGGAAGCAGATAGGTCATCTTAAAATACCAGAATTACAGCCAGTGAGAATCAAATTCGAAAAATTTTGATTAAGACAATTTTAGTTTTAAAATAAATGAAACTGTCGCAACGCGACCGCGACGCGTCTGAAAGAGTTGAGATTTGCTCCCATTTTTTAAGATTTCATAAAGCAATTGTTTTAATTTTTTGTTTCCCCAAAAAATAGGAATAAGATACACCATGTCTTTAAAAAGGACACGACATTTTTGCTTGAAATGTATTTATTAATCCAAAAAGGCAATCATGATTTAGCATTTGGGTTAGCAGCTCCGATGATGATCTTTTCACCACCACCTCCACCGTGTTTCTTGCAGTGTCTTCCACCACGGCCTCCACCCTCGAGGAAGATAGCATTGGTTGAAACGAAGGCGAGGACGAACATCATGAAAACAGCGAAGAAGTTCATTCTGAAAACAAATGGGACATTGGCTTTAAGAAAATTTGAGAGAAAATCAGAGGATACCTTAAAATTGCTCTTCCAAGGAAATGGATGATGTTTCTACGGATGTTGGGATGTCTTTTATACGAAAACGATAAAATTTTGAATTGATGATTTTAAAAATTTATGGTTTTTGTTAAAGTTTCGAATTTTATGGTTATTGTTTTTTTTCCATTTTAACGCCCCTCATTTTTTGATTTTCTAATATTTGATTCCGAGGTCGTTAAGGACATGGTTCCTCCAGGAAAATTAATCGAAAATTTTGAAAATAATACTGTTTGAAAAGAAATAGAATTTTAATTTTTTTAAAATATTTTTTCAAAGTGGCATCAGTTTTCGAGACATACCTTTGCTCGTGTTTTTCGTAGAAAGTTGAGATTTGCCTTTTTAAAAAGAGCAGAAAATTTCGGACACGTTGGTATAATTTTCACATTCTATACTTTTTCTGGAAATGATTTTATTGATGCTCAAAACATGTCAGAAAACAACTTTCAAATTTATGGATTTCGTTTGCATGTCACTGCGGGGAAAGGCATCCTGGCAGTATGCCAGGTCATTGAACTCGTGGAATTGAATGAGTGTGCAGTTTAAAAAACAGTTTTTAAAAAATCGTACGCGGTGCGGTCGCGTTACGGTTCAACATTGGCAATTGTGAGACCCCCTTCTTTTTACTTGAAAAATAATGTAAATGCAACTTTGAGGAGTAATTAACCAAAGTTATTTTTAGAATATTTGGAAATAGTTTATATAAATTGATAGCACGATATGCTTAACAAATACACCAAGTTTTAGTAAAATATAAGCATAATTTGCTGAAATATGAATGTTTAGAGTAAGCTCTGAAACTGCTGGGGGGTCAAATTTTGTCGGTACTTCAAGGCTCAATAAAATTATGACATTTTTGAATTCTCTAGAATTTTTTGATAACAATCGATTGAGAAAATTGTTACGAACAAGTATTCCAATTTTCAGCCAAATTGAAGCTAAAATGGCTGATATTTCAGAGTTTTTAAATGACACGTTGGACATTTCGGAAAATTTTTCTCCAGTTCTTCAAAACTCAATAAGATCATGTTATTTTCGAATTTTCCTAAATTTGTTGATATCAATGGATATAGAAAATTTTTCTCTATAAGTATACTGATTTTCAGTTAAATCTGAGCATAACTTGCTAAAATTTCGTGTTTTCAGAGACAGTGACACGTTACAGCGTCAAAACTTTCCCCAGTTCTTAAAGACCACCATAAAACCCATAAGATCCTCATAGTGTTTCTTACACCATTCGATGGTAAAAATCTCCCTGAATAAATTTTCCAAGTTTCAGCCAAATTCTACCATAATTGTCTGAAAAATCAATATTTTTACAACCCGCTGTTTTGTTGGTCTCCATTGTTGTAATTTGGCCCAGAACACTGTTATTTTGGTGTCATTATTCCCTAGGAATGCAACAAAAAGACCTCGTGAACCGAATCATAACCTCAAAAGCTATTAATTTGTACGATTTTCACAGTGAAAATTGATATAAAAGCTTCAATATTAAGCAGAAAAATATCATTGGAGTAACAACTTCCAGCACCCCCCCCCCCTTCTTTTTTTTGGATTTCAAACTCAAAATTTTCAGCATGAACTTCTTCTCCATTTTCTTGTTCTTCGTTCTCGCCTTCGCATCGACCAATGTTGCAATCGCTCAAGATGCTTCGAGCTCAAGCTCCAGCTCCGAATCGGCTGAAAATGGTGATGCAAGTAGTCTTCTCATTGATCCATGATGATTTTTTATTGAAACGTTGAATAAATATTATATAAATTACAATTTTCAAGTTTCTCTCCGACAATAAACATATTCTTTCTTAGAAGTTTACACTTACAAATATAAAACTATGAAAAATGTAACTCATTTTTAAAAGCCTTGTAACTTCTCAAAATTCATCAATTTACATGGCTTTAGTCGCACTTTGTAGCCAAAGATGTAAATTTTCAGAAAATATGTGTTTCCAGCTTCAAAACGGTGTAAAAATAATTGAAATCGGTGAATTTTCAACAAAGTTACAAGCATTTGAAAATTTTCGATATTTCTCGTGTTCAACGCTAGAGGTGACATCGAGTCACGTGATGAGCACAAGAAATTTTCGAAATTTTCAAATGATCGTAACTTTTTTGAACATTTATCGATTTGATTGGTTTTAGTTGCATATTGTAGCCAAAAATAGTTTTTTTTTGAAAATATGCGTTTTCATCTTCAAAACGGTGTCAAAATAGTCAAAATAGGTCAATTTTGAACACAGTTACACTTTTTTTAAAATTTCATAACTTCTTTCAAAACTTGTCAATTTTCATGACTTTAATTGAATTTTGTAGCCAAAAACATCAATTTTTAGAAAATATGCGTTTTTAGCTTCAAAACGGTGTAAAAACAGTTGAAATCGGTCGATTTTTAACAATGTTGCACATATTTGAAACTTTTTGAAATTTCTCGTGTTCACCGCGAAAGATGACATCGAGTCTCGTGCTGATTCAGCACTGCTGAATACGAGAAATTCTCCAAATTTTGTAACTTTTGTTAAAATTTATGGTTTTTGGTGGTTTTTATTGCATTTTGTATTCAAAATGATGGAATTTTAGAACATCACTTGGATTTTTTTTTATTTCTGTCTGATATCTACCTTATTTCAAAAATACTTCTTTAAATAAAATATTTATTAATCATATTCGTTAAAAAAGGCGTTCACTCGTCATCAATTACTTTCCTCCGTTTGGGTTTGGTGCTCCGATGATCTTGATTTCGCCACTACGTCCACCACCTCCGTGTTTCTTGCAGTGTCTTCCACCACGACTTCCACCATCGAGGAAGATAGCATTGACTGAAACGAAGGCAAGGACGAGCATCATGAAAACAGCGAAGAAGTTCATTCTGAAAACAAATGGGACATTGGCTTTAAGAAAATTTGAGAGAAAATCAGAGAATACCTTAAAATTGCTCTTCCAAGGAAATGGATGATGTTGTTAAAGACAACGGTTATGCTTTTATACCATTAGAAAATCATTAAAAATTTATTGTTGTATTGCAAAAAATGGTATGAAACGCATAAAACTTAATAGTTCTTCCGTTGGATTTGTCGAATTTTTACAGCTTGGAACAATAAATTGACAATTAAATTCGGGGCCTTTTTGATCTCTGAACTTTGGAAATGATGTTGCAAATTTTGAAATTTTGAAAGTTTCTTATTTCCTGGAACTATTTTTGAGATTATTCTCTTGGTTTTAGATTCATAAAAATTAACAAAGAAAGTTGGATAGAGAAAAGTTAAGATAAATTGGATGAAATTCTGAATGCACGGAAAAATCAGTTTTTTCTATTAAAGGAGGGCTTTATGGAGATGATAAATGTACCTTAAATGAAAATAGATTTCATTCTCATTCCAAATCTGTTTTTAAAATTTTCTAAAACTACCTAGAAGCCGAGAAAATGAGCTTCAAAACAATGGCCTAGAAAAAGTTGGCCGAACTTTTTCCTGTGTGTTTTTTTCATGTTTCGTTAATAAATAGCTATGAAGAATGCTTATAGTCCCGTTTTTAATGTTTTTTTTTTGGATTTTTCGCGTTTTCTCGGCTTCTAGGATGTTTTAGAACATTTTAAAAAGAGATTTGGAATGAGCATGAAAAGTCAGCGATTCTGAATAGATTTATGCGATTTAAAAAATTAATTAATAACACCTTCAGATTTTCAATGAATTAGATACATATAGATAATTCTAAAATATTTGAAATTGATTTCACACAGAACGACGGTGCACTGCCTTTAACTTTGAGAACAAAGTCTGGAAACAACTCCTATGTCTAAGATATTGGCTCAGAAATTCTATCCAGCTCCACAGTTGTAGTAGTTCCAAACAGACTCATGATCCGATTCCTCAATTTGACAATAAATTCGTATTTCCCGAAAACATAGCAAAACGGAATGATTGTGAAATGAAAACGATCTTGGACACAAATAATCTGGCCTGATAATACAACATTAAGTCTTGATAATTCAGAATTAAATTTGAAATAAACCAGCAAACCGATAAATAGTCGAAACTAAAAAAAATGAAATGTAAATACAATGAAAACTAACATACCAACGAATAAAACAGTACTGGAATATTCTGCAATAAAATCGAGATTTCAGTGTGTTTTCTTGCCTTTGATAGAAGTTCCTTCCGACTTCGAATATGTATGTAAATGACGAAATGCAAAATGATTGAAATACATGGAGATATAATATCAATGAATACAATGACCTACAAAAATATTAAAGATCTACACTTATTTCTTCTATAATTATTAAAGGAGGGCTTTACGGAGCTAATAAATGCACCTTAAATGAAAATAGACTTCATACTCATTCCAAATCTGTTTTTAAAATTTTCTAAAACCACCTAAGAGCTTCAAAACAATGGCCTAGAAACCACTATTTTCATTTAAAGTGCATTTATTATCACCGTAAAGCCCTCCTTTAAGTACCTGGAAGTGGTAGAAGTGAACTTCATTTTCGGGACTCTGAAATTTTGAAATTTATATATTAATCAAATATCAAAATCACATTTCCCTTCTGCGTGTTACATGCCCTATTGTTCTCAAAAACACGCTGACTCGGACATCGGCTCTTATTGCAACTTATTTTTAAAATATAGACTGCGAAAAATGAGTAGATATATATGAGAAAGAAAACTAAATTTCGTCCTCTGCTCCGAACAAATGTCATCAATTTGCTCAAATTAAACATAATGATAACACGTTGGACGGCGAGGAAAAGAAGAAAAATATTCATGATACCGGTATATTGCCAAGGTAAATAATATGGATAAACAAAAAATAAAATCCTAAGAAATGTTGGATTAATTTTATTATTGACAATCCTCCTTTACACTACTGAAAGTGGTGGCCACAATGGATAAATATAAAACGAATAAAATATAAAAGCTTTGATTGTGATATTGAGATAGATATGAGAGTATATAGGTCGGATCAATATCTGAAAATGGGATATGACATTCAACAATCGATGTGCACAATGTTTCCCACACTTTTCTCCTCTTCACGATTTTTATAGAACAAATACATATATGAAATAATCAATGGGATTGTGAAAATATCATAGATTGAAAACCAGCGACGATTACTAGCAAGGAATATTTCAACCGTTATGTTCATCGCAACTCATTCGGATTGAAAGAACAAACGTAGCCGGTTGTTTCATGTAAATGTCAAATAGTAAAACCTGATAAAGATATATAATTAGTCAACAAAAAGACGTAGTGAAAATAGCGCCCTTGTTGACTGAAATATCTCATTATTTTGATCTTTTGAAAAAACATATTTAAAAAGTAAAAAATAATATTTTCCTACTTTTCCTTCCGCTTTTTTTTTTAATTTTCCGTTACTAGAATCAAATTTTTCTCCGACCTTTAAAAATACCTCTATTAATATAAATTGACCGAGTACTAGTAATTAACCCTCTTTTAAAAAGACGGTGTCATTTTTAAATTTTGGAAACGTCTCTCCTTTCAGGAGGGACAACAAAAACTTTAATAAAATTGTGGAAAATCTGTAATTTCAGATTTTAAATCTCAATTCTCATTTTGAATTGTTTCAGAATTTTAAAAATTAATTATAATTTTTCAAAATTCGAAATTTTATATTAATTCTAAAGTTCTATGAAATTTTAAAATTGGCCTCAAAATATTTAAAATGGAGGGAAATTTCAAAATTTCCAATGTTTCATATATCATATATCCACATTGAAATTCGAATCGATTGATACCAAAAACATCAAAATCCTGTGTGAATCTTTAGATATTGTCAGGACATTCTGACCGAAAATATGCAATTTCAATTAATTCGGAGGATACGGTAGACAAGTGTGCAAACACCGAGGATGCATTCAATGGAATTGACGCGCAAGTTGAATTATTCGAAGTTTCGAACTTTTTTTCCCCACCTTTTACGTTTTCGTCCCTTTTACAGATTTTATTTAATTTATTTATTATTAATTACCCTTCCCAGTGATTCTGCCCGTTAATAATGTACCGTTCAACCTTGTATTACTTTATTTTCCTTGAATAGTAGTCTGAAAAGACTAAAAATGTAATAAATAATATATCTACCACTGAACTGCGTTTATTTCTCGTTGATTTACTTATAAAGGGACTTTTCCCTTCTCATCTCTCGATTTCCATTCAGATTAAGCTCACCGAAACGACATGGTGCATCGACCGGGAATTATCGGTCTTGAGATTCGGAAAAGCTGAAATTTGTGTGGAAATCATGAAAAATGACAGAAATTAAAGAATATTAAGATATTTATTGAATGATTTGTGAAATTTCTTCGATTTAATGTAAAAAAGATGATGTTGAAAGCTATTAAGATAGTTTTTTACTGAAAGAGATGACGTTTTAAACTATTAAGATAGTTTTCAACTGAGAGAGAATGAATTATTTCGACGTTTGCTGCTAATCATGAAAACGACGTATGCTGAGAATAACGTAAAATTTGGTTGCCGTGAAATTTTAATGAATACTGCAACTTATGATTGAGTTTACTTAGGTAACTACTCTCAAATATGATGGAAATGGATTATGAATGATCTTCGATCTATGAATAATGATTATAATGATAGTTTCACCAAGGTGATAGATTACGTAACGAATGAATGACGTCGACTTGTTGGAAATACGTTGAAGAATTGAACGATTCGAGTTTTTGGACTTTTTGGTCTATTAAGCTGAAAAATTCGAGAAATTTAACGTTTTTGCAACGAATGAGACAAAAATTCGATTAAGTTGAGCTTGAAAACAACTGTGTGATACGAAAAATTACAATATTTAAGTTAAAGAACAAAAAAGTTGTAAGAAAATTGAGATTAGGAGGTTCTAGGGAAATAAGTGAAAAAAGTTGTCCAAAAATAACCAAATCCTCTCGTTTTTCCTCCTTAATATAAATGTAAACTTTATTCGCCTATTCGTTAAATTCTCGTCGTGATTGAATTCGTGATAATTGTTAAAAAAGATTGTTTAAAAATTTCAGAAAAAAGAACAACTACTATGCTGTTGCACAAACTTAGGATTATCGAAAATGAAAAAAGGACAGAGATTTGCTGTCTGACGAAGCTTGCGGAGGAACTCGAGAAAAATTCAAAACAATTAATTAATAGAAGAGCGATTGAAGAGGAAAGAGATGAAGAAATGGTCCTAGTTGACGCGTGGAAAGAAGAAAACTGGAGAAAGTTGAGCGAGGTTGAAGGACAACTCAAAAAATCTATCGGAAAACATGGTAATATAATTGATCGCATCAAATATGTAGAGAATCTGGAAAACTATGTTGATCAGAAAGGGCCGATGGACGATTTACAACAGCTCTCATGGCACTTGACTGAAATGGAGGGAATTGCCAACAATTTGGAAGAAGCTAAAAAGAAAATAGTTTTGAAGAGAATTCACGACTTATGGGAAGAGATTTCAGAAGAAAGTGAAGCAAAAATCGAGCATCCGCGAATTGAGTTATCAAAGAAGTCGCCAAAAAGCTGGGATGAAGCTCGAGAAATTGCAGGATTTTTAATTTGCATCGCTAAGGCTAGAAGAAATGAAGAAAAGTGCAGTAAAATGAGGAATTTTGAAACCGCGTTCAATGGATTGCAGGACGAGGATTTGGAGGAAATCATGAATGATGCGAGTCTGTTGAAGAAATTAATGAAAAGCTCTTCCCCGTCCGACAAGAGGAATTGTGAATGTGGATTCGGTTGCGACACGTCTCATCGACACTATGCCGAATGTACAACCTTCAAAACGGTTGCTTCAAAAGTACTAAGACTTTTGAGAACAGTAAGCTGCTTGGGATGCGGTCAAACCGCATTCCAACACAATTTCGAGATTTGTTGGATAGGGAGAGACTATGCGTGCAAAGAGAAAAGAACGAAGAAAAGGAAAGAAGATGCGAGGAAATGCTGGGATTAAGGAAAATTTATCTCGAAAGAGAAATGGAAAGAAAGGACGGCGAGGAAAAGAAGAAAAATATTCATGATACCGGTATATTGCCAAGGTAAATAATATGGATAAACAAAAAATAAAATCCTAAGAAATGTTGGATTAATTTTATAATTGACAATCCTCCTTTACACTATTGAAAGTGGTGGCCATAATGGATAAATATAAAAGGAATAAAATATAAAGGCTTTGATTGTGATATTGAGGTAGATATGAGAGTATATAGGTCGGATCAATATCTGAAAATGGGATATGACATTCAACAATCGATGCGCACAATGTTTCCTACACTTTTCTCTTCTTCGCGATTTTTATAGAACAAATACATATATGAAATAATCAATGGGATTGTGAAAATATCATAGATTGAAAACCAGCGACGATTACTAGCAAGGAATATTTCAACCGTTTTGTTCATCGCAACTCATTCGGATTGAAAGAACAAACGTAGCCGGTTGTTTCTTGTAAATGTCAAATAGTAAAACCTGATAAAGATATATAATTAGTCAACAAAAAGACGTAGTGAAAATAGCGCCCTTGTTGACTGAAATATCTCATTATTTTGATCTTTTGAAAAAACATATTTAGAAAGTAAAAATTAATATTTTCCTTCCGCTTTTTTTTTAATTTTCCGTTACCAGAATCATTTTTCTCCGACCTTTAAAAATACCTCTATTAATATAAAGTTACCGAGGACTAGTAACAAACCCTCTGTTAAAAAGACGGTGTCTTTCAGGAGGGACAACAAAAACTTTAATAAAATTGTGGAAAATCTGTAATTTCAGATTTTAAATCTCAATTCTCATTTTGAATTGTTTCAGAATTTTAAAAATCAATTATAATTTTTCAAAATTCGAAATTTTATATTAATTCTAAAGTTCTATGAAATTTTAAAATTGGCCTCAAAATATTTAAAATGGAGGGAAATTTCAAAATTTCCAATGTTTTATATATCATATATCCACATTGAAATTCGAATCGATTGATACCAAAAACATCAAAATCCTGTGTGAATCTCTAGATATGATTTTTTTCCTTTTTTTTAATTTAAAAATGCATATTTTGACAAAACCCTGAAAAAATGTGATTTCAGTACTTACTTTATTCAAAAACCAACAAAAATAAATAAATAAAATATGATGATACATAATAAAATGCAATGGAACCAAAAAACGAATTGCAGTGAGAACCTAGTAATTTGAGCATCATTAATCTACGACTCATAATTCTCAAATATTTGGAATTGATTTCACACAGAACGACGATGCACTGCCTTGAATTTTGAGAACAAAGTCTGGAAACAACTCCTATGTCAAAGATGTTGGCTCAGAAATTCTATTCAGCTCCAAAGTAGAAGTAGTAGTTCTAAATGGACTTATGATCCGTTTTCTTAATTTGAAAATAAATTCGTATTTCCCGAAAACATAGCAAAATGGAATGATTGTGACATGAAACCGATCTTGGATACAAAGAATCTGGCCTGATAATTCAGCATTAAGTCTTGATAATTCAGCATTAAATTTGAAATAAACCAGCAAACCGATAAGCAGTCTTAACTGAAAAAAAATGAAATGTAAATACAATGAAAACTAACATACTTACCACCGAATAAAACAGTACTGGAATATTCTGCAATAAAATCGAGATTTCAGTGTGTTTTCTTGTCTTTGATAGAAGTTCCTTTCGATTTCGAATATGTATGTAAATGACGAAATGCAAAATTAGTGAAATACATGGAGATATGATATCAATGAATACAATGACCTACAAAAATATTAAAGATCTACACTTATTTCTTCTATAATTATTAAAGGAGAGCTTTATGGAGATAACAAATGTACTTTAAATAAAAATAGACTTCATACTCATTCCAAATCTGTTTTTAACATTTTCTAAAACCACCTAGGAGCCGAGAAAACGCGCTTCAAAAGAATGACCTAGAAAAAGTGGCCACCTGGCCGAACTTTTTCCTATGAGCTTTTTTCGTTAATAAATAGTTATGAATGCTTATATTAGTCCTTTTTTATGTTATTTTTCATTTTAATTTATGTTTTACATTTTTTTCGGATTTTTCATGCCTTCGGAATAGTTTTCGCAGGTGACCACTTTTTCTAGGGCATTGTTTTGAACCTAACTTTCTGGTTTTAGACAATTTTAAAAACAGATTTGAAATGAGAATGAAGTCTATTTTTATCTAAGGTACATTTATTATCACCGTAAAGCCCTCCTTTAAGTACCTGGAAGTGGTAGAAGTGAATTTCATTTTTGGGATTCTGAAATTTCGAAAGTTATATATTAATTAAACATTAAAATCACATTTCCCTTCTGTGTGCTACATGCCCTATTGTTCTCAAAAACACGCTGACTCGGACATCGGGTCTTATCACAACTTAATTCTATAATATAGACTGCGAAAAATGAGTAGATATATATGAGAAAGAAAACTAAATTTCGTCCTCTGCTCCGAACAAATGTCATCAATTTGCTCAAATTAAATATAACGATAACACGTTGGACGGCGAGGAACAGAAGAAAAATATTCATGATACCGGTATATTGCCAAGGTAAATAATATGGGTAAACGAAAAATAAAATCCTAAGAAATGTTGGATTAATTTTATAATTGAAAATCCTCCTTTACACTACTGAAAGTGGTGGCCACAATGGAAAAATATAAAACGAATAAAATATAATAGCTTTGATTGTGATATTGAGGTAGATATGAGAGTATCTCGGGTACTCAGGCGGGATCCCGCACGTAGTTGACAACGTAATCCCGCACGGAATTCCGTGCGGGATTACGTGAAGACTACGTGCGGGATTACGCCAAGACTACGTGCGGGATTACGCCAATACTACGTGCGGGATTACGTTAAAAATAAGTGTGTGTGCAAGTTACAGTAAGATTACCCGTTGAAGGGACATAGCCAAATACGACTTCAAAAATATGACAAGAATTATATATGCATACAGTTCTAAGATGTCTCTATCCTCTCTTGCCTCCATTATCTCAATTAAATTCTGGTGTCTTTTTGAAGCAAGGGTTTTAAAAATTGGCCCATTATTTTATGTCCCCGACATCGTACGGGCGGCGCCCACTGCTACCTTTTTCATTAGAGAGTTTGGAGTAATCCCGCACGTGATTAGAACTTAGAGAAATCAGTGGAATTTCACCAGGCGTAATCCCGCACGGGGATTACGTGCGGGATCCCGCATCACTATTATTACGTGCGGGATTACGCCGGAGGAAAATTCCTCTCACAAACTACGTGCGGGATCCCGCCTGAGTACCCGAGATATAGGTCGGATCAATATCTGAAAATGGGGGATATGACATTCAACAATCGATGTGCATAATGTTTCTCACGCTCTTCTCCTCTTCACGATTTTTATAGAACAAGTAAACATATGAAATAATTAATGGGATTGTGAAAATATCATAGATTGAAAACCAGCGACGGTCACTACCAAGGAACATTTCAACCGTTTTGTTCATCGCAACTGAAAATCGCCTATCCGAAAGAACACAAGTTGCCGGTTGTTTTAGGTAAATGTCAAATAACAAACCTGATAAAGATGTAGAATTAGTTTTAAAAAACGTGGTGAAAAAAACGCCCTTTTTGACTGAAATATCTAATTATTTTTAACTTCAAAAAATGTGTTCTTTAAGTTTACGACTAATAAATTTATAATAAAAGTGCATTACAAACACAATACGCTGCGACACTCATTGAGATCGTTGGTTTAATTACCCAAGATTAAGGTTCGTCTTGAATTGTTTCAGAATTTTGAAAATCAGTTTTAATTTTTCAAAATTCGAATTTTTCAGAAATTCTATGTTCAAATTGTCTTCCTACAATAGTAAGACTTTTCCAACATTTGAATCACTTTCCAATACAGGCAACAGTTTGCTGTGTATGGTAATGAAGGTTCTTTGAGCTGTTGCCACGCGGCCGATAGGCCCACAAGATGGCTCATATACGAGTTCAGTGTTAGATTTTATGTTTATTACGTATTCAGTCTTTTCTGGCTATTATTTAAGGAAAATAACGGTTAAATGGTCCATAAATTACGGGAAAAATCAATTGGAAGGGTAATTATTACAAAATTAACGTGAAAAAGTATAAAAAAGAAAGAAACGTGCATAATTGGGAGAAGAACGTGTTCAAATCGACAAGTTTTTGACTTGCGCGTCAAATCCGGTGTGTTGCGTCCAATGCACACACTGCTTGACTACCGTATCCTCTGAATTAATAGAAATTGCATATTTTCGCTCACATTGTCTTTGACATCATCCATTTCTACTAAATGACCGCAGCGCAACCGCTCGCAGGTAAAAATAGCATGACTTTGTGAGAGAATTAGAATTTCGGTGCCCAAAATTTGGAGAATGAATATATGAATATAAACCTTAGAATTTGTGAATTTAAAACTTTTGAATATTTAACTTTGAGAATAAAGTCTAGAAACAACTCTGTCTAAGATGTTGGCTCAGTAATACAATTCAGCTCCATAGTCGTAGTAGTAGTAGTAGTTCCAAATAGATTCATGATCCGACTTCTTAATTTGACAATAAATTCGTATTTCCCGAAAACATAGCAAAATGGAATGATTGTGAAATGAAAACGATCTTGGGTACAAATAATCTCTCTTGAGAATTCAAAATGCAATCGAATTTTGAAATATACCAGCAAAGCGATAAATAGTCTTAACTGAAAAAATGAAACGTAAATACAATTAAAACTAGCATATTTACCACCGAATAGAACAGTATTGGAATATTCTGCAATAAAATCGAGATTTCAGAGTGTTTTCTAGTCTTTGATAGAACTTCCTTCTGATTTCTAAGACGTATGTAAATTACGAAATGCAAAATGAGTGAAATACACGGAGATATGATATCAATGAATACCATGACCTTCAAAAATATTAACGATCTACACTTATTTCTTCTATAATTATTAAAGGAGCGTTTTACGGAGATAATGAATGTACTTTAAATGAAAATAGACTTCATTCTCATTCCAAATCTGTTTTTACAATTTTCTAAAACAACCTAGAAGTCGAGAAAAAGAGCTTCAAAACAATGCCCTAGAAAAAGTGTCCTTTTCCTATGAGATTTTTTCGTGTTTCGTTCATGAATAGTTATGTAGAATGCTTATATTAGTCCTTTTTTATGCTTTTTTCATTTTAATTTATGGTTTCCATTTTTTTTTTTGGATTTATCATCACTGCGGACTAGTTTTCGCCGGTGGCCCCTTTTTCTATGCAATTGTTTTGAGTCGCGTGTTCTCGGCTCCTAGTTGGTTTTAGAAAATTTTAAAAACAGATTTGGAATGAGAAAGAAGTCTATTTTCATTTAAGGTACATTTATTATCTCCCTGAAGCCTTCCTTTAAGTACCTGGTAGAAGTGAATTTCATTTTTGGGATTCTGAAATGTTGAAAATTATATATTAATCAAACATTAAATTCACATCTCGCTTCTGTGAATTGCAGGTCCAATCGTTCTCAAAAAGACGCAGACTCGGACATCGGGTCTTATCACAACTTAATTCTATAATAGAGACTGCGAAAAATGAGTAGATATATATGAGAAAGAAAATTAAATTTCGTCCTCTGCTCCGAACAAATGTCATCAATTTTCTCAAATTAAATATAACAATAACACGTTGGACGGCGAGGAACAGAAGAAAAATATTCATGATACCGGTATATTGCCACAGCACATAATATGGGTAAACAATAACGAAAAACCTAAGAAATGTTGGATTAATTTTGTAATTGAAAATCTTCATTTACACTAGTGAAATCGATGGCCACACTGGAATAAGAAACACCAAATAAAATATAAAAGCTTTGACTGTGATATTGAGGTAGATATGAGAGTATATAGGTCGGATCAATATCTGAAATCGGGGGATATGACATTCAACAATCGATGTGCAAAATGTTACTCACACTTTTCTCCTCTTCACGATTTTTATAGAACAAATACATATATGAAATAATCAGTGGGATTGTGAAAATATCATAGATTACAAAATAGCCATAGTCACCAGCAAATAGAAGTGCAGCCAATTCGTTCATCGCAACTGAAAATCGTCTATCCGAAGGAACACAAGTTGCCGGTTGTTTTAGGTAAATGTCAAACAACAAACCTGATAAAGATATAGAATTAGTCAGAAAAAACAACGTGGTGAAAAAAGCGCCCTTTTTCACTGAAATATCGAATTATTTTGATCTTTTGAAAAAAATGTGTTCTTTAAGTTTACAACTAATAAATTTATAATAAATAAAAGTCTGCATTACAAACACAATACACTGCGACACACATTGAGAGCGTTGGTTTAATTACCCAAGTTTGAGGTTCGTCTTGAATCTGACCCTCTTTTAAAAAGACGGTGTCATTTTTAAATTTTGGAAACGTCTCTCCTTTCAGGAGGGACAACAAAACTTTAATAAAATTGTGGAAAAGCTGTAATTTCAGATTTTAAATTGCAATTTTCATTTTTAATTGTTTCAGAATTTTTTAAATTAATTCCGAAGTTCAAATTTCAAATTGTCTTCCTAAAATAGGAAGACTTTTCCAAAATTTAAATTAGACACCGTCTTTATTTCAAAGAGGGTCAGAAGTTATTATGTACCTCAAATTTGGGTAATTAAACCAACTTTGACAATGTTGGATGTGACATATCATTTTTATAATGCAGACAAAAATAAGGGGCGGTAACAAAATGACAACGAAAAGTGTCATAATCCAAAAATGTGTGACAATTTCATTAAAATGTGTCAAATATCTCAAAATTAACACATTTGGCACATTTTAACTATTTAAATGATTAAATAACGCCCCAATTTAAATGATTTAACTTTAAAAATTCAATTTTAAAAAATGCAAAAAGCTTACGGCATCCGGGATTCCCAAGCCGTCTCCGATCCAAGTACTAACCGGACTCAACGTTGCTTAACTTGCCAGATCGGACGGGATGGCGTGTATTCAACGTGATGTGGTCGTAAGCGAAAGAAACTATACAAAATTCCCCTCATATCAAAACCCCAATGTCTTCATTTTTCACCTCACTCAACAACCACCACCGCTCCATCGCAACCCAACACACCAACTTGGTTGCCGGCCCTGATCGTTGTCTGCATTGCAAACACAATACACTGCGACACACATTGGTAGCGTTGGTTTAATTACCCAAGTTTGAGGTTCGTCTTGAATCTGACCCTCTTTTAAAAAGACGGTGTCATTTTTAAATTTTGGAAACGTCTCTCCTTTCAGGAGGGACAACAAAACTTTAATAAAATTGTGGAAAAGCTGTAATTTCAGATTTTAAATTGCAATTTTCATTTTTAATTGTTTCAGAATTTTTAAAATTAATTCCGAAGTTCAAATTTCAAATTGTCTTCCTAAAATAGGAAGACTTTTCCAAAATTTAAATTAGACACCGTCTTTATTTCAAAGAGGGTCAGAAGTTATTATGTACCTCAAATTTGGGTAATTAAACCAACTTTGACAATGTTGGATGTGACATATCATTTTTATAATGCAGACAAAAATAAGGGGCGGTAACAAAATGACAACGAAAAGTGTCATAATCCAAAAATGTGTGACAATTTCATTAAAATGTGTCAAATATCTCAAAATTAACACATTTGGCACATTTTAACTATTTAAATGATTAAATAACGCCCCAATTTAAATGATTTAACTTTAAAAATTCAATTTTAAAAAATGCAAAAAGCTTACGGCATCCGGGATTCCCAAGCCGTCTCCGATCCAAGTACTAACCGGACTCAACGTTGCTTAACTTGCCAGATCGGACGGGATGGCGTGTATTCAACGTGATGTGGTCGTAAGCGAAAGAAACTATACAAAATTCCCCTCATATCAAAACCCCAATGTCTTCATTTTTCACCTCACTCAACAACCACCACCGCTCCATCGCAACCCAACACACCAACTTGGTTGCCGGCCCTGATCGTTGTCTGCATTGCAAACACAATAGACTGCGACACACATTGGTAGCGTTGGTTTAATTACCCAAGTTTGAGGTTCGTCTTGAATCTGACCCTCTTTTAAAAAGACGGTGTCATTTTTAAATTTTGGAAACGTCTCTCCTTTCAGGAGGGACAACAAAACTTTAATAAAATTGTGGAAAAGCTGTAATTTCAGATTTTAAATTGCAATTTTCATTTTTAATTGTTTCAGAATTTTTAAAATTAATTCCGAAGTTCAAATTTCAAATTGTCTTCCTAAAATAGGAAGACTTTTCCAAAATTTAAATTAGACACCGTCTTTATTTCAAAGAGGGTCAGAAGTTATTATGTACCTCAAATTTGGGTAATTAAACCAACTTTGACAATGTTGGATGTGACATATCATTTTTATAATGCAGACAAAAATAAGGGGCGGTAACAAAATGACAACGAAAAGTGTCATAATCCAAAAATGTGTGACAATTTCATTAAAATGTGTCAAATATCTCAAAATTAACACATTTGGCACATTTTAACTATTTAAATGATTAAATAACGCCCCAATTTAAATGATTTAACTTTAAAAATTCAATTTTAAAAAATGCAAAAAGCTTACGGCATCCGGGATTCCCAAGCCGTCTCCGATCCAAGTACTAACCGGACTCAACGTTGCTTAACTTGCCAGATCGGACGGGATGGCGTGTATTCAACGTGATGTGGTCGTAAGCGAAAGAAACTATACAAAATTCCCCTCATATCAAAACCCCAATGTCTTCATTTTTCACCTCACTCAACAACCACCACCGCTCCATCGCAACCCAACACACCAACTTGGTTGCCGGCCCTGATCGTTGTCTGCATTGCAAACACAATAGACTGCGACACACATTGGTAGCGTTGGTTTAATTACCCAAGTTTGAGGTTCGTCTTGAATCTGACCCTCTTTTAAAAAGACGGTGTCATTTTTAAATTTTGGAAACGTCTCTCCTTTCAGGAGGGACAACAAAACTTTAATAAAATTGTGGAAAAGCTGTAATTTCAGATTTTAAATTGCAATTTTCATTTTTAATTGTTTCAGAATTTTTAAAATTAATTCCGAAGTTCAAATTTCAAATTGTCTTCCTAAAATAGGAAGACTTTTCCAAAATTTAAATTAGACACCGTCTTTATTTCAAAGAGGGTCAGAAGTTATTATGTACCTCAAATTTGGGTAATTAAACCAACTTTGACAATGTTGGATGTGACATATCATTTTTATAATGCAGACAAAAATAAGGGGCGGTAACAAAATGACAACGAAAAGTGTCATAATCCAAAAATGTGTGACAATTTCATTAAAATGTGTCAAATATCTCAAAATTAACACATTTGGCACATTTTAACTATTTAAATGATTAAATAACGCCCCAATTTAAATGATTTAACTTTAAAAATTCAATTTTAAAAAATGCAAAAAGCTTACGGCATCCGGGATTCCCAAGCCGTCTCCGATCCAAGTACTAACCGGACTCAACGTTGCTTAACTTGCCAGATCGGACGGGATGGCGTGTATTCAACGTGATGTGGTCGTAAGCGAAAGAAACTATACAAAATTCCCCTCATATCAAAACCCCAATGTCTTCATTTTTCACCTCACTCAACAACCACCACCGCTCCATCGCAACCCAACACACCAACTTGGTTGCCGGCCCTGATCGTTGTCTGCATTGCAAACACAATACACTGCGACACACATTGGTAGCGTTGGTTTAATTACCCAAGTTTGAGGTTCGTCTTGAATCTGACCCTCTTTTAAAAAGACGGTGTCATTTTTAAATTTTGGAAACGTCTCTCCTTTCAGGAGGGACAACAAAACTTTAATAAAATTGTGGAAAAGCTGTAATTTCAGATTTTAAATTGCAATTTTCATTTTTAATTGTTTCAGAATTTTTAAAATTAATTCCGAAGTTCAAATTTCAAATTGTCTTCCTAAAATAGGAAGACTTTTCCAAAATTTAAATTAGACACCGTCTTTATTTCAAAGAGGGTCAGAAGTTATTATGTACCTCAAATTTGGGTAATTAAACCAACTTTGACAATGTTGGATGTGACATATCATTTTTATAATGCAGACAAAAATAAGGGGCGGTAACAAAATGACAACGAAAAGTGTCATAATCCAAAAATGTGTGACAATTTCATTAAAATGTGTCAAATATCTCAAAATTAACACATTTGGCACATTTTAACTATTTAAATGATTAAATAACGCCCCAATTTAAATGATTTAACTTTAAAAATTCAATTTTAAAAAATGCAAAAAGCTTACGGCATCCGGGATTCCCAAGCCGTCTCCGATCCAAGTACTAACCGGACTCAACGTTGCTTAACTTGCCAGATCGGACGGGATGGCGTGTATTCAACGTGATGTGGTCGTAAGCGAAAGAAACTATACAAAATTCCCCTCATATCAAAACCCCAATGTCTTCATTTTTCACCTCACTCAACAACCACCACCGCTCCATCGCAACCCAACACACCAACTTGGTTGCCGGCCCTGATCGTTGTCTGCATTGCAAACACAATACACTGCGACACACATTGGTAGCGTTGGTTTAATTACCCAAGTTTGAGGTTCGTCTTGAATCTGACCCTCTTTTAAAAAGACGGTGTCATTTTTAAATTTTGGAAACGTCTCTCCTTTCAGGAGGGACAACAAAACTTTAATAAAATTGTGGAAAAGCTGTAATTTCAGATTTTAAATTGCAATTTTCATTTTTAATTGTTTCAGAATTTTTAAAATTAATTCCGAAGTTCAAATTTCAAATTGTCTTCCTAAAATAGGAAGACTTTTCCAAAATTTAAATTAGACACCGTCTTTATTTCAAAGAGGGTCAGAAGTTATTATGTACCTCAAATTTGGGTAATTAAACCAACTTTGACAATGTTGGATGTGACATATCATTTTTATAATGCAGACAAAAATAAGGGGCGGTAACAAAATGACAACGAAAAGTGTCATAATCCAAAAATGTGTGACAATTTCATTAAAATGTGTCAAATATCTCAAAATTAACACATTTGGCACATTTTAACTATTTAAATGATTAAATAACGCCCCAATTTAAATGATTTAACTTTAAAAATTCAATTTTAAAAAATGCAAAAAGCTTACGGCATCCGGGATTCCCAAGCCGTCTCCGATCCAAGTACTAACCGGACTCAACGTTGCTTAACTTGCCAGATCGGACGGGATGGCGTGTATTCAACGTGATGTGGTCGTAAGCGAAAGAAACTATACAAAATTCCCCTCATATCAAAACCCCAATGTCTTCATTTTTCACCTCACTCAACAACCACCACCGCTCCATCGCAACCCAACACACCAACTTGGTTGCCGGCCCTGATCGTTGTCTGCATTGCAAACACAATACACTGCGACACACATTGGTAGCGTTGGTTTAATTACCCAAGTTTGAGGTTCGTCTTGAATCTGACCCTCTTTTAAAAAGACGGTGTCATTTTTAAATTTTGGAAACGTCTCTCCTTTCAGGAGGGACAACAAAACTTTATAATAAAATTGTGGAAAATCTGTAATTTCAGATTTTAAATTGAAATTCTCATTTTTAATTGTTTCAGAATTTCAAAATTCGAATTTTTAAATTAATTCTGAAATGCTATGTTCAAATTGTCTTCCTAAAATAGGAAGACTTTTCCAAAATTTAAATTAGACACCGTCTTTATTTCAAAGAGGGTCAGAAGTTATTATGTACCTCAAATTTGGGTAATTAAACCAACTTTGACAATGTTGGATGTGACATATCATTTTTATAATGCAGACAAAAATAAGGGGCGGTAACAAAATGACAACGAAAAGTGTCATAATCCAAAAATGTGTGACAATTTCATTAAAATGTGTCAAATATCTCAAAATTAACACATTTGGCACATTTTAACTATTTAAATGATTAAATAACGCCCCAATTTAAATGATTTAACTTTAAAAATTCAATTTTAAAAAATGCAAAAAGCTTACGGCATCCGGGATTCCCAAGCCGTCTCCGATCCAAGTACTAACCGGACTCAACGTTGCTTAACTTGCCAGATCGGACGGGATGGCGTGTATTCAACGTGATGTGGTCGTAAGCGAAAGAAACTATACAAAATTCCCCTCATATCAAAACCCCAATGTCTTCATTTTTCACCTCACTCAACAACCACCACCGCTCCATCGCAACCCAACACACCAACTTGGTTGCCGGCCCTGATCGTTGTCTGCATTGCAAACACAATACACTGCGACACACATTGGTAGCGTTGGTTTAATTACCCAAGTTTGAGGTTCGTCTTGAATCTGACCCTCTTTTAAAAAGACGGTGTCATTTTTAAATTTTGGAAACGTCTCTCCTTTCAGGAGGGACAACAAAACTTTAATAAAATTGTGGAAAAGCTGTAATTTCAGATTTTAAATTGCAATTTTCATTTTTAATTGTTTCAGAATTTTTAAAATTAATTCCGAAGTTCAAATTTCAAATTGTCTTCCTAAAATAGGAAGACTTTTCCAAAATTTAAATTAGACACCGTCTTTATTTCAAAGAGGGTCAGAAGTTATTATGTACCTCAAATTTGGGTAATTAAACCAACTTTGACAATGTTGGATGTGACATATCATTTTTATAATGCAGACAAAAATAAGGGGCGGTAACAAAATGACAACGAAAAGTGTCATAATCCAAAAATGTGTGACAATTTCATTAAAATGTGTCAAATATCTCAAAATTAACACATTTGGCACATTTTAACTATTTAAATGATTAAATAACGCCCCAATTTAAATGATTTAACTTTAAAAATTCAATTTTAAAAAATGCAAAAAGCTTACGGCATCCGGGATTCCCAAGCCGTCTCCGATCCAAGTACTAACCGGACTCAACGTTGCTTAACTTGCCAGATCGGACGGGATGGCGTGTATTCAACGTGATGTGGTCGTAAGCGAAAGAAACTATAGAAAATTCCCCTCATATCAAAACCCCAATGTCTTCATTTTTCACCTCACTCAACAACCACCACCGCTCCATCGCAACCCAACACACCAACTTGGTTGCCGGCCCTGATCGTTGTCTGCATTGCAAACACAATAGACTGCGACACACATTGGTAGCGTTGGTTTAATTACCCAAGTTTGAGGTTCGTCTTGAATCTGACCCTCTTTTAAAAAGACGGTGTCATTTTTAAATTTTGGAAACGTCTCTCTTTTCAGGAGGGACAACAAAACTTTAATAAAATTGTGGAAAAGCTGTAATTTCAGATTTTAAATTGCAATTTTCATTTTTAATTGTTTCAGAATTTTTTAAATTAATTCCGAAGTTCAAATTTCAAATTGTCTTCCTAAAATAGGAAGACTTTTCCAAAATTTAAATTAGACACCGTCTTTATTTCAAAGAGGGTCAGAAGTTATTATGTACCTCAAATTTGGGTAATTAAACCAACTTTGACAATGTTGGATGTGACATATCATTTTTATAATGCAGACAAAAATAAGGGGCGGTAACAAAATGACAACGAAAAGTGTCATAATCCAAAAATGTGTGACAATTTCATTAAAATGTGTCAAATATCTCAAAATTAACACATTTGGCACATTTTAACTATTTAAATGATTTAACTTTAAAAATTCAATTTTAAAAAATGCAAAAAGCTTACGGCATCCGGGATTCCCAAGCCGTCTCCGATCCAAGTACTAACCGGACTCAACGTTGCTTAACTTGCCAGATCGGACGGGATGGCGTGTATTCAACGTGATGTGGTCGTAAGCGAAAGAAACTATACAAAATTCCCCTCATATCAAAACCCCAATGTCTTCATTTTTCACCTCACTCAACAACCACCACCGCTCCATCGCAACCCAACACACCAACTTGGTTGCCGGCCCTGATCGTTGTCTGCATTGCAAACACAATACACTGCGACACACATTGGTAGCGTTGGTTTAATTACCCAAGTTTGAGGTTCGTCTTGAATCTGACCCTCTTTTAAAAAGACGGTGTCATTTTTAAATTTTGGAAACGTCTCTCCTTTCAGGAGGGACAACAAAACTTTAATAAAATTGTGGAAAAGCTGTAATTTCAGATTTTAAATTGCAATTTTCATTTTTAATTGTTTCAGAATTTTTAAAATTAATTCCGAAGTTCAAATTTCAAATTGTCTTCCTAAAATAGGAAGACTTTTCCAAAATTTAAATTAGACACCGTCTTTATTTCAAAGAGGGTCAGAAGTTATTATGTACCTCAAATTTGGGTAATTAAACCAACTTTGACAATGTTGGATGTGACATATCATTTTTATAATGCAGACAAAAATAAGGGGCGGTAACAAAATGACAACGAAAAGTGTCATAATCCAAAAATGTGTGACAATTTCATTAAAATGTGTCAAATATCTCAAAATTAACACATTTGGCACATTTTAACTATTTAAATGATTAAATAACGCCCCAATTTAAATGATTTAACTTTAAAAATTCAATTTTAAAAAATGCAAAAAGCTTACGGCATCCGGGATTCCCAAGCCGTCTCCGATCCAAGTACTAACCGGACTCAACGTTGCTTAACTTGCCAGATCGGACGGGATGGCGTGTATTCAACGTGATGTGGTCGTAAGCGAAAGAAACTATACAAAATTCCCCTCATATCAAAACCCCAATGTCTTCATTTTTCACCTCACTCAACAACCACCACCGCTCCATCGCAACCCAACACACCAACTTGGTTGCCGGCCCTGATCGTTGTCTGCATTGCAAACACAATACACTGCGACACACATTGGTAGCGTTGGTTTAATTACCCAAGTTTGAGGTTCGTCTTGAATCTGACCCTCTTTTAAAAAGACGGTGTCATTTTTAAATTTTGGAAACGTCTCTCCTTTCAGGAGGGACAACAAAACTTTATAATAAAATTGTGGAAAATCTGTAATTTCAGATTTTAAATTGAAATTCTCATTTTTAATTGTTTCAGAATTTCAAAATTCGAATTTTTAAATTAATTCTGAAATGCTATGTTCAAATTGTCTTCCTAAAATAGGAAGACTTTTCCAAAATTTAAATTAGACACCGTCTTTATTTCAAAGAGGGTCAGAAGTTATTATGTACCTCAAATTTGGGTAATTAAACCAACTTTGACAATGTTGGATGTGACATATCATTTTTATAATGCAGACAAAAATAAGGGGCGGTAACAAAATGACAACGAAAAGTGTCATAATCCAAAAATGTGTGACAATTTCATTAAAATGTGTCAAATATCTCAAAATTAACACATTTGGCACATTTTAACTATTTAAATGATTAAATAACGCCCCAATTTAAATGATTTAACTTTAAAAATTCAATTTTAAAAAATGCAAAAAGCTTACGGCATCCGGGATTCCCAAGCCGTCTCCGATCCAAGTACTAACCGGACTCAACGTTGCTTAACTTGCCAGATCGGACGGGATGGCGTGTATTCAACGTGATGTGGTCGTAAGCGAAAGAAACTATACAAAATTCCCCTCATATCAAAACCCCAATGTCTTCATTTTTCACCTCACTCAACAACCACCACCGCTCCATCGCAACCCAACACACCAACTTGGTTGCCGGCCCTGATCGTTGTCTGCATTGCAAACACAATACACTGCGACACACATTGGTAGCGTTGGTTTAATTACCCAAGTTTGAGGTTCGTCTTGAATCTGACCCTCTTTTAAAAAGACGGTGTCATTTTTAAATTTTGGAAACGTCTCTCCTTTCAGGAGGGACAACAAAACTTTAATAAAATTGTGGAAAAGCTGTAATTTCAGATTTTAAATTGCAATTTTCATTTTTAATTGTTTCAGAATTTTTAAAATTAATTCCGAAGTTCAAATTTCAAATTGTCTTCCTAAAATAGGAAGACTTTTCCAAAATTTAAATTAGACACCGTCTTTATTTCAAAGAGGGTCAGAAGTTATTATGTACCTCAAATTTGGGTAATTAAACCAACTTTGACAATGTTGGATGTGACATATCATTTTTATAATGCAGACAAAAATAAGGGGCGGTAACAAAATGACAACGAAAAGTGTCATAATCCAAAAATGTGTGACAATTTCATTAAAATGTGTCAAATATCTCAAAATTAACACATTTGGCACATTTTAACTATTTAAATGATTAAATAACGCCCCAATTTAAATGATTTAACTTTAAAAATTCAATTTTAAAAAATGCAAAAAGCTTACGGCATCCGGGATTCCCAAGCCGTCTCCGATCCAAGTACTAACCGGACTCAACGTTGCTTAACTTGCCAGATCGGACGGGATGGCGTGTATTCAACGTGATGTGGTCGTAAGCGAAAGAAACTATAGAAAATTCCCCTCATATCAAAACCCCAATGTCTTCATTTTTCACCTCACTCAACAACCACCACCGCTCCATCGCAACCCAACACACCAACTTGGTTGCCGGCCCTGATCGTTGTCTGCATTGCAAACACAATAGACTGCGACACACATTGGTAGCGTTGGTTTAATTACCCAAGTTTGAGGTTCGTCTTGAATCTGACCCTCTTTTAAAAAGACGGTGTCATTTTTAAATTTTGGAAACGTCTCTCTTTTCAGGAGGGACAACAAAACTTTAATAAAATTGTGGAAAAGCTGTAATTTCAGATTTTAAATTGCAATTTTCATTTTTAATTGTTTCAGAATTTTTTAAATTAATTCCGAAGTTCAAATTTCAAATTGTCTTCCTAAAATAGGAAGACTTTTCCAAAATTTAAATTAGACACCGTCTTTATTTCAAAGAGGGTCAGAAGTTATTATGTACCTCAAATTTGGGTAATTAAACCAACTTTGACAATGTTGGATGTGACATATCATTTTTATAATGCAGACAAAAATAAGGGGCGGTAACAAAATGACAACGAAAAGTGTCATAATCCAAAAATGTGTGACAATTTCATTAAAATGTGTCAAATATCTCAAAATTAACACATTTGGCACATTTTAACTATTTAAATGATTTAACTTTAAAAATTCAATTTTAAAAAATGCAAAAAGCTTACGGCATCCGGGATTCCCAAGCCGTCTCCGATCCAAGTACTAACCGGACTCAACGTTGCTTAACTTGCCAGATCGGACGGGATGGCGTGTATTCAACGTGATGTGGTCGTAAGCGAAAGAAACTATACAAAATTCCCCTCATATCAAAACCCCAATGTCTTCATTTTTCACCTCACTCAACAACCACCACCGCTCCATCGCAACCCAACACACCAACTTGGTTGCCGGCCCTGATCGTTGTCTGCATTGCAAACACAATACACTGCGACACACATTGGTAGCGTTGGTTTAATTACCCAAGTTTGAGGTTCGTCTTGAATCTGACCCTCTTTTAAAAAGACGGTGTCATTTTTAAATTTTGGAAACGTCTCTCCTTTCAGGAGGGACAACAAAACTTTAATAAAATTGTGGAAAAGCTGTAATTTCAGATTTTAAATTGCAATTTTCATTTTTAATTGTTTCAGAATTTTTAAAATTAATTCCGAAGTTCAAATTTCAAATTGTCTTCCTAAAATAGGAAGACTTTTCCAAAATTTAAATTAGACACCGTCTTTATTTCAAAGAGGGTCAGAAGTTATTATGTACCTCAAATTTGGGTAATTAAACCAACTTTGACAATGTTGGATGTGACATATCATTTTTATAATGCAGACAAAAATAAGGGGCGGTAACAAAATGACAACGAAAAGTGTCATAATCCAAAAATGTGTGACAATTTCATTAAAATGTGTCAAATATCTCAAAATTAACACATTTGGCACATTTTAACTATTTAAATGATTAAATAACGCCCCAATTTAAATGATTTAACTTTAAAAATTCAATTTTAAAAAATGCAAAAAGCTTACGGCATCCGGGATTCCCAAGCCGTCTCCGATCCAAGTACTAACCGGACTCAACGTTGCTTAACTTGCCAGATCGGACGGGATGGCGTGTATTCAACGTGATGTGGTCGTAAGCGAAAGAAACTATAGAAAATTCCCCTCATATCAAAACCCCAATGTCTTCATTTTTCACCTCACTCAACAACCACCACCGCTCCATCGCAACCCAACACACCAACTTGGTTGCCGGCCCTGATCGTTGTCTGCATTGCAAACACAATAGACTGCGACACACATTGGTAGCGTTGGTTTAATTACCCAAGTTTGAGGTTCGTCTTGAATCTGACCCTCTTTTAAAAAGACGGTGTCATTTTTAAATTTTGGAAACGTCTCTCTTTTCAGGAGGGACAACAAAACTTTAATAAAATTGTGGAAAAGCTGTAATTTCAGATTTTAAATTGCAATTTTCATTTTTAATTGTTTCAGAATTTTTTAAATTAATTCCGAAGTTCAAATTTCAAATTGTCTTCCTAAAATAGGAAGACTTTTCCAAAATTTAAATTAGACACCGTCTTTATTTCAAAGAGGGTCAGAAGTTATTATGTACCTCAAATTTGGGTAATTAAACCAACTTTGACAATGTTGGATGTGACATATCATTTTTATAATGCAGACAAAAATAAGGGGCGGTAACAAAATGACAACGAAAAGTGTCATAATCCAAAAATGTGTGACAATTTCATTAAAATGTGTCAAATATCTCAAAATTAACACATTTGGCACATTTTAACTATTTAAATGATTTAACTTTAAAAATTCAATTTTAAAAAATGCAAAAAGCTTACGGCATCCGGGATTCCCAAGCCGTCTCCGATCCAAGTACTAACCGGACTCAACGTTGCTTAACTTGCCAGATCGGACGGGATGGCGTGTATTCAACGTGATGTGGTCGTAAGCGAAAGAAACTATACAAAATTCCCCTCATATCAAAACCCCAATGTCTTCATTTTTCACCTCACTCAACAACCACCACCGCTCCATCGCAACCCAACACACCAACTTGGTTGCCGGCCCTGATCGTTGTCTGCATTGCAAACACAATACACTGCGACACACATTGGTAGCGTTGGTTTAATTACCCAAGTTTGAGGTTCGTCTTGAATCTGACCCTCTTTTAAAAAGACGGTGTCATTTTTAAATTTTGGAAACGTCTCTCCTTTCAGGAGGGACAACAAAACTTTAATAAAATTGTGGAAAAGCTGTAATTTCAGATTTTAAATTGCAATTTTCATTTTTAATTGTTTCAGAATTTTTAAAATTAATTCCGAAGTTCAAATTTCAAATTGTCTTCCTAAAATAGGAAGACTTTTCCAAAATTTAAATTAGACACCGTCTTTATTTCAAAGAGGGTCAGAAGTTATTATGTACCTCAAATTTGGGTAATTAAACCAACTTTGACAATGTTGGATGTGACATATCATTTTTATAATGCAGACAAAAATAAGGGGCGGTAACAAAATGACAACGAAAAGTGTCATAATCCAAAAATGTGTGACAATTTCATTAAAATGTGTCAAATATCTCAAAATTAACACATTTGGCACATTTTAACTATTTAAATGATTAAATAACGCCCCAATTTAAATGATTTAACTTTAAAAATTCAATTTTAAAAAATGCAAAAAGCTTACGGCATCCGGGATTCCCAAGCCGTCTCCGATCCAAGTACTAACCGGACTCAACGTTGCTTAACTTGCCAGATCGGACGGGATGGCGTGTATTCAACGTGATGTGGTCGTAAGCGAAAGAAACTATAGAAAATTCCCCTCATATCAAAACCCCAATGTCTTCATTTTTCACCTCACTCAACAACCACCACCGCTCCATCGCAACCCAACACACCAACTTGGTTGCCGGCCCTGATCGTTGTCTGCATTGCAAACACAATAGACTGCGACACACATTGGTAGCGTTGGTTTAATTACCCAAGTTTGAGGTTCGTCTTGAATCTGACCCTCTTTTAAAAAGACGGTGTCATTTTTAAATTTTGGAAACGTCTCTCTTTTCAGGAGGGACAACAAAACTTTAATAAAATTGTGGAAAAGCTGTAATTTCAGATTTTAAATTGCAATTTTCATTTTTAATTGTTTCAGAATTTTTTAAATTAATTCCGAAGTTCAAATTTCAAATTGTCTTCCTAAAATAGGAAGACTTTTCCAAAATTTAAATTAGACACCGTCTTTATTTCAAAGAGGGTCAGAAGTTATTATGTACCTCAAATTTGGGTAATTAAACCAACTTTGACAATGTTGGATGTGACATATCATTTTTATAATGCAGACAAAAATAAGGGGCGGTAACAAAATGACAACGAAAAGTGTCATAATCCAAAAATGTGTGACAATTTCATTAAAATGTGTCAAATATCTCAAAATTAACACATTTGGCACATTTTAACTATTTAAATGATTTAACTTTAAAAATTCAATTTTAAAAAATGCAAAAAGCTTACGGCATCCGGGATTCCCAAGCCGTCTCCGATCCAAGTACTAACCGGACTCAACGTTGCTTAACTTGCCAGATCGGACGGGATGGCGTGTATCTCAGACAATGGGGGAACTGGTTTTTTATCAGTTTTCCGACTAGTCGGCTAACTAGTAATGAACTAGTCGGGAACTCGTAATGAACTAGTCGGGAACTGATAAAAAAGCAGTCGAATTTCATTAAACCCAATCACGCAAAAAATCGTAAAAAACACCATTGAAGCTTTATGATAACAGTATTTATTAAATAATACAAAAAAACAACACAAAAAAAATTAAAAAATATATAACAAAAAAAAAGAAACCAAATGCTTAGTAAATTATGTTGAGGTAGTCCTGGGATTCAACTTGTTCGTTCTCAGCGTTTCTTTTAGCGTTTTCCAGTTCTTTCGAACGCGATTCTTCTCGTTTCGATCTTAAACATAAAAAATTAAGTGCATATGCTTTCATGAACCTACATAGACTTCTTCAACGTTTGTGTGAATTCCCCCGTGTCCCACGAACTACGGATTCTTCTTAGGTCCTTGATTGTAGCAATTTTCTGCTCAACCGATCCATCAAATGATTTAAAGAGTCTGTAATTTTTAAGATTTTGAACATTTTAATGAAAAGACACCAATACTTACTTTCTGTGGTCGAATGATTAATCCTTGCCGTTCAACTCCAGTGAATCATCGTCACACCCAAAAACAGACCGAATAACTCTGTAATGTTTCACTACTGATTTATATCATGTTTGTAAATATTAACCTTTTTAAATAATCGAAAACATCCGGCTTCATTGTCGTCAAATGTTCTCCTATTGTTCCTCCATTCAAATCCTGTCGATATGTCAAATCATTGAGCACTGTTGATGAATAGCCCTGGAATTTGAAGGACTTCGCAACTTTTTGGTTCTTTTTGATGATGACACGTGAAACATCAAAAAATGTACCTGCTGAAGGACATACCACACCTGAGATAATAGTATAGTTGTTTCCAACCGACGAGCAGGCCCTCTCATTCGGGTTTGGAGATAACTATAATTCTTGTTTCAAAAAAATACTTTTCTAAGCAAAAAAAACTACATGTTGAATAAAACATCAGCTTCAGCTAATTAATCACAATTTGCAACATCTGCAAAAGATTAAATATATATTTATATAATTAAAGTCCAAAAGTTAAAAAAAATAAAATTTAAAAACATTAAATAAAAATTGTCGACTGGTTTTTTATCAGTTACTGCCAAAAAAGCAGTTCTTCTTTTAATTTGGACTGGTTTTTTTCCAGTACTGCCAAAAAAGCAGTTCGACTTCCGATTTGCACTGGTTTTTTACCAGTACTGCCAAAAAAGCAGTCGAAATGGCCTCGAACTGATAAAAAAGCAGTTCCCCCATTGTCTGAGATTCAACGTGATGTGGTCGTAAGCGAAAGAAACTATAGAAAATTCCCCTCATATCAAAACCCCAATGTCTTCATTTTTCACCTCACTCAACAACCACCACCGCTCCATCGCAACCCAACACACCAACTTGGTTGCCGGCCCTGATCGTTGTCTGCATTGCAAACACAATACACTGCGACACACATTGGTAGCGTTGGTTTAATTACCCAAGTTTGAGGTTCGTCTTGAATCTGACCCTCTTTTAAAAAGACGGTGTCATTTTTAAATTTTGGAAACGTCTCTCCTTTCAGGAGGGACAACAAAACTTTATAATAAAATTGTGGAAAATCTGTAATTTCAGATTTTAAATTGAAATTCTCATTTTTAATTGTTTCAGAATTTCAAAATTCGAATTTTTAAATTAATTCTGAAATGCTATGTTCAAATTGTCTTCCTAAAATAGGAAGACTTTTCCAAAATTTAAATTAGACACCGTCTTTATTTCAAAGAGGGTCAGAAGTTATTATGTACCTCAAATTTGGGTAATTAAACCAACTTTGACAATGTTGGATGTGACATATCATTTTTATAATGCAGACAAAAATAAGGGGCGGTAACAAAATGACAACGAAAAGTGTCATAATCCAAAAATGTGTGACAATTTCATTAAAATGTGTCAAATATCTCAAAATTAACACATTTGGCACATTTTAACTATTTAAATGATTAAATAACGCCCCAATTTAAATGATTTAACTTTAAAAATTCAATTTTAAAAAATGCAAAAAGCTTACGGCATCCGGGATTCCCAAGCCGTCTCCGATCCAAGTACTAACCGGACTCAACGTTGCTTAACTTGCCAGATCGGACGGGATGGCGTGTATTCAACGTGATGTGGTCGTAAGCGAAAGAAACTATACAAAATTCCCCTCATATCAAAACCCCAATGTCTTCATTTTTCACCTCACTCAACAACCACCACCGCTCCATCGCAACCCAACACACCAACTTGGTTGCCGGCCCTGATCGTTGTCTGCATTGCAAACACAATACACTGCGACACACATTGGTAGCGTTGGTTTAATTACCCAAGTTTGAGGTTCGTCTTGAATCTGACCCTCTTTTAAAAAGACGGTGTCATTTTTAAATTTTGGAAACGTCTCTCCTTTCAGGAGGGACAACAAAACTTTAATAAAATTGTGGAAAAGCTGTAATTTCAGATTTTAAATTGCAATTTTCATTTTTAATTGTTTCAGAATTTTTAAAATTAATTCCGAAGTTCAAATTTCAAATTGTCTTCCTAAAATAGGAAGACTTTTCCAAAATTTAAATTAGACACCGTCTTTATTTCAAAGAGGGTCAGAAGTTATTATGTACCTCAAATTTGGGTAATTAAACCAACTTTGACAATGTTGGATGTGACATATCATTTTTATAATGCAGACAAAAATAAGGGGCGGTAACAAAATGACAACGAAAAGTGTCATAATCCAAAAATGTGTGACAATTTCATTAAAATGTGTCAAATATCTCAAAATTAACACATTTGGCACATTTTAACTATTTAAATGATTAAATAACGCCCCAATTTAAATGATTTAACTTTAAAAATTCAATTTTAAAAAATGCAAAAAGCTTACGGCATCCGGGATTCCCAAGCCGTCTCCGATCCAAGTACTAACCGGACTCAACGTTGCTTAACTTGCCAGATCGGACGGGATGGCGTGTATTCAACGTGATGTGGTCGTAAGCGAAAGAAATTATACAAAATTCCCCTCATATCAAAACCCCAATGTCTTCATTTTTCACCTCACTCAACAACCACCACCGCTCCATCGCAACCCAACACACCAACTTGGTTGCCGGCCCTGATCGTTGTCTGCATTGCAAACACAATACACTGCGACACACATTGGTAGCGTTGGTTTAATTACCCAAGTTTGAGGTTCGTCTTGAATCTGACCCTCTTTTAAAAAGACGGTGTCATTTTTAAATTTTGGAAACGTCTCTCCTTTCAGGAGGGACAACAAAACTTTATAATAAAATTGTGGAAAATCTGTAATTTCAGATTTTAAATTGAAATTCTCATTTTTAATTGTTTCAGAATTTTTAAAATTAATTCCGAAGTTCAAATTTCAAATTGTCTTCCTAAAATAGGAAGACTTTTCCAAAATTTAAATTAGACACCGTCTTTATTTCAAAGAGGGTCAGAAGTTATTATGTACCTCAAATTTGGGTAATTAAACCAACTTTGACAATGTTGGATGTGACATATCATTTTTATAATGCAGACAAAAATAAGGGGCGGTAACAAAATGACAACGAAAAGTGTCATAATCCAAAAATGTGTGACAATTTCATTAAAATGTGTCAAATATCTCAAAATTAACACATTTGGCACATTTTAACTATTTAAATGATTAAATAACGCCCCAATTTAAATGATTTAACTTTAAAAATTCAATTTTAAAAAATGCAAAAAGCTTACGGCATCCGGGATTCCCAAGCCGTCTCCGATCCAAGTACTAACCGGACTCAACGTTGCTTAACTTGCCAGATCGGACGGGATGGCGTGTATTCAACGTGATGTGGTCGTAAGCGAAAGAAACTATACAAAATTCCCCTCATATCAAAACCCCAATGTCTTCATTTTTCACCTCACTCAACAACCACCACCGCTCCATCGCAACCCAACACACCAACTTGGTTGCCGGCCCTGATCGTTGTCTGCATTGCAAACACAATACACTGCGACACACATTGGTAGCGTTGGTTTAATTACCCAAGTTTGAGGTTCGTCTTGAATCTGACCCTCTTTTAAAAAGACGGTGTCATTTTTAAATTTTGGAAACGTCTCTCCTTTCAGGAGGGACAACAAAACTTTAATAAAATTGTGGAAAAGCTGTAATTTCAGATTTTAAATTGCAATTTTCATTTTTAATTGTTTCAGAATTTTTAAAATTAATTCCGAAGTTCAAATTTCAAATTGTCTTCCTAAAATAGGAAGACTTTTCCAAAATTTAAATTAGACACCGTCTTTATTTCAAAGAGGGTCAGAAGTTATTATGTACCTCAAATTTGGGTAATTAAACCAACTTTGACAATGTTGGATGTGACATATCATTTTTATAATGCAGACAAAAATAAGGGGCGGTAACAAAATGACAACGAAAAGTGTCATAATCCAAAAATGTGTGACAATTTCATTAAAATGTGTCAAATATCTCAAAATTAACACATTTGGCACATTTTAACTATTTAAATGATTAAATAACGCCCCAATTTAAATGATTTAACTTTAAAAATTCAATTTTAAAAAATGCAAAAAGCTTACGGCATCCGGGATTCCCAAGCCGTCTCCGATCCAAGTACTAACCGGACTCAACGTTGCTTAACTTGCCAGATCGGACGGGATGGCGTGTATTCTCAGACAATGGGGGAACTAGTTATTGGGTGAGTTCGGGCGCGTTCGACTAGCCTGTCGGTCAGTTACTCCCGACAGGCTAGTCGAAACTGCTCGAACTCACCCAAAAACTAGTCGTAACTGACCAAGAACTAGTCGAATCAAAATTTATTTTTGTCAAAGTGCGAAAAGTATTGAAAATGGTTGAAAAAATGTCTTTTCTGAAAAATCATGAACTATGAGTGAAATTTTGAATTTGTTCTCGAGTTTTTTCAAAATTTTTTAATTTTCAAATTTTCATAAAAATTTTCATCTTTGATGCCTTGTTCGCAATAATAACTTTAAAAATTATGGTTTTGATATAACATCTCGGGTAAAAGGTTTTTTCACCTAAATTGACTGAAAGCCATATTGTCAAAAATTTCCTGATGTGTTCACGGTTACAATACTGAAGTAGTAAATTGTTTCAAAAAACCAAAGGATATCCCAAACCGTTATTTTCAAGAAAATCGTATTTTTCGGGTTTTAAAGTTCACCAAACTTTGTAATAAGGGAAAAGCACAAAATAATGTATATTTGAGTATCAAGGATTTTAGGTAGAGCTTTAGAATTTTGGTAAGAATGTCAGTAAGGCGCCAGCTTTTTGTTTTCGTCGGGTTTATGACAATCGTTCAAGATTTTGGATAGATCTGAATGAGCTCTGGTGAAAAACTCTCCCCCTTGTGGATAACGGTCTAGAAATGATATTTTATTTAGAGACGATGTCTGAGGCGTATTAAACAGCGGTGTTCCAGACCGAATATCAGACGAAAAGTCCTGCAACTTTACAGATAAGTAAAACCCACATCAATGAACACAACAGTAGCTAACCAACCGCAATATGTGTCCCCACATTGCGCGGATGCACCCGCTTTTAGCTGAAAACTTTGACACAGCACAACTCAGCTTAAAATGAGAACTATAACGTAATTTTCATATTTTTGGATAGCTCTTATCATGATCTATAACTTTGTAGTTGATATAAAAATTCAAAGAACAAATGTTAAAAACGAAAATTTGAAGAAAAGAAAATGGATTTCAGTTTTTCACAATTTTCTGGTGGAAAACCACATCAACCCAAAACTTTTTACTTGATTTTCAAAAGAGGATGAAAGTCTGTACCGGAATCAAAAATAAACCTTTTAAAAAAAAGGGGGCTTATTGTGCCAAAGATAAAAAATAAAAACGTAAAATTTGAAGCATTTTATTGCAGAAATGGTTGTTTAAGCCTGAATTTAGACCCTTAAGAACATTTATGTGCCTAATAAGTTAAACATAAGTCTCAATTATGTAAAATTAACATTCTCCAAAAGTTTTTTTGGTGAAAATCGACAAAATAATTTTCTATATATTCGTTTTTTCAAAAAAATATTGTTTTTCTTTCGATTTTCACCAAAAACTTTTGGAAAATGTTAGTTATGCATAATTGAGTCCTACGATTAATGTTTTAAGCACATAAACTATTTTTAAGGGTCTAAATTCAGGCTTAAACAACCATTTCTGCAATAAAATGCTTCAAAATTTGACGTTTTTATTTTTTACCTTCGTCACAATAAGCCCCCTTTTTTTTAAAAGGTTTATTTTTGGTTCCGGTACAGAATTTCATCTCCTTTAGAAAATGAAGTAAAATGTCTAGGGTTGGTGTGGCTTTCGACCAGAAAAATTTGAAAACTGAAATTCTTTTTCTTTTCTTCAAATTTTCGTTTTTAAGATTTGTTCTTTGAATTTTTATGTCAACTACAAAGTTATAGATCACGTTAAGAGCTATCCAGAAATATGAAAATTGCTTTATATTTCTCATATTGAGCTGAGTTATGCTGGGCTAAAGTTTTCAGCAAAAAGCGGGTGCACTCACGAAACGCGGGACACATATTGGGGTTGGTTAGTTGTTGTTATGTTCATTGATGTGTGTTACTTATCTGTAAAGTTACAAGACTTTTCCACTGATATTCGGTCTAGGACACCGCTGTTTAATGCGCTTCAGACATCGTCTCTAAATAAAATATCCTTTCTAGACCGTCATCATTAGAAAGCTTAATACAATTTTGGTAAGGAGAAGGGGTTGAACTCGGTCAGTTTTACATCAGATCTGAGAACTAAGAAACTAAAGTTTTAGGTTCTAATGTGCACTAGAAAGTAATAGTATCTCAAAGTCTGTAATATGTCAAATTTGAGCTATACCTTGGCACATCCTCGACATTTCTGGACGAAAAAAAAACGATAATGGGTGCCCTGGGTCGAATATAATATTTATACCGATAATGTTCTGCAACTTTATAGATGTAACACACAAATCAGTGAACACAAAAAACTAACGAACCCAAATATGTGTCCCCGCGTTGTGCGGGTGCACCCGCTGTTTGGTGAAAATTTTGGCACTGCATAACTCAGCTCAAAATGAGAACTGGAAAGTATTCTTTATATTTTTGGATAGGTCTTTACAAACTCTACAACTTCGTCGTTAATATCAAAATGCAAAACATAAAACTTAAAAACGAAAATTTGAAGAAAAGAAAATCGGTTCCAGTTTTTCATAATTTTCAAGTGGAAAATCATATCAACCCAAGAAGTTTTAGTTCATTTCCGAAAGAAGTTGAAATTCTGTAATAGAATCATAAATAAATTCGTAAAATGAATGCTGAAAACGTAAAATGCTGAAAACAGACGAAATACGTCAAATGTTGATTTCTTCGCAGAAATGGTTTTTAACCCCGAATTTAGACCTTTAATAACAGTTTCGGTGTTTGAAAAGATAATCATAAGTTTCAATTATGCAGAATTAACATTTTCCAAAAGTTTTTTGGTGAAAATTAAAAAAAACATTTTTTGTTTTTTGGAAAATTTATGAAATAATCGTCAACATTTTTTTCCGATTTTTACCAAAAAACTTTTGGAAAATGTTAATTATGCATAATTGAGACGCATTTTTTACTTTTTAAGCACATAAACTATTTTTAAGGGTCTAGATTCAAGCTTAAAGGCAGCTTGTCAGTTAACACGATCCAAAATCTAGGCAAAAATTCAAAATTCGAATGGGAGCCCAGGTGGGCCAAAGAACAGTGCCAATATGTAGCCAAATTCAAATAATTGTGTTTTGCGCCAATTCCGACCGCGTTGCACGGACACCGACCGCGTCGCACGGACACGCGGCAATTCAAAATTTTATTTTTTCAACTTTGAACCGCTACTATGACGCGTGTACTTATCGGTGTGATTTCGCATAAATTGCATTGTACTAATTAGAGTACGCTCTAATTTTTGAAGCTATGAACAGTTAGGGTCAAATTAACTGAACAGCTGTCTTTAAACAATCCTTTCTGCAAGAAAATTCTTTGAAATTTAAAGTCTATTTTCGATACAATGGGTCCCTCATTTTTCGAGTTTAGTTTTGATTCTAGTACAACATTTCTTCTTCTTTCAGAATTTAAAATAAAATGTTTCGGGTTGACATGGTTTTAGACTAAAAAAATTGAAAAACTGAAACCCATTTCCTATATCTTCAAATTTTCGTATTTAAGTTTTGTGTTTTGAAATTTTATATCAACTACAAAGTATCATCTACAAAGTATCAGTATATCAACTACAAGCGCGTTAGCTATGAGCCATCCAAAATTATACAAGCTACGTTATAGTTCTCATTTTGGACTGAGTTATGATCAGCCCAATTTTCCAGCAAAAGTCGGGTGCAACCGCGTAACACAGGGGCATATATTGGGGTTACATGTTGTTGTGTTCACTGATGTGTGTCACTTATCTGTAAAGTTGCAGGACTTTACCTCTGATATTCGGAATGGGACACCGCTGTTTAATTCGGCTGAGACATGATCTCTAAATAAAATGTCACGCATTCTAGACTGTCACCCTTAGAAAAAAAAGCTCATTAGAAATAGCTCGTCCTGGGGGCTAAGAAACTGTAACTTTTAGGTGCTAATGTGCACACTTATGAGCGTGCAGTAATAATTTTTAGGGAACGAACTTTGATCATCCTTCACTGCCTGATTTTAGACATCTTATGAAAAACTATCAGACTCACACTTTTTTGTTGGAAAAACAGTCAAAATAGAAAATTATCTAGAATGGTTTAATTATTTTATCGTTCTCCCTTAGCTACATTCCATACTGAAAAATTAAGGTTCTAGATTTAGATTAGCTCATTAGAGCAAAGAGGGAGCTCCGTTACAATACGTGACTCCGATTCAAACACAAATGCAAGGAGCAGGAAAATTCTCAATAAATAGCATACAAATATATTTGTATTAAATTTATTCGGAGTTTCAAAAAGTTTCGTCTCGTAGTTTTAAAAATGTCTGTGTCTGAAGCGTCCTGCAGTGTTTATGCAATGCACATTCAACGCTGAATATCATAACGGTCAGAGGTTCAATTAAAGACAGCTGTTCAGTTAATTTGACCCTACCTGTTCTTAGTTTCAAAAATTAGAGCGTTCTCTAATTAGTACAATGCAATTTATGCGAAATCACACCGATAAATACACGCTTCACAGCAGCCGTGCAAAGTTGAAAAAATAAAAATTTGAATTCCCGCGTGTCCGTGCGACGCGGTCTGTGTCCGTGCAACGCGGTCGGAATTGGCGCGAAACACATTTATTTGAATGTGGCTACATATTGGTAATGTTCTTTGGACCACCTGGGCTCTCATTCGAATTTTGATTTTTTGCCTTTAATTTGGATCGTGTTAACTGATCAGCTGCCTTTAATATAAACTAAATTGTATTCAAAAGAAAAATATTTTTATATTATAATAAACGTAATTTTAGAAGTGGACCTTAAAGATATTTTTATGAACGGGAATTCACTGATTTGTGTGATCGCTTCACATTTATCGAGTATCACACCCATTGGTTTACTTTTTCTTTTGAATACAAT
This sequence comes from Caenorhabditis virilis, assembly GCA_964036255.1. Taxonomy (NCBI): domain Eukaryota; kingdom Metazoa; phylum Nematoda; class Chromadorea; order Rhabditida; family Rhabditidae; genus Caenorhabditis; species Caenorhabditis virilis. Next base: position 2,584,258 of record OZ038417.1, on the reverse strand, counting down.
TTAGTTTATATTAATTGGACCTCTCTCCGTTATGATATTCAGCGTTGAATGTGTCGGATTCACTTCAAAATTGTACTATTAGTGGACTATGCTGATCTCTGTTTGTGATTGTGATTATTATATTCAATATTAACATAATTTTTCTGTTTTCTTGTCATTGAATGTTTAAAAATAAAATTTAAAGGTTTAAAAAATCTACTGAATTCAACGATATAGTCAGTTTTACTGTGTTCCACCGCTTGCACCGACTCGCTCTCAAACTTTGATCGATACAGTTTTTCTGAATACTGTTTTTGCTATTATATTGAGCTGAAAACATAGCCTAATAAAATCAGTACGTCTTTCTGAAATGTTCATCAAGAAATATTGAGTTTGAACCAATTTACAGCATTAGAGTTCAATTTCGACAAACATATAGACTATAACTTGCTTCTTTGTGTATCATAGCAGCTAACATTTATTGTTTTTTAGCCAACAGGTTGAGCTCTTTAAAATGAGACAGTTCTTATGTAAAACTCTGAGGCCGAGTTCGCATCCTTCCCTTGTGAGGTCTATCGAGTCAAAGATTTTTGCCCTTACAAGGGACAAGTTACAGCTCTTCACAGCTCGTTCTTTTTGAAAATTTGCAGACTTTGAACTTGAAAAATCATGTTCAAGCTGCAACTAAACAAAAAAAACAGTTCCCTTATCAGCATAAAATTCTCTTTGAAATAACTTGTTCACATGTGCATATTAGCAGCTAAAATTAGCAATTTTTTTAGTCTCCAGGCTGAGCTCTTTCTAATGAGCTACGTCTCATGTAAAACTCTCAGACCGAGTTCAAAACCTTCCCTTGTCAGAATTAGATCAGGAACTGCATCACAAAATCACACATAACCACTAGATATCATCGAATTTGACTAACGAAAGTGATTTAAGTACCGTTTGTAAGAAGTAATGTGACCCACGGCTTGCAAAAATGAACCTGTGTCATTCGTGCGTGAACAGGCTGGTTGCGCATTGTCCGCAAGCACAGGTCAGAGAAAAATCTCTTCATACTGCACGCTATTTACTGTAAAATATCGCGTGCCACAGTTGCGTTTTCCTTGCCACGCCCATTTCTGTGCAAAAATCCTCAATTGTCGGGCGGAAATGTTTCCTCTTTCCTTGGTTTTTTTTACAAGCCGTGTGACCAAGTCTAATATATTTTTTCAACAGTTTAGTAATGATGCAAATTTTCTTATTTCTGAATATAGAATTTCAGTTTAGAATTTCGCGATTTACAAAATGGTTGAAGAGACAATAATTATTTGTCACCATCAAAAATTCTCTAAAACGCAAAAAAAGAACATAAATGTTTTTCTAAGAAAAAAAAGCTCTATTATTAACAATCATCCTTCAATCTATAATTTCTCAAAATTTGGGCCCTTTCGGAATCCTAGAACAATAGTTATGATTATCCAAGTTCTCCTATATGTATTCCTTAGGAACCCTGGCCGCTAGCGCACATATAAGCGCACTTTCCCCCTTCCCCCACATGTTCAGGTATAGTCAAATGGTTCAACGTCACGTCAAGCAAGCAGGAGGTCAAGTCGTCGCAGGTTCGGTTCCACGAAGGGTTTCTCGCTGCCATCGCTTAACACCACCCACACTACGCCGCCGCCACGTGAAATTTCTATGATATCTCGTGGCGGCTGCGAAAAATTTATTTGCCGCCGACCAATTTTCGACTAGCCTCTCGAGAGTTTTGACTAGTTCCTCGGGAGTTTCGACTAGCCTCTCGGGAGTCTCGACTAGCCCTGCCAGAGTCGAGCGACTAGTCGAGACTGACCCAAAAACTAGTTGAGAACTCACCCAATAACTAGTTCCCCCATTGTCTGAGTTCAACGTGATGTGGTCGTAAGCGAAAGAAACTATACAAAATTCCCCTCATATCAAAACCCCAATGTCTTCATTTTTCACCTCACTCAACAACCACCACCGCTCCATCGCAACCCAACACACCAACTTGGTTGCCGGCCCTGATCGTTGTCTGCATTGCAAACACAATACACTGCGACACACATTGGTAGCGTTGGTTTAATTACCCAAGTTTGAGGTTCGTCTTGAATCTGACCCTCTTTTAAAAAGACGGTGTCATTTTTAAATTTTGGAAACGTCTCTCCTTTCAGGAGGGACAACAAAACTTTATAATAAAATTGTGGAAAATCTGTAATTTCAGATTTTAAATTGAAATTCTCATTTTTAATTGTTTCAGAATTTCAAAATTCAAATTTTTAAATTAATTCTGAAATGCTATGTTCAAATTGTCTTCCTAAAATAGGAAGACTTTTCCAAAATTTAAATTAGACACCGTCTTTATTTCAAAGAGGGTCAGAAGTTATTATGTACCTCAAATTTGGGTAATTAAACCAACTTTGACAATGTTGGATGTGACATATCATTTTTATAATGCAGACAAAAATAAGGGGCGGTAACAAAATGACAACGAAAAGTGTCATAATCCAAAAATGTGTGACAATTTCATTAAAATGTGTCAAATATCTCAAAATTAACACATTTGGCACATTTTAACTATTTAAATGATTAAATAACGCCCCAATTTAAATGATTTAACTTTAAAAATTCAATTTTAAAAAATGCAAAAAGCTTACGGCATCCGGGATTCCCAAGCCGTCTCCGATCCAAGTACTAACCGGACTCAACGTTGCTTAACTTGCCAGATCGGACGGGATGGCGTGTATTCAACGTGATGTGGTCGTAAGCGAAAGAAACTATACAAAATTCCCCTCATATCAAAACCCCAATGTCTTCATTTTTCACCTCACTCAACAACCACCACCGCTCCATCGCAACCCAACACACCAACTTGGTTGCCGGCCCTGATCGTTGTCTGCATTGCAAACACAATACACTGCGACACACATTGGTTTAATTACCCAAGTTTGAGGTTCGTCTTGAATCTGACCCTCTTTTAAAAAGACGGTGTCATTTTTAAATTTTGGAAACGTCTCTCCTTTCAGGAGGGACAACAAAACTTTAATAAAATTGTGGAAAAGCTGTAATTTCAGATTTTAAATTGCAATTTTCATTTTTAATTGTTTCAGAATTTTTAAAATTAATTCCGAAGTTCAAATTTCAAATTGTCTTCCTAAAATAGGAAGACTTTTCCAAAATTTAAATTAGACACCGTCTTTATTTCAAAGAGGGTCAGAAGTTATTATGTACCTCAAATTTGGGTAATTAAACCAACTTTGACAATGTTGGATGTGACATATCATTTTTATAATGCAGACAAAAATAAGGGGCGGTAACAAAATGACAACGAAAAGTGTCATAATCCAAAAATGTGTGACAATTTCATTAAAATGTGTCAAATATCTCAAAATTAACACATTTGGCACATTTTAACTATTTAAATGATTAAATAACGCCCCAATTTAAATGATTTAACTTTAAAAATTCAATTTTAAAAAATGCAAAAAGCTTACGGCATCCGGGATTCCCAAGCCGTCTCCGATCCAAGTACTAACCGGACTCAACGTCTCAGACAATGGGGGAACTGCTTTTTTATCAGTTCGAGGCCATTTCGACTGCTTTTTTGGCAGTACTGGTAAAAAACCAGTCGAAATCGAAAGTAAAACTGCTTTTTTGGCAGTACTGGTAAAAAACCAGTCGAAATCAAAAAGAGAACTGCTTTTTTAGCAGTAACTGACAAAAAACCAGTCGAACATTTTTATTTAATATTTTTAAATTTTATTATTTTTTTACTTTTGGACTTTTATTATATAAATATATATTCAAACCTTTTCAGATGTTGTAAATCGCGATTAATTAGCTGAAACTGATGTTTTATTCAACAGGTAGTTTTTTTTTGCTTAAAAAAGTATATTCAGGTAGCTATTATAGTATATTCAGGTTATCTCCAAACCCGAATGAAAGGGCCTACTCGTCGGTTGGAAACAACTATAACGATGATCTCATGAGTGATATTTTACGTCCTTAAACAGGTACATTTTTCGATTTTTCACTTGCCATCATCAAAATGAAACAAAACGTTGCGAAAGTAATTCAAATTCCAGGGCTATTCGTCAACAGTGCTCAAAAATTTGACATATCAACAGAGTTTGAATGGAGGAGCAAGAGGCTTGACGACAATGAAGCCGGATGTTTTTGATTATTTAAAAAGGTTAATATTTAGAAACATGATATGAATCAGTATTGAAAAATTACAGAGTTGTTTTGGTCTGTTTTTGGATGCGACGATGATTCACTGGAGTTGAACGTAGAGGATTAATCATTTCACCACAGCAAGTAAGTTTTCATGTCTTTTCATTACATTTTTCATGTACTTAATTTTTTAATGTTTAAGACCGAAGCGAGAAGAATCGCGTTCGAAAGAACTGGAAAACAATGACCGAAACGCTGAGAATGAATCCCAGGACTACCTCGACATTTACTAAGTATTTGGTTTCGTTTTTTTTGTTACATATTTTTTTATTTTTTTTTAATATTGAACCGTGTTCTTTTTTGTATTATTTAATAAATATTGTTATAATAAAGCTTCAATGGCGTTTATACGATTTTTTGCGTGAATCGAATTTATGAAATTCGACTGCTTTTTTATCAGTTCCCGACTAGTTCATTATGAGTTGCCGACTAGTTCATTACTAGTTAGCCGACTAGTCGGAAAACTGATAAAAAACCAGTTCCCCCATTGTCTGAGGTTGCTTAACTTGCCAGATCGGACGGGATGGCGTGTATTCAACGTGATGTGGTCGTAAGCGAAAGAAACTATACAAAATTCCCCTCATATCAAAACCCCAATGTCTTCATTTTTCACCTCACTCAACAACCACCACCGCTCCATCGCAACCCAACACACCAACTTGGTTGCCGGCCCTGATCGTTGTCTGCATTGCAAACACAATACACTGCGACACACATTGGTAGCGTTGGTTTAATTACCCAAGTTTGAGGTTCGTCTTGAATCTGACCCTCTTTTAAAAAGACGGTGTCATTTTTAAATTTTGGAAACGTCTCTCCTTTCAGGAGGGACAACAAAACTTTAATAAAATTGTGGAAAAGCTGTAATTTCAGATTTTAAATTGAAATTCTCATTTTTAATTGTTTCAGAATTTTTAAAATTAATTCCGAAGTTCAAATTTCAAATTGTCTTCCTAAAATAGGAAGACTTTTCCAAAATTTAAATTAGACACCGTCTTTATTTCAAAGAGGGTCAGAAGTTATTATGTACCTCAAATTTGGGTAATTAAACCAACTTTGACAATGTTGGATGTGACATATCATTTTTATAATGCAGACAAAAATAAGGGGCGGTAACAAAATGACAACGAAAAGTGTCATAATCCAAAAATGTGTGACAATTTCATTAAAATGTGTCAAATATCTCAAAATTAACACATTTGGCACATTTTAACTATTTAAATGATTAAATAACGCCCCAATTTAAATGATTTAACTTTAAAAATTCAATTTTAAAAAATGCAAAAAGCTTACGGCATCCGGGATTCCCAAGCCGTCTCCGATCCAAGTACTAACCGGACTCAACGTTGCTTAACTTGCCAGATCGGACGGGATGGCGTGTATTCAACGTGATGTGGTCGTAAGCGAAAGAAACTATACAAAATTCCCCTCATATCAAAACCCCAATGTCTTCATTTTTCACCTCACTCAACAACCACCACCGCTCCATCGCAACCCAACACACCAACTTGGTTGCCGGCCCTGATCGTTGTCTGCATTGCAAACACAATACACTGCGACACACATTGGTAGCGTTGGTTTAATTACCCAAGTTTGAGGTTCGTCTTGAATCTGACCCTCTTTTAAAAAGACGGTGTCATTTTTAAATTTTGGAAACGTCTCTCCTTTCAGGAGGGACAACAAAACTTTAATAAAATTGTGGAAAAGCTGTAATTTCAGATTTTAAATTGAAATTCTCATTTTTAATTGTTTCAGAATTTTTAAAATTAATTCCGAAGTTCAAATTTCAAATTGTCTTCCTAAAATAGGAAGACTTTTCCAAAATTTAAATTAGACACCGTCTTTATTTCAAAGAGGGTCAGAAGTTATTATGTACCTCAAATTTGGGTAATTAAACCAACTTTGACAATGTTGGATGTGACATATCATTTTTATAATGCAGACAAAAATAAGGGGCGGTAACAAAATGACAACGAAAAGTGTCATAATCCAAAAATGTGTGACAATTTCATTAAAATGTGTCAAATATCTCAAAATTAACACATTTGGCACATTTTAACTATTTAAATGATTAAATAACGCCCCAATTTAAATGATTTAACTTTAAAAATTCAATTTTAAAAAATGCAAAAAGCTTACGGCATCCGGGATTCCCAAGCCGTCTCCGATCCAAGTACTAACCGGACTCAACGTTGCTTAACTTGCCAGATCGGACGGGATGGCGTGTATTCAACGTGATGTGGTCGTAAGCGAAAGAAACTATACAAAATTCCCCTCATATCAAAACCCCAATGTCTTCATTTTTCACCTCACTCAACAACCACCACCGCTCCATCGCAACCCAACACACCAACTTGGTTGCCGGCCCTGATCGTTGTCTGCATTGCAAACACAATACACTGCGACACACATTGGTAGCGTTGGTTTAATTACCCAAGTTTGAGGTTCGTCTTGAATCTGACCCTCTTTTAAAAAGACGGTGTCATTTTTAAATTTTGGAAACGTCTCTCCTTTCAGGAGGGACAACAAAACTTTAATAAAATTGTGGAAAAGCTGTAATTTCAGATTTTAAATTGAAATTCTCATTTTTAATTGTTTCAGAATTTTTAAAATTAATTCCGAAGTTCAAATTTCAAATTGTCTTCCTAAAATAGGAAGACTTTTCCAAAATTTAAATTAGACACCGTCTTTATTTCAAAGAGGGTCAGAAGTTATTATGTACCTCAAATTTGGGTAATTAAACCAACTTTGACAATGTTGGATGTGACATATCATTTTTATAATGCAGACAAAAATAAGGGGCGGTAACAAAATGACAACGAAAAGTGTCATAATCCAAAAATGTGTGACAATTTCATTAAAATGTGTCAAATATCTCAAAATTAACACATTTGGCACATTTTAACTATTTAAATGATTAAATAACGCCCCAATTTAAATGATTTAACTTTAAAAATTCAATTTTAAAAAATGCAAAAAGCTTACGGCATCCGGGATTCCCAAGCCGTCTCCGATCCAAGTACTAACCGGACTCAACGTTGCTTAACTTGCCAGATCGGACGGGATGGCGTGTATTCAACGTGATGTGGTCGTAAGCGAAAGAAACTATACAAAATTCCCCTCATATCAAAACCCCAATGTCTTCATTTTTCACCTCACTCAACAACCACCACCGCTCCATCGCAACCCAACACACCAACTTGGTTGCCGGCCCTGATCGTTGTCTGCATTGCAAACACAATACACTGCGACACACATTGGGAGCGTTGGTTTAATTACCCAAGTTTGAGGTTCGTCTTGAATCTGACCCTCTTTTAAAAAGACGGTGTCATTTTTAAATTTTGGAAACGTCTCTCCTTTCAGGAGGGACAACAAAACTTTAATAAAATTGTGGAAAAGCTGTAATTTCAGATTTTAAATTGCAATTTTCATTTTTAATTGTTTCAGAATTTTTAAAATAAATTCCGAAGTTCAAATTTCAAATTGTCTTCCTAAAATAGGAAGACTTTTCCAAAATTTAAATTAGACACCGTCTTTATTTCAAAGAGGGTCAGAAGTTATTATGTACCTCAAATTTGGGTAATTAAACCAACTTTGACAATGTTGGATGTGACATATCATTTTTATAATGCAGACAAAAATAAGGGGCGGTAACAAAATGACAACGAAAAGTGTCATAATCCAAAAATGTGTGACAATTTCATTAAAATGTGTCAAATATCTCAAAATTAACACATTTGGCACATTTTAACTATTTAAATGATTAAATAACGCCCCAATTTAAATGATTTAACTTTAAAAATTCAATTTTAAAAAATGCAAAAAGCTTACGGCATCCGGGATTCCCAAGCCGTCTCCGATCCAAGTACTAACCGGACTCAACGTTGCTTAACTTGCCAGATCGGACGGGATGGCGTGTATTCAACGTGATGTGGTCGTAAGCGAAAGAAACTATACAAAATTCCCCTCATATCAAAACCCCAATGTCTTCATTTTTCACCTCACTCAACAACCACCACCGCTCCATCGCAACCCAACACACCAACTTGGTTGCCGGCCCTGATCGTTGTCTGCATTGCAAACACAATACACTGCGACACACATTGGTAGCGTTGGTTTAATTACCCAAGTTTGAGGTTCGTCTTGAATCTGACCCTCTTTTAAAAAGACGGTGTCATTTTTAAATTTTGGAAACGTCTCTCCTTTCAGGAGGGACAACAAAACTTTAATAAAATTGTGGAAAAGCTGTAATTTCAGATTTTAAATTGCAATTTTCATTTTTAATTGTTTCAGAATTTTTAAAATAAATTCCGAAGTTCAAATTTCAAATTGTCTTCCTAAAATAGGAAGACTTTTCCAAAATTTAAATTAGACACCGTCTTTATTTCAAAGAGGGTCAGAAGTTATTATGTACCTCAAATTTGGGTAATTAAACCAACTTTGACAATGTTGGATGTGACATATCATTTTTATAATGCAGACAAAAATAAGGGGCGGTAACAAAATGACAACGAAAAGTGTCATAATCCAAAAATGTGTGACAATTTCATTAAAATGTGTCAAATATCTCAAAATTAACACATTTGGCACATTTTAACTATTTAAATGATTAAATAACGCCCCAATTTAAATGATTTAACTTTAAAAATTCAATTTTAAAAAATGCAAAAAGCTTACGGCATCCGGGATTCCCAAGCCGTCTCCGATCCAAGTACTAACCGGACTCAACGTTGCTTAACTTGCCAGATCGGACGGGATGGCGTGTATTCAACGTGATGTGGTCGTAAGCGAAAGAAACTATACAAAATTCCCCTCATATCAAAACCCCAATGTCTTCATTTTTCACCTCACTCAACAACCACCACCGCTCCATCGCAACCCAACACACCAACTTGGTTGCCGGCCCTGATCGTTGTCTGCATTGCAAACACAATACACTGCGACACACATTGGTAGCGTTGGTTTAATTACCCAAGTTTGAGGTTCGTCTTGAATCTGACCCTCTTTTAAAAAGACGGTGTCATTTTTAAATTTTGGAAACGTCTCTCCTTTCAGGAGGGACAACAAAACTTTAATAAAATTGTGGAAAAGCTGTAATTCCAGATTTTAAATTGAAATTTTCATTTTTAATTGTTTCAGAATTTTTAAATTAATTCCGAAGTTCAAAAATTTCAAATTGTCTTCCTAAAATAGGAAGACTTTTCCAAAATTTAAATTAGACACCGTCTTTATTTCAAAGAGGGTCAGAAGTTATTATGTACCTCAAATTTGGGTTAGGAAATTTTTGATAGGAAATTTTTTGTAGATATCAAAAACATTTTAATTTTTGAAATTTCATCGAGTTAAACAATTTTTATGCACATTTAAAAATTTAAAAGTTTACATTATAAAGTGCTGAGCATTAAAGTTTGATAAATCATATCTCAAGAATGACACACAGGATTTTAATGATTTTGGTATCATTCGATAGAGGTTTCCCAGTAGATTCTAATACACTTGAAATTTTGAAATTTCGTGAATTTTTCGTGTAGTTATGCTCGATTAAAGTTTCAAAAATCGGTGTTGTCAAAAATGGTTTTCAGAATAAAAAAATACTCAATTTTGGACGAAACTCATAAATATTGGTATGACTGGATAGGAAATTTTTTGTAGATATCAAAAACATTTTAATTTTTGAAATTTCATCGAGTTAAACAATTTTTATGCACATTTAAAAATTTAAAAGTTTACATTATAAAGTGCTGAGCATTAAAGTTTGATAAATCATATCTCAAGAATGACACACAGGATTTTAATGATTTTGGTATCATTCGATAGAGCTTTCCCAGTAGATTCTAATACACTTGAAATTTTGAAATTTTGTGAATTTTTCGTGTAGTTATGCTCGATTAAAGTTTCAAAAATCGGTGTTGTCAAAAATGGTTTTCAGAATAAAAAAATACTCAATTTTGGACGAAACTCATAAATATTGGTATGACTGGATAGGAAATTTTTTGTAGATATCAAAAACATTTTAATTTTTGAAATTTCATCGAGTTAAACAATTTTTATGCACAGTTTCAAAAATCGGTGTTGTCAAAAATGGTTTTCAGAATAAAAAAATACTCAATTTTGGACGAAACTCATAAATATTGGTATGACTGGATAGGAAATTTTTTGTAGATATCAAAAACATTTTAATTTTTGAAATTTCATCGAGTTAAACAATTTTTATGCACATAAAAATTTAAAAGTTTACATTATAAAGTGCTGAGCATTAAAGTTTGATAAATCATATCTCAAGAATGACACACAGGATTTTAATGATTTTGGTATCATTCGATAGAGCTTTCCCAGTAGATTCTAATACACTTGAAATTTTGAAATTTCGTGAATTTTTCGTGTAGTTATGCTCGATTAAAGTTTCAAAAATCGGTGTTGTCAAAAATGGTTTTCAGAATAAAAAAATACTCAATTTTGGACGAAACTCATAAATATTGGTATGACTGGATAGGAAATTTTTTGTAGATATCAAAAACATTTTAATTTTTGAAATTTCATCGAGTTAAACAATTTTTATGCACATTTAAAAATTTAAAAGTTTACATTATAAAGTGCTGAGCATTAAAGTTTGATAAATCATATCTCAAGAATGACACACAGGATTTTAATGATTTTGGTATCATTCGATAGAGCTTTCCCAGTAGATTCTAATACACTTGAAATTTTGAAATTTCGTGAATTTTTCGTGTAGTTATGCTCGATTAAAGTTTCAAAAATCGGTGTTGTCAAAAATGGTTTTCAGAATAAAAAAATACTCAATTTTGGACGAAACTCATAAATATTGGTATGACTGGATAGGAAATTTTTTGTAGATATCAAAAACATTTTAATTTTTGAAATTTCATCGAGTTAAACAATTTTTATGCACATTTAAAAATTTAAAAGTTTACATTATAAAGTGCTGAGCATTAAAGTTTGATAAATCATATCTCAAGAATGACACACAGGATTTTAATGATTTTGGTATCATTCGATAGAGCTTTCGCAGTAGATTCTAATACACTTGAAATTTTGAAATTTCGTGAATTTTTCGTGTAGTTATGCTCGATTAAAGTTTCAAAAATCGGTGTTGTCAAAAATGGTTTTCAGAATAAAAAAATACTCAATTTTGGACGAAACTCATAAATATTGGTATGACTGGATAGGAAATTTTTTGTAGATATCAAAAACATTTTAATTTTTGAAATTTCATCGAGTTAAACAATTTTTATGCACATTTAAAAATTTAAAAGTTTACATTATAAAGTGCTGAGCATTAAAGTTTGATAAATCATATCTCAAGAATGACACACAGGATTTTAATGATTTTGATATCATTCGATAGAGCTTTCCCAGTAGATTCTAATACACTTGAAATTTTGAAATTTCGTGAATTTTTCGTGTAGTTATGCTCGATTAAAGTTTCAAAAATCGGTGTTGTCAAAAATGGTTTTCAGAATAAAAAAATACTCAATTTTGGACGAAACTCATAAATATTGGTATGACTGGATAGGAAATTTTTTGTAGATATCAAAAACATTTTAATTTTTGAAATTTCATCGAGTTAAACAATTTTTATGCACATTTAAAAATTTAAAAGTTTACATTATAAAGTGCTGAGCATTAAAGTTTGATAAATCATATCTCAAGAATGACACACAGGATTTTAATGATTTTGGTATCATTCGATAGAGCTTTCCCAGTAGATTCTAATACACTTGAAATTTTGAAATTTCGTGAATTTTTCGTGTAGTTATGCTCGATTAAAGTTTCAAAAATCGGTGTTGTCAAAAATGGTTTTCAGAATAAAAAAATACTCAATTTTGGACGAAACTCATAAATATTGGTATGACTGGATAGGAAATTTTTTGTAGATATCAAAAACATTTTAATTTTTGAAATTTCATCGAGTTAAACAATTTTTATGCACATTTAAAAATTTAAAAGTTTACATTATAAAGTGCTGAGCATTAAAGTTTGATAAATCATATCTCAAGAATGACACACAGGATTTTAATGATTTTGGTATCATTCGATAGAGCTTTCCCAGTAGATTCTAATACACTTGAAATTTTGAAATTTCGTGAATTTTTCGTGTAGTTATGCTCGATTAAAGTTTCAAAAATCGGTGTTGTCAAAAATGGTTTTCAGAATAAAAAAATACTCAATTTTGGACGAAACTCATAAATATTGGTATGACTGGATAGGAAATTTTTTGTAGATATCAAAAACATTTTAATTTTTGAAATTTCATCGAGTTAAACAATTTTTATGCACATTTAAAAATTTAAAAGTTTACATTATAAAGTGCTGAGCATTAAAGTTTGATAAATCATATCTCAAGAATGACACACAGGATTTTAATGATTTTGGTATCATTCGATAGAGCTTTCCCAGTAGATTCTAATACACTTGAAATTTTGAAATTTCGTGAATTTTTCGTGTAGTTATGCTCGATTAAAGTTTCAAAAATCGGTGTTGTCAAAAATGGTTTTCAGAATAAAAAAATACTCAATTTTGGACGAAACTCATAAATATTGGTATGACTGGATAGGAAATTTTTTGTAGATATCAAAAACATTTTAATTTTTGAAATTTCATCGAGTTAAACAATTTTTATGCACATTTAAAAATTTAAAAGTTTACATTATAAAGTGCTGAGCATTAAAGTTTGATAAATCATATCTCAAGAATGACACACAGGATTTTAATGATTTTGGTATCATTCGATAGAGCTTTCCCAGTAGATTCTAATACACTTGAAATTTTGAAATTTCGTGAATTTTTCGTGTAGTTATGCTCGATTAAAGTTTCAAAAATCGGTGTTGTCAAAAATGGTTTTCAGAATAAAAAAATACTCAATTTTGGACGAAACTCATAAATATTGGTATGACTGGATAGGAAATTTTTTGTAGATATCAAAAACATTTTAATTTTTGAAATTTCATCGAGTTAAACAATTTTTATGCACATTTAAAAATTTAAAAGTTTACATTATAAAGTGCTGAGCATTAAAGTTTGATAAATCATATCTCAAGAATGACACACAGGATTTTAATGATTTTGGTATCATTCGATAGAGCTTTCCCAGTAGATTCTAATACACTTGAAATTTTGAAATTTCGTGAATTTTTCGTGTAGTTATGCTCGATTAAAGTTTCAAAAATCGGTGTTGTCAAAAATGGTTTTCAGAATAAAAAAATACTCAATTTTGGACGAAACTCATAAATATTGGTATGACTGGATAGGAAATTTTTTGTAGATATCAAAAACATTTTAATTTTTGAAATTTCATCGAGTTAAACAATTTTTATGCACATTTAAAAATTTAAAAGTTTACATTATAAAGTGCTGAGCATTAAAGTTTGATAAATCATATCTCAAGAATGACACACAGGATTTTAATGATTTTGGTATCATTCGATAGAGCTTTCCCAGTAGATTCTAATACACTTGAAATTTTGAAATTTCGTGAATTTTTCGTGTAGTTATGCTCGATTAAAGTTTCAAAAATCGGTGTTGTCAAAAATGGTTTTCAGAATAAAAAAATACTCAATTTTGGACGAAACTCATAAATATTGGTATGACTGGATAGGAAATTTTTTGTAGATATCAAAAACATTTTAATTTTTGAAATTTCATCGAGTTAAACAATTTTTATGCACATTTAAAAATTTAAAAGTTTACATTATAAAGTGCTGAGCATTAAAGTTTGATAAATCATATCTCAAGAATGACACACAGGATTTTAATGATTTTGGTATCATTCGATAGAGCTTTCCCAGTAGATTCTAATACACTTGAAATTTTGAAATTTCGTGAATTTTTCGTGTAGTTATGCTCGATTAAAGTTTCAAAAATCGGTGTTGTCAAAAATGGTTTTCAGAATAAAAAAATACTCAATTTTGGACGAAACTCATAAATATTGGTATGACTGGATAGGAAATTTTTTGTAGATATCAAAAACATTTTAATTTTTGAAATTTCATCGAGTTAAACAATTTTTATGCACATTTAAAAATTTAAAAGTTTACATTATAAAGTGCTGAGCATTAAAGTTTGATAAATCATATCTCAAGAATGACACACAGGATTTTAATGATTTTGGTATCATTCGATAGAGCTTTCGCAGTAGATTCTAATACACTTGAAATTTTGAAATTTCGTGAATTTTTCGTGTAGTTATGCTCGATTAAAGTTTCAAAAATCGGTGTTGTCAAAAATGGTTTTCAGAATAAAAAAATACTCAATTTTGGACGAAACTCATAAATATTGGTATGACTGGATAGGAAATTTTTTGTAGATATCAAAAACATTTTAATTTTTGAAATTTCATCGAGTTAAACAATTTTTATGCACATTTAAAAATTTAAAAGTTTACATTATAAAGTGCTGAGCATTAAAGTTTGATAAATCATATCTCAAGAATGACACACAGGATTTTAATGATTTTGATATCATTCGATAGAGCTTTCCCAGTAGATTCTAATACACTTGAAATTTTGAAATTTCGTGAATTTTTCGTGTAGTTATGCTCGATTAAAGTTTCAAAAATCGGTGTTGTCAAAAATGGTTTTCAGAATAAAAAAATACTCAATTTTGGACGAAACTCATAAATATTGGTATGACTGGATAGGAAATTTTTTGTAGATATCAAAAACATTTTAATTTTTGAAATTTCATCGAGTTAAACAATTTTTATGCACATTTAAAAATTTAAAAGTTTACATTATAAAGTGCTGAGCATTAAAGTTTGATAAATCATATCTCAAGAATGACACACAGGATTTTAATGATTTTGGTATCATTCGATAGAGCTTTCGCAGTAGATTCTAATACACTTGAAATTTTGAAATTTCGTGAATTTTTCGTGTAGTTATGCTCGATTAAAGTTTCAAAAATCGGTGTTGTCAAAAATGGTTTTCAGAATAAAAAAATACTCAATTTTGGACGAAACTCATAAATATTGGTATGACTGGATAGGAAATTTTTTGTAGATATCAAAAACATTTTAATTTTTGAAATTTCATCGAGTTAAACAATTTTTATGCACATTTAAAAATTTAAAAGTTTACATTATAAAGTGCTGAGCATTAAAGTTTGATAAATCATATCTCAAGAATGACACACAGGATTTTAATGATTTTGGTATCATTCGATAGAGCTTTCGCAGTAGATTCTAATACACTTGAAATTTTGAAATTTCGTGAATTTTTCGTGTAGTTATGCTCGATTAAAGTTTCAAAAATCGGTGTTGTCAAAAATGGTTTTCAGAATAAAAAAATACTCAATTTTGGACGAAACTCATAAATATTGGTATGACTGGATAGGAAATTTTTTGTAGATATCAAAAACATTTTAATTTTTGAAATTTCATCGAGTTAAACAATTTTTATGCACATTTAAAAATTTAAAAGTTTACATTATAAAGTGCTGAGCATTAAAGTTTGATAAATCATATCTCAAGAATGACACACAGGATTTTAATGATTTTGGTATCATTCGATAGAGCTTTCCCAGTAGATTCTAATACACTTGAAATTTTGAAATTTCGTGAATTTTTCGTGTAGTTATGCTCGATTAAAGTTTCAAAAATCGGTGTTGTCAAAAATGGTTTTCAGAATAAAAAAATACTCAATTTTGGACGAAACTCATAAATATTGGTATGACTGGATAGGAAATTTTTTGTAGATATCAAAAACATTTTAATTTTTGAAATTTCATCGAGTTAAACAATTTTTATGCACATTTAAAAATTTAAAAGTTTACATTATAAAGTGCTGAGCATTAAAGTTTGATAAATCATATCTCAAGAATGACACACAGGATTTTAATGATTTTGGTATCATTCGATAGAGCTTTCCCAGTAGATTCTAATACACTTGAAATTTTGAAATTTCGTGAATTTTTCGTGTAGTTATGCTCGATTAAAGTTTCAAAAATCGGTGTTGTCAAAAATGGTTTTCAGAATAAAAAAATACTCAATTTTGGACGAAACTCATAAATATTGGTATGACTGGATAGGAAATTTTTTGTAGATATCAAAAACATTTTAATTTTTGAAATTTCATCGAGTTAAACAATTTTTATGCACATTTAAAAATTTAAAAGTTTACATTATAAAGTGCTGAGCATTAAAGTTTGATAAATCATATCTCAAGAATGACACACAGGATTTTAATGATTTTGGTATCATTCGATAGAGCTTTCCCAGTAGATTCTAATACACTTGAAATTTTGAAATTTCGTGAATTTTTCGTGTAGTTATGCTCGATTAAAGTTTCAAAAATCGGTGTTGTCAAAAATGGTTTTCAGAATAAAAAAATACTCAATTTTGGACGAAACTCATAAATATTGGTATGACTGGATAGGAAATTTTTTGTAGATATCAAAAACATTTTAATTTTTGAAATTTCATCGAGTTAAACAATTTTTATGCACATTTAAAAATTTAAAAGTTTACATTATAAAGTGCTGAGCATTAAAGTTTGATAAATCATATCTCAAGAATGACACACAGGATTTTAATGATTTTGGTATCATTCGATAGAGCTTTCGCAGTAGATTCTAATACACTTGAAATTTTGAAATTTCGTGAATTTTTCGTGTAGTTATGCTCGATTAAAGTTTCAAAAATCGGTGTTGTCAAAAATGGTTTTCAGAATAAAAAAATACTCAATTTTGGACGAAACTCATAAATATTGGTATGACTGGATAGGAAATTTTTTGTAGATATCAAAAACATTTTAATTTTTGAAATTTCATCGAGTTAAACAATTTTTATGCACATTTAAAAATTTAAAAGTTTACATTATAAAGTGCTGAGCATTAAAGTTTGATAAATCATATCTCAAGAATGACACACAGGATTTTAATGATTTTGGTATCATTCGATAGAGCTTTCCCAGTAGATTCTAATACACTTGAAATTTTGAAATTTCGTGAATTTTTCGTGTAGTTATGCTCGATTAAAGTTTCAAAAATCGGTGTTGTCAAAAATGGTTTTCAGAATAAAAAAATACTCAATTTTGGACGAAACTCATAAATATTGGTATGACTGGATAGGAAATTTTTTGTAGATATCAAAAACATTTTAATTTTTGAAATTTCATCGAGTTAAACAATTTTTATGCACATTTAAAAATTTAAAAGTTTACATTATAAAGTGCTGAGCATTAAAGTTTGATAAATCATATCTCAAGAATGACACACAGGATTTTAATGATTTTGGTATCATTCGATAGAGCTTTCCCAGTAGATTCTAATACACTTGAAATTTTGAAATTTCGTGAATTTTTCGTGTAGTTATGCTCGATTAAAGTTTCAAAAATCGGTGTTGTCAAAAATGGTTTTCAGAATAAAAAAATACTCAATTTTGGACGAAACTCATAAATATTGGTATGACTGGATAGGAAATTTTTTGTAGATATCAAAAACATTTTAATTTTTGAAATTTCATCGAGTTAAACAATTTTTATGCACATTTAAAAATTTAAAAGTTTACATTATAAAGTGCTGAGCATTAAAGTTTGATAAATCATATCTCAAGAATGACACACAGGATTTTAATGATTTTGGTATCATTCGATAGAGCTTTCCCAGTAGATTCTAATACACTTGAAATTTTGAAATTTCGTGAATTTTTCGTGTAGTTATGCTCGATTAAAGTTTCAAAAATCGGTGTTGTCAAAAATGGTTTTCAGAATAAAAAAATACTCAATTTTGGACGAAACTCATAAATATTGGTATGACTGGATAGGAAATTTTTTGTAGATATCAAAAACATTTTAATTTTTGAAATTTCATCGAGTTAAACAATTTTTATGCACATTTAAAAATTTAAAAGTTTACATTATAAAGTGCTGAGCATTAAAGTTTGATAAATCATATCTCAAGAATGACACACAGGATTTTAATGATTTTGGTATCATTCGATAGAGCTTTCCCAGTAGATTCTAATACACTTGAAATTTTGAAATTTCGTGAATTTTTCGTGTAGTTATGCTCGATTAAAGTTTCAAAAATCGGTGTTGTCAAAAATGGTTTTCAGAATAAAAAAATACTCAATTTTGGACGAAACTCATAAATATTGGTATGACTGGATAGGAAATTTTTTGTAGATATCAAAAACATTTTAATTTTTGAAATTTCATCGAGTTAAACAATTTTTATGCACATTTAAAAATTTAAAAGTTTACATTATAAAGTGCTGAGCATTAAAGTTTGATAAATCATATCTCAAGAATGACACACAGGATTTTAATGATTTTGGTATCATTCGATAGAGCTTTCCCAGTAGATTCTAATACACTTGAAATTTTGAAATTTCGTGAATTTTTCGTGTAGTTATGCTCGATTAAAGTTTCAAAAATCGGTGTTGTCAAAAATGGTTTTCAGAATAAAAAAATACTCAATTTTGGACGAAACTCATAAATATTGGTATGACTGGATAGGAAATTTTTTGTAGATATCAAAAACATTTTAATTTTTGAAATTTCATCGAGTTAAACAATTTTTATGCACATTTAAAAATTTAAAAGTTTACATTATAAAGTGCTGAGCATTAAAGTTTGATAAATCATATCTCAAGAATGACACACAGGATTTTAATGATTTTGGTATCATTCGATAGAGCTTTCCCAGTAGATTCTAATACACTTGAAATTTTGAAATTTCGTGAATTTTTCGTGTAGTTATGCTCGATTAAAGTTTCAAAAATCGGTGTTGTCAAAAATGGTTTTCAGAATAAAAAAATACTCAATTTTGGACGAAACTCATAAATATTGGTATGACTGGATAGGAAATTTTTTGTAGATATCAAAAACATTTTAATTTTTGAAATTTCATCGAGTTAAACAATTTTTATGCACATTTAAAAATTTAAAAGTTTACATTATAAAGTGCTGAGCATTAAAGTTTGATAAATCATATCTCAAGAATGACACACAGGATTTTAATGATTTTGGTATCATTCGATAGAGCTTTCCCAGTAGATTCTAATACACTTGAAATTTTGAAATTTCGTGAATTTTTCGTGTAGTTATGCTCGATTAAAGTTTCAAAAATCGGTGTTGTCAAAAATGGTTTTCAGAATAAAAAAATACTCAATTTTGGACGAAACTCATAAATATTGGTATGACTGGATAGGAAATTTTTTGTAGATATCAAAAACATTTTAATTTTTGAAATTTCATCGAGTTAAACAATTTTTATGCACATTTAAAAATTTAAAAGTTTACATTATAAAGTGCTGAGCATTAAAGTTTGATAAATCATATCTCAAGAATGACACACAGGATTTTAATGATTTTGGTATCATTCGATAGAGCTTTCCCAGTAGATTCTAATACACTTGAAATTTTGAAATTTCGTGAATTTTTCGTGTAGTTATGCTCGATTAAAGTTTCAAAAATCGGTGTTGTCAAAAATGGTTTTCAGAATAAAAAAATACTCAATTTTGGACGAAACTCATAAATATTGGTATGACTGGATAGGAAATTTTTTGTAGATATCAAAAACATTTTAATTTTTGAAATTTCATCGAGTTAAACAATTTTTATGCACATTTAAAAATTTAAAAGTTTACATTATAAAGTGCTGAGCATTAAAGTTTGATAAATCATATCTCAAGAATGACACACAGGATTTTAATGATTTTGGTATCATTCGATAGAGCTTTCGCAGTAGATTCTAATACACTTGAAATTTTGAAATTTCGTGAATTTTTCGTGTAGTTATGCTCGATTAAAGTTTCAAAAATCGGTGTTGTCAAAAATGGTTTTCAGAATAAAAAAATACTCAATTTTGGACGAAACTCATAAATATTGGTATGACTGGATAGGAAATTTTTTGTAGATATCAAAAACATTTTAATTTTTGAAATTTCATCGAGTTAAACAATTTTTATGCACATTTAAAAATTTAAAAGTTTACATTATAAAGTGCTGAGCATTAAAGTTTGATAAATCATATCTCAAGAATGACACACAGGATTTTAATGATTTTGATATCATTCGATAGAGCTTTCCCAGTAGATTCTAATACACTTGAAATTTTGAAATTTCGTGAATTTTTCGTGTAGTTATGCTCGATTAAAGTTTCAAAAATCGGTGTTGTCAAAAATGGTTTTCAGAATAAAAAAATACTCAATTTTGGACGAAACTCATAAATATTGGTATGACTGGATAGGAAATTTTTTGTAGATATCAAAAACATTTTAATTTTTGAAATTTCATCGAGTTAAACAATTTTTATGCACATTTAAAAATTTAAAAGTTTACATTATAAAGTGCTGAGCATTAAAGTTTGATAAATCATATCTCAAGAATGACACACAGGATTTTAATGATTTTGGTATCATTCGATAGAGCTTTCCCAGTAGATTCTAATACACTTGAAATTTTGAAATTTCGTGAATTTTTCGTGTAGTTATGCTCGATTAAAGTTTCAAAAATCGGTGTTGTCAAAAATGGTTTTCAGAATAAAAAAATACTCAATTTTGGACGAAACTCATAAATATTGGTATGACTGGATAGGAAATTTTTTGTAGATATCAAAAACATTTTAATTTTTGAAATTTCATCGAGTTAAACAATTTTTATGCACATTTAAAAATTTAAAAGTTTACATTATAAAGTGCTGAGCATTAAAGTTTGATAAATCATATCTCAAGAATGACACACAGGATTTTAATGATTTTGGTATCATTCGATAGAGCTTTCCCAGTAGATTCTAATACACTTGAAATTTTGAAATTTCGTGAATTTTTCGTGTAGTTATGCTCGATTAAAGTTTCAAAAATCGGTGTTGTCAAAAATGGTTTTCAGAATAAAAAAATACTCAATTTTGGACGAAACTCATAAATATTGGTATGACTGGATAGGAAATTTTTTGTAGATATCAAAAACATTTTAATTTTTGAAATTTCATCGAGTTAAACAATTTTTATGCACATTTAAAAATTTAAAAGTTTACATTATAAAGTGCTGAGCATTAAAGTTTGATAAATCATATCTCAAGAATGACACACAGGATTTTAATGATTTTGGTATCATTCGATAGAGCTTTCCCAGTAGATTCTAATACACTTGAAATTTTGAAATTTCGTGAATTTTTCGTGTAGTTATGCTCGATTAAAGTTTCAAAAATCGGTGTTGTCAAAAATGGTTTTCAGAATAAAAAAATACTCAATTTTGGACGAAACTCATAAATATTGGTATGACTGGATAGGAAATTTTTTGTAGATATCAAAAACATTTTAATTTTTGAAATTTCATCGAGTTAAACAATTTTTATGCACATTTAAAAATTTAAAAGTTTACATTATAAAGTGCTGAGCATTAAAGTTTGATAAATCATATCTCAAGAATGACACACAGGATTTTAATGATTTTGGTATCATTCGATAGAGCTTTCCCAGTAGATTCTAATACACTTGAAATTTTGAAATTTCGTGAATTTTTCGTGTAGTTATGCTCGATTAAAGTTTCAAAAATCGGTGTTGTCAAAAATGGTTTTCAGAATAAAAAAATACTCAATTTTGGACGAAACTCATAAATATTGGTATGACTGGATAGGAAATTTTTTGTAGATATCAAAAACATTTTAATTTTTGAAATTTCATCGAGTTAAACAATTTTTATGCACATTTAAAAATTTAAAAGTTTACATTATAAAGTGCTGAGCATTAAAGTTTGATAAATCATATCTCAAGAATGACACACAGGATTTTAATGATTTTGGTATCATTCGATAGAGCTTTCCCAGTAGATTCTAATACACTTGAAATTTTGAAATTTCGTGAATTTTTCGTGTAGTTATGCTCGATTAAAGTTTCAAAAATCGGTGTTGTCAAAAATGGTTTTCAGAATAAAAAAATACTCAATTTTGGACGAAACTCATAAATATTGGTATGACTGGATAGGAAATTTTTTGTAGATATCAAAAACATTTTAATTTTTGAAATTTCATCGAGTTAAACAATTTTTATGCACATTTAAAAATTTAAAAGTTTACATTATAAAGTGCTGAGCATTAAAGTTTGATAAATCATATCTCAAGAATGACACACAGGATTTTAATGATTTTGGTATCATTCGATAGAGCTTTCCCAGTAGATTCTAATACACTTGAAATTTTGAAATTTCGTGAATTTTTCGTGTAGTTATGCTCGATTAAAGTTTCAAAAATCGGTGTTGTCAAAAATGGTTTTCAGAATAAAAAAATACTCAATTTTGGACGAAACTCATAAATATTGGTATGACTGGATAGGAAATTTTTTGTAGATATCAAAAACATTTTAATTTTTGAAATTTCATCGAGTTAAACAATTTTTATGCACATTTAAAAATTTAAAAGTTTACATTATAAAGTGCTGAGCATTAAAGTTTGATAAATCATATCTCAAGAATGACACACAGGATTTTAATGATTTTGGTATCATTCGATAGAGCTTTCCCAGTAGATTCTAATACACTTGAAATTTTGAAATTTCGTGAATTTTTCGTGTAGTTATGCTCGATTAAAGTTTCAAAAATCGGTGTTGTCAAAAATGGTTTTCAGAATAAAAAAATACTCAATTTTGGACGAAACTCATAAATATTGGTATGACTGGATAGGAAATTTTTTGTAGATATCAAAAACATTTTAATTTTTGAAATTTCATCGAGTTAAACAATTTTTATGCACATTTAAAAATTTAAAAGTTTACATTATAAAGTGCTGAGCATTAAAGTTTGATAAATCATATCTCAAGAATGACACACAGGATTTTAATGATTTTGGTATCATTCGATAGAGCTTTCCCAGTAGATTCTAATACACTTGAAATTTTGAAATTTCGTGAATTTTTCGTGTAGTTATGCTCGATTAAAGTTTCAAAAATCGGTGTTGTCAAAAATGGTTTTCAGAATAAAAAAATACTCAATTTTGGACGAAACTCATAAATATTGGTATGACTGGATAGGAAATTTTTTGTAGATATCAAAAACATTTTAATTTTTGAAATTTCATCGAGTTAAACAATTTTTATGCACATTTAAAAATTTAAAAGTTTACATTATAAAGTGCTGAGCATTAAAGTTTGATAAATCATATCTCAAGAATGACACACAGGATTTTAATGATTTTGGTATCATTCGATAGAGCTTTCCCAGTAGATTCTAATACACTTGAAATTTTGAAATTTCGTGAATTTTTCGTGTAGTTATGCTCGATTAAAGTTTCAAAAATCGGTGTTGTCAAAAATGGTTTTCAGAATAAAAAAATACTCAATTTTGGACGAAACTCATAAATATTGGTATGACTGGATAGGAAATTTTTTGTAGATATCAAAAACATTTTAATTTTTGAAATTTCATCGAGTTAAACAATTTTTATGCACATTTAAAAATTTAAAAGTTTACATTATAAAGTGCTGAGCATTAAAGTTTGATAAATCATATCTCAAGAATGACACACAGGATTTTAATGATTTTGGTATCATTCGATAGAGCTTTCCCAGTAGATTCTAATACACTTGAAATTTTGAAATTTCGTGAATTTTTCGTGTAGTTATGCTCGATTAAAGTTTCAAAAATCGGTGTTGTCAAAAATGGTTTTCAGAATAAAAAAATACTCAATTTTGGACGAAACTCATAAATATTGGTATGACTGGATAGGAAATTTTTTGTAGATATCAAAAACATTTTAATTTTTGAAATTTCATCGAGTTAAACAATTTTTATGCACATTTAAAAATTTAAAAGTTTACATTATAAAGTGCTGAGCATTAAAGTTTGATAAATCATATCTCAAGAATGACACACAGGATTTTAATGATTTTGGTATCATTCGATAGAGCTTTCCCAGTAGATTCTAATACACTTGAAATTTTGAAATTTCGTGAATTTTTCGTGTAGTTATGCTCGATTAAAGTTTCAAAAATCGGTGTTGTCAAAAATGGTTTTCAGAATAAAAAAATACTCAATTTTGGACGAAACTCATAAATATTGGTATGACTGGATAGGAAATTTTTTGTAGATA
The DNA here is from genome assembly GCA_964036255.1 of Caenorhabditis virilis. NCBI lineage: Eukaryota > Metazoa > Nematoda > Chromadorea > Rhabditida > Rhabditidae > Caenorhabditis > Caenorhabditis virilis. The sequence goes on along the minus strand of OZ038417.1, from coordinate 2,560,009 downwards.
TCAAAAACATTTTAATTTTTGAAATTTCATCGAGTTAAACAATTTTTATGCACATTTAAAAATTTAAAAGTTTACATTATAAAGTGCTGAGCATTAAAGTTTGATAAATCATATCTCAAGAATGACACACAGGATTTTAATGATTTTGGTATCATTCGATAGAGCTTTCCCAGTAGATTCTAATACACTTGAAATTTTGAAATTTCGTGAATTTTTCGTGTAGTTATGCTCGATTAAAGTTTCAAAAATCGGTGTTGTCAAAAATGGTTTTCAGAATAAAAAAATACTCAATTTTGGACGAAACTCATAAATATTGGTATGACTGGATAGGAAATTTTTTGTAGATATCAAAAACATTTTAATTTTTGAAATTTCATCGAGTTAAACAATTTTTATGCACATTTAAAAATTTAAAAGTTTACATTATAAAGTGCTGAGCATTAAAGTTTGATAAATCATATCTCAAGAATGACACACAGGATTTTAATGATTTTGGTATCATTCGATAGAGCTTTCCCAGTAGATTCTAATACACTTGAAATTTTGAAATTTCGTGAATTTTTCGTGTAGTTATGCTCGATTAAAGTTTCAAAAATCGGTGTTGTCAAAAATGGTTTTCAGAATAAAAAAATACTCAATTTTGGACGAAACTCATAAATATTGGTATGACTGGATAGGAAATTTTTTGTAGATATCAAAAACATTTTAATTTTTGAAATTTCATCGAGTTAAACAATTTTTATGCACATTTAAAAATTTAAAAGTTTACATTATAAAGTGCTGAGCATTAAAGTTTGATAAATCATATCTCAAGAATGACACACAGGATTTTAATGATTTTGGTATCATTCGATAGAGCTTTCCCAGTAGATTCTAATACACTTGAAATTTTGAAATTTCGTGAATTTTTCGTGTAGTTATGCTCGATTAAAGTTTCAAAAATCGGTGTTGTCAAAAATGGTTTTCAGAATAAAAAAATACTCAATTTTGGACGAAACTCATAAATATTGGTATGACTGGATAGGAAATTTTTTGTAGATATCAAAAACATTTTAATTTTTGAAATTTCATCGAGTTAAACAATTTTTATGCACATTTAAAAATTTAAAAGTTTACATTATAAAGTGCTGAGCATTAAAGTTTGATAAATCATATCTCAAGAATGACACACAGGATTTTAATGATTTTGGTATCATTCGATAGAGCTTTCCCAGTAGATTCTAATACACTTGAAATTTTGAAATTTCGTGAATTTTTCGTGTAGTTATGCTCGATTAAAGTTTCAAAAATCGGTGTTGTCAAAAATGGTTTTCAGAATAAAAAAATACTCAATTTTGGACGAAACTCATAAATATTGGTATGACTGGATAGGAAATTTTTTGTAGATATCAAAAACATTTTAATTTTTGAAATTTCATCGAGTTAAACAATTTTTATGCACATTTAAAAATTTAAAAGTTTACATTATAAAGTGCTGAGCATTAAAGTTTGATAAATCATATCTCAAGAATGACACACACGATTTTAATGATTTTGGTATCATTCGATAGAGCTTTCCCAGTAGATTCTAATACACTTGAAATTTTGAAATTTCGTGAATTTTTCGTGTAGTTATGCTCGATTAAAGTTTCAAAAATCGGTGTTGTCAAAAATGGTTTTCAGAATAAAAAAATACTCAATTTTGGACGAAACTCATAAATATTGGTATGACTGGATAGGAAATTTTTTGTAGATATCAAAAACATTTTAATTTTTGAAATTTCATCGAGTTAAACAATTTTTATGCACATTTAAAAATTTAAAAGTTTACATTATAAAGTGCTGAGCATTAAAGTTTGATAAATCATATCTCAAGAATGACACACAGGATTTTAATGATTTTGGTATCATTCGATAGAGCTTTCCCAGTAGATTCTAATACACTTGAAATTTTGAAATTTCGTGAATTTTTCGTGTAGTTATGCTCGATTAAAGTTTCAAAAATCGGTGTTGTCAAAAATGGTTTTCAGAATAAAAAAATACTCAATTTTGGACGAAACTCATAAATATTGGTATGACTGGATAGGAAATTTTTTGTAGATATCAAAAACATTTTAATTTTTGAAATTTCATCGAGTTAAACAATTTTTATGCACATTTAAAAATTTAAAAGTTTACATTATAAAGTGCTGAGCATTAAAGTTTGATAAATCATATCTCAAGAATGACACACAGGATTTTAATGATTTTGGTATCATTCGATAGAGCTTTCCCAGTAGATTCTAATACACTTGAAATTTTGAAATTTCGTGAATTTTTCGTGTAGTTATGCTCGATTAAAGTTTCAAAAATCGGTGTTGTCAAAAATGGTTTTCAGAATAAAAAAATACTCAATTTTGGACGAAACTCATAAATATTGGTATGACTGGATAGGAAATTTTTTGTAGATATCAAAAACATTTTAATTTTTGAAATTTCATCGAGTTAAACAATTTTTATGCACATTTAAAAATTTAAAAGTTTACATTATAAAGTGCTGAGCATTAAAGTTTGATAAATCATATCTCAAGAATGACACACAGGATTTTAATGATTTTGGTATCATTCGATAGAGCTTTCCCAGTAGATTCTAATACACTTGAAATTTTGAAATTTCGTGAATTTTTCGTGTAGTTATGCTCGATTAAAGTTTCAAAAATCGGTGTTGTCAAAAATGGTTTTCAGAATAAAAAAATACTCAATTTTGGACGAAACTCATAAATATTGGTATGACTGGATAGGAAATTTTTTGTAGATATCAAAAACATTTTAATTTTTGAAATTTCATCGAGTTAAACAATTTTTATGCACATTTAAAAATTTAAAAGTTTACATTATAAAGTGCTGAGCATTAAAGTTTGATAAATCATATCTCAAGAATGACACACACGATTTTAATGATTTTGGTATCATTCGATAGAGCTTTCCCAGTAGATTCTAATACACTTGAAATTTTGAAATTTCGTGAATTTTTCGTGTAGTTATGCTCGATTAAAGTTTCAAAAATCGGTGTTGTCAAAAATGGTTTTCAGAATAAAAAAATACTCAATTTTGGACGAAACTCATAAATATTGGTATGACTGGATAGGAAATTTTTTGTAGATATCAAAAACATTTTAATTTTTGAAATTTCATCGAGTTAAACAATTTTTATGCACATTTAAAAATTTAAAAGTTTACATTATAAAGTGCTGAGCATTAAAGTTTGATAAATCATATCTCAAGAATGACACACAGGATTTTAATGATTTTGGTATCATTCGATAGAGCTTTCCCAGTAGATTCTAATACACTTGAAATTTTGAAATTTCGTGAATTTTTCGTGTAGTTATGCTCGATTAAAGTTTCAAAAATCGGTGTTGTCAAAAATGGTTTTCAGAATAAAAAAATACTCAATTTTGGACGAAACTCATAAATATTGGTATGACTGGATAGGAAATTTTTTGTAGATATCAAAAACATTTTAATTTTTGAAATTTCATCGAGTTAAACAATTTTTATGCACATTTAAAAATTTAAAAGTTTACATTATAAAGTGCTGAGCATTAAAGTTTGATAAATCATATCTCAAGAATGACACACAGGATTTTAATGATTTTGGTATCATTCGATAGAGCTTTCCCAGTAGATTCTAATACACTTGAAATTTTGAAATTTCGTGAATTTTTCGTGTAGTTATGCTCGATTAAAGTTTCAAAAATCGGTGTTGTCAAAAATGGTTTTCAGAATAAAAAAATACTCAATTTTGGACGAAACTCATAAATATTGGTATGACTGGATAGGAAATTTTTTGTAGATATCAAAAACATTTTAATTTTTGAAATTTCATCGAGTTAAACAATTTTTATGCACATTTAAAAATTTAAAAGTTTACATTATAAAGTGCTGAGCATTAAAGTTTGATAAATCATATCTCAAGAATGACACACAGGATTTTAATGATTTTGGTATCATTCGATAGAGCTTTCCCAGTAGATTCTAATACACTTGAAATTTTGAAATTTCGTGAATTTTTCGTGTAGTTATGCTCGATTAAAGTTTCAAAAATCGGTGTTGTCAAAAATGGTTTTCAGAATAAAAAAATACTCAATTTTGGACGAAACTCATAAATATTGGTATGACTGGATAGGAAATTTTTTGTAGATATCAAAAACATTTTAATTTTTGAAATTTCATCGAGTTAAACAATTTTTATGCACATTTAAAAATTTAAAAGTTTACATTATAAAGTGCTGAGCATTAAAGTTTGATAAATCATATCTCAAGAATGACACACACGATTTTAATGATTTTGGTATCATTCGATAGAGCTTTCCCAGTAGATTCTAATACACTTGAAATTTTGAAATTTCGTGAATTTTTCGTGTAGTTATGCTCGATTAAAGTTTCAAAAATCGGTGTTGTCAAAAATGGTTTTCAGAATAAAAAAATACTCAATTTTGGACGAAACTCATAAATATTGGTATGACTGGATAGGAAATTTTTTGTAGATATCAAAAACATTTTAATTTTTGAAATTTCATCGAGTTAAACAATTTTTATGCACATTTAAAAATTTAAAAGTTTACATTATAAAGTGCTGAGCATTAAAGTTTGATAAATCATATCTCAAGAATGACACACAGGATTTTAATGATTTTGGTATCATTCGATAGAGCTTTCCCAGTAGATTCTAATACACTTGAAATTTTGAAATTTCGTGAATTTTTCGTGTAGTTATGCTCGATTAAAGTTTCAAAAATCGGTGTTGTCAAAAATGGTTTTCAGAATAAAAAAATACTCAATTTTGGACGAAACTCATAAATATTGGTATGACTGGATAGGAAATTTTTTGTAGATATCAAAAACATTTTAATTTTTGAAATTTCATCGAGTTAAACAATTTTTATGCACATTTAAAAATTTAAAAGTTTACATTATAAAGTGCTGAGCATTAAAGTTTGATAAATCATATCTCAAGAATGACACACAGGATTTTAATGATTTTGGTATCATTCGATAGAGCTTTCCCAGTAGATTCTAATACACTTGAAATTTTGAAATTTCGTGAATTTTTCGTGTAGTTATGCTCGATTAAAGTTTCAAAAATCGGTGTTGTCAAAAATGGTTTTCAGAATAAAAAAATACTCAATTTTGGACGAAACTCATAAATATTGGTATGACTGGATAGGAAATTTTTTGTAGATATCAAAAACATTTTAATTTTTGAAATTTCATCGAGTTAAACAATTTTTATGCACATTTAAAAATTTAAAAGTTTACATTATAAAGTGCTGAGCATTAAAGTTTGATAAATCATATCTCAAGAATGACACACAGGATTTTAATGATTTTGGTATCATTCGATAGAGCTTTCCCAGTAGATTCTAATACACTTGAAATTTTGAAATTTCGTGAATTTTTCGTGTAGTTATGCTCGATTAAAGTTTCAAAAATCGGTGTTGTCAAAAATGGTTTTCAGAATAAAAAAATACTCAATTTTGGACGAAACTCATAAATATTGGTATGACTGGATAGGAAATTTTTTGTAGATATCAAAAACATTTTAATTTTTGAAATTTCATCGAGTTAAACAATTTTTATGCACATTTAAAAATTTAAAAGTTTACATTATAAAGTGCTGAGCATTAAAGTTTGATAAATCATATCTCAAGAATGACACACAGGATTTTAATGATTTTGGTATCATTCGATAGAGCTTTCCCAGTAGATTCTAATACACTTGAAATTTTGAAATTTCGTGAATTTTTCGTGTAGTTATGCTCGATTAAAGTTTCAAAAATCGGTGTTGTCAAAAATGGTTTTCAGAATAAAAAAATACTCAATTTTGGACGAAACTCATAAATATTGGTATGACTGGATAGGAAATTTTTTGTAGATATCAAAAACATTTTAATTTTTGAAATTTCATCGAGTTAAACAATTTTTATGCACATTTAAAAATTTAAAAGTTTACATTATAAAGTGCTGAGCATTAAAGTTTGATAAATCATATCTCAAGAATGACACACAGGATTTTAATGATTTTGGTATCATTCGATAGAGCTTTCCCAGTAGATTCTAATACACTTGAAATGTTGAAATTTCGTGAATTTTTCGTGTAGTTATGCTCGATTAAAGTTTCAAAAATCGGTGTTGTCAAAAATGGTTTTCAGAATAAAAAAATACTCAATTTTGGACGAAACTCATAAATATTGGTATGACTGGATAGGAAATTTTTTGTAGATATCAAAAACATTTTAATTTTTGAAATTTCATCGAGTTAAACAATTTTTATGCACATTTAAAAATTTAAAAGTTTACATTATAAAGTGCTGAGCATTAAAGTTTGATAAATCATATCTCAAGAATGACACACAGGATTTTAATGATTTTGGTATCATTCGATAGAGCTTTCCCAGTAGATTCTAATACACTTGAAATTTTGAAATTTCGTGAATTTTTCGTGTAGTTATGCTCGATTAAAGTTTCAAAAATCGGTGTTGTCAAAAATGGTTTTCAGAATAAAAAAATACTCAATTTTGGACGAAACTCATAAATATTGGTATGACTGGATAGGAAATTTTTTGTAGATATCAAAAACATTTTAATTTTTGAAATTTCATCGAGTTAAACAATTTTTATGCACATTTAAAAATTTAAAAGTTTACATTATAAAGTGCTGAGCATTAAAGTTTGATAAATCATATCTCAAGAATGACACACAGGATTTTAATGATTTTGGTATCATTCGATAGAGCTTTCCCAGTAGATTCTAATACACTTGAAATTTTGAAATTTCGTGAATTTTTCGTGTAGTTATGCTCGATTAAAGTTTCAAAAATCGGTGTTGTCAAAAATGGTTTTCAGAATAAAAAAATACTCAATTTTGGACGAAACTCATAAATATTGGTATGACTGGATAGGAAATTTTTTGTAGATATCAAAAACATTTTAATTTTTGAAATTTCATCGAGTTAAACAATTTTTATGCACATTTAAAAATTTAAAAGTTTACATTATAAAGTGCTGAGCATTAAAGTTTGATAAATCATATCTCAAGAATGACACACAGGATTTTAATGATTTTGGTATCATTCGATAGAGCTTTCCCAGTAGATTCTAATACACTTGAAATTTTGAAATTTCGTGAATTTTTCGTGTAGTTATGCTCGATTAAAGTTTCAAAAATCGGTGTTGTCAAAAATGGTTTTCAGAATAAAAAAATACTCAATTTTGGACGAAACTCATAAATATTGGTATGACTGGATAGGAAATTTTTTGTAGATATCAAAAACATTTTAATTTTTGAAATTTCATCGAGTTAAACAATTTTTATGCACATTTAAAAATTTAAAAGTTTACATTATAAAGTGCTGAGCATTAAAGTTTGATAAATCATATCTCAAGAATGACACACAGGATTTTAATGATTTTGGTATCATTCGATAGAGCTTTCCCAGTAGATTCTAATACACTTGAAATTTTGAAATTTCGTGAATTTTTCGTGTAGTTATGCTCGATTAAAGTTTCAAAAATCGGTGTTGTCAAAAATGGTTTTCAGAATAAAAAAATACTCAATTTTGGACGAAACTCATAAATATTGGTATGACTGGATAGGAAATTTTTTGTAGATATCAAAAACATTTTAATTTTTGAAATTTCATCGAGTTAAACAATTTTTATGCACATTTAAAAATTTAAAAGTTTACATTATAAAGTGCTGAGCATTAAAGTTTGATAAATCATATCTCAAGAATGACACACAGGATTTTAATGATTTTGGTATCATTCGATAGAGCTTTCCCAGTAGATTCTAATACACTTGAAATTTTGAAATTTCGTGAATTTTTCGTGTAGTTATGCTCGATTAAAGTTTCAAAAATCGGTGTTGTCAAAAATGGTTTTCAGAATAAAAAAATACTCAATTTTGGACGAAACTCATAAATATTGGTATGACTGGATAGGAAATTTTTTGTAGATATCAAAAACATTTTAATTTTTGAAATTTCATCGAGTTAAACAATTTTTATGCACATTTAAAAATTTAAAAGTATACATTATAAAGTGCTGAGCATTAAAGTTTGATAAATCATATCTCAAGAATGACACACAGGATTTTAATGATTTTGGTATCATTCGATAGAGCTTTCCCAGTAGATTCTAATACACTTGAAATTTTGAAATTTCGTGAATTTTTCGTGTAGTTATGCTCGATTAAAGTTTCAAAAATCGGTGTTGTCAAAAATGGTTTTCAGAATAAAAAAATACTCAATTTTGGACGAAACTCATAAATATTGGTATGACTGGATAGGAAATTTTTTGTAGATATCAAAAACATTTTAATTTTTGAAATTTCATCGAGTTAAACAATTTTTATGCACATTTAAAAATTTAAAAGTTTACATTATAAAGTGCTGAGCATTAAAGTTTGATAAATCATATCTCAAGAATGACACACAGGATTTTAATGATTTTGGTATCATTCGATAGAGCTTTCCCAGTAGATTCTAATACACTTGAAATTTTGAAATTTCGTGAATTTTTCGTGTAGTTATGCTCGATTAAAGTTTCAAAAATCGGTGTTGTCAAAAATGGTTTTCAGAATAAAAAAATACTCAATTTTGGACGAAACTCATAAATATTGGTATGACTGGATAGGAAATTTTTTGTAGATATCAAAAACATTTTAATTTTTGAAATTTCATCGAGTTAAACAATTTTTATGCACATTTAAAAATTTAAAAGTTTACATTATAAAGTGCTGAGCATTAAAGTTTGATAAATCATATCTCAAGAATGACACACAGGATTTTAATGATTTTGGTATCATTCGATAGAGCTTTCCCAGTAGATTCTAATACACTTGAAATTTTGAAATTTCGTGAATTTTTCGTGTAGTTATGCTCGATTAAAGTTTCAAAAATCGGTGTTGTCAAAAATGGTTTTCAGAATAAAAAAATACTCAATTTTGGACGAAACTCATAAATATTGGTATGACTGGATAGGAAATTTTTTGTAGATATCAAAAACATTTTAATTTTTGAAATTTCATCGAGTTAAACAATTTTTATGCACATTTAAAAATTTAAAAGTTTACATTATAAAGTGCTGAGCATTAAAGTTTGATAAATCATATCTCAAGAATGACACACAGGATTTTAATGATTTTGGTATCATTCGATAGAGCTTTCCCAGTAGATTCTAATACACTTGAAATTTTGAAATTTCGTGAATTTTTCGTGTAGTTATGCTCGATTAAAGTTTCAAAAATCGGTGTTGTCAAAAATGGTTTTCAGAATAAAAAAATACTCAATTTTGGACGAAACTCATAAATATTGGTATGACTGGATAGGAAATTTTTTGTAGATATCAAAAACATTTTAATTTTTGAAATTTCATCGAGTTAAACAATTTTTATGCACATTTAAAAATTTAAAAGTTTACATTATAAAGTGCTGAGCATTAAAGTTTGATAAATCATATCTCAAGAATGACACACAGGATTTTAATGATTTTGGTATCATTCGATAGAGCTTTCCCAGTAGATTCTAATACACTTGAAATTTTGAAATTTCGTGAATTTTTCGTGTAGTTATGCTCGATTAAAGTTTCAAAAATCGGTGTTGTCAAAAATGGTTTTCAGAATAAAAAAATACTCAATTTTGGACGAAACTCATAAATATTGGTATGACTGGATAGGAAATTTTTTGTAGATATCAAAAACATTTTAATTTTTGAAATTTCATCGAGTTAAACAATTTTTATGCACATTTAAAAATTTAAAAGTTTACATTATAAAGTGCTGAGCATTAAAGTTTGATAAATCATATCTCAAGAATGACACACAGGATTTTAATGATTTTGGTATCATTCGATAGAGCTTTCCCAGTAGATTCTAATACACTTGAAATTTTGAAATTTCGTGAATTTTTCGTGTAGTTATGCTCGATTAAAGTTTCAAAAATCGGTGTTGTCAAAAATGGTTTTCAGAATAAAAAAATACTCAATTTTGGACGAAACTCATAAATATTGGTATGACTGGATAGGAAATTTTTTGTAGATATCAAAAACATTTTAATTTTTGAAATTTCATCGAGTTAAACAATTTTTATGCACATTTAAAAATTTAAAAGTTTACATTATAAAGTGCTGAGCATTAAAGTTTGATAAATCATATCTCAAGAATGACACACAGGATTTTAATGATTTTGGTATCATTCGATAGAGCTTTCCCAGTAGATTCTAATACACTTGAAATTTTGAAATTTCGTGAATTTTTCGTGTAGTTATGCTCGATTAAAGTTTCAAAAATCGGTGTTGTCAAAAATGGTTTTCAGAATAAAAAAATACTCAATTTTGGACGAAACTCATAAATATTGGTATGACTGGATAGGAAATTTTTTGTAGATATCAAAAACATTTTAATTTTTGAAATTTCATCGAGTTAAACAATTTTTATGCACATTTAAAAATTTAAAAGTTTACATTATAAAGTGCTGAGCATTAAAGTTTGATAAATCATATCTCAAGAATGACACACAGGATTTTAATGATTTTGGTATCATTCGATAGAGCTTTCCCAGTAGATTCTAATACACTTGAAATTTTGAAATTTCGTGAATTTTTCGTGTAGTTATGCTCGATTAAAGTTTCAAAAATCGGTGTTGTCAAAAATGGTTTTCAGAATAAAAAAATACTCAATTTTGGACGAAACTCATAAATATTGGTATGACTGGATAGGAAATTTTTTGTAGATATCAAAAACATTTTAATTTTTGAAATTTCATCGAGTTAAACAATTTTTATGCACATTTAAAAATTTAAAAGTTTACATTATAAAGTGCTGAGCATTAAAGTTTGATAAATCATATCTCAAGAATGACACACAGGATTTTAATGATTTTGGTATCATTCGATAGAGCTTTCCCAGTAGATTCTAATACACTTGAAATTTTGAAATTTCGTGAATTTTTCGTGTAGTTATGCTCGATTAAAGTTTCAAAAATCGGTGTTGTCAAAAATGGTTTTCAGAATAAAAAAATACTCAATTTTGGACGAAACTCATAAATATTGGTATGACTGGATAGGAAATTTTTTGTAGATATCAAAAACATTTTAATTTTTGAAATTTCATCGAGTTAAACAATTTTTATGCACATTTAAAAATTTAAAAGTTTACATTATAAAGTGCTGAGCATTAAAGTTTGATAAATCATATCTCAAGAATGACACACAGGATTTTAATGATTTTGGTATCATTCGATAGAGCTTTCCCAGTAGATTCTAATACACTTGAAATTTTGAAATTTCGTGAATTTTTCGTGTAGTTATGCTCGATTAAAGTTTCAAAAATCGGTGTTGTCAAAAATGGTTTTCAGAATAAAAAAATACTCAATTTTGGACGAAACTCATAAATATTGGTATGACTGGATAGGAAATTTTTTGTAGATATCAAAAACATTTTAATTTTTGAAATTTCATCGAGTTAAACAATTTTTATGCACATTTAAAAATTTAAAAGTTTACATTATAAAGTGCTGAGCATTAAAGTTTGATAAATCATATCTCAAGAATGACACACAGGATTTTAATGATTTTGGTATCATTCGATAGAGCTTTCCCAGTAGATTCTAATACACTTGAAATTTTGAAATTTCGTGAATTTTTCGTGTAGTTATGCTCGATTAAAGTTTCAAAAATCGGTGTTGTCAAAAATGGTTTTCAGAATAAAAAAATACTCAATTTTGGACGAAACTCATAAATATTGGTATGACTGGATAGGAAATTTTTTGTAGATATCAAAAACATTTTAATTTTTGAAATTTCATCGAGTTAAACAATTTTTATGCACATTTAAAAATTTAAAAGTTTACATTATAAAGTGCTGAGCATTAAAGTTTGATAAATCATATCTCAAGAATGACACACAGGATTTTAATGATTTTGGTATCATTCGATAGAGCTTTCCCAGTAGATTCTAATACACTTGAAATTTTGAAATTTCGTGAATTTTTCGTGTAGTTATGCTCGATTAAAGTTTCAAAAATCGGTGTTGTCAAAAATGGTTTTCAGAATAAAAAAATACTCAATTTTGGACGAAACTCATAAATATTGGTATGACTGGATAGGAAATTTTTTGTAGATATCAAAAACATTTTAATTTTTGAAATTTCATCGAGTTAAACAATTTTTATGCACATTTAAAAATTTAAAAGTTTACATTATAAAGTGCTGAGCATTAAAGTTTGATAAATCATATCTCAAGAATGACACACACGATTTTAATGATTTTGGTATCATTCGATAGAGCTTTCCCAGTAGATTCTAATACACTTGAAATTTTGAAATTTCGTGAATTTTTCGTGTAGTTATGCTCGATTAAAGTTTCAAAAATCGGTGTTGTCAAAAATGGTTTTCAGAATAAAAAAATACTCAATTTTGGACGAAACTCATAAATATTGGTATGACTGGATAGGAAATTTTTTGTAGATATCAAAAACATTTTAATTTTTGAAATTTCATCGAGTTAAACAATTTTTATGCACATTTAAAAATTTAAAAGTTTACATTATAAAGTGCTGAGCATTAAAGTTTGATAAATCATATCTCAAGAATGACACACAGGATTTTAATGATTTTGGTATCATTCGATAGAGCTTTCCCAGTAGATTCTAATACACTTGAAATTTTGAAATTTCGTGAATTTTTCGTGTAGTTATGCTCGATTAAAGTTTCAAAAATCGGTGTTGTCAAAAATGGTTTTCAGAATAAAAAAATACTCAATTTTGGACGAAACTCATAAATATTGGTATGACTGGATAGGAAATTTTTTGTAGATATCAAAAACATTTTAATTTTTGAAATTTCATCGAGTTAAACAATTTTTATGCACATTTAAAAATTTAAAAGTTTACATTATAAAGTGCTGAGCATTAAAGTTTGATAAATCATATCTCAAGAATGACACACAGGATTTTAATGATTTTGGTATCATTCGATAGAGCTTTCCCAGTAGATTCTAATACACTTGAAATTTTGAAATTTCGTGAATTTTTCGTGTAGTTATGCTCGATTAAAGTTTCAAAAATCGGTGTTGTCAAAAATGGTTTTCAGAATAAAAAAATACTCAATTTTGGACGAAACTCATAAATATTGGTATGACTGGATAGGAAATTTTTTGTAGATATCAAAAACATTTTAATTTTTGAAATTTCATCGAGTTAAACAATTTTTATGCACATTTAAAAATTTAAAAGTTTACATTATAAAGTGCTGAGCATTAAAGTTTGATAAATCATATCTCAAGAATGACACACAGGATTTTAATGATTTTGGTATCATTCGATAGAGCTTTCCCAGTAGATTCTAATACACTTGAAATGTTGAAATTTCGTGAATTTTTCGTGTAGTTATGCTCGATTAAAGTTTCAAAAATCGGTGTTGTCAAAAATGGTTTTCAGAATAAAAAAATACTCAATTTTGGACGAAACTCATAAATATTGGTATGACTGGATAGGAAATTTTTTGTAGATATCAAAAACATTTTAATTTTTGAAATTTCATCGAGTTAAACAATTTTTATGCACATTTAAAAATTTAAAAGTTTACATTATAAAGTGCTGAGCATTAAAGTTTGATAAATCATATCTCAAGAATGACACACAGGATTTTAATGATTTTGGTATCATTCGATAGAGCTTTCCCAGTAGATTCTAATACACTTGAAATTTTGAAATTTCGTGAATTTTTCGTGTAGTTATGCTCGATTAAAGTTTCAAAAATCGGTGTTGTCAAAAATGGTTTTCAGAATAAAAAAATACTCAATTTTGGACGAAACTCATAAATATTGGTATGACTGGATAGGAAATTTTTTGTAGATATCAAAAACATTTTAATTTTTGAAATTTCATCGAGTTAAACAATTTTTATGCACATTTAAAAATTTAAAAGTATACATTATAAAGTGCTGAGCATTAAAGTTTGATAAATCATATCTCAAGAATGACACACAGGATTTTAATGATTTTGGTATCATTCGATAGAGCTTTCCCAGTAGATTCTAATACACTTGAAATTTTGAAATTTCGTGAATTTTTCGTGTAGTTATGCTCGATTAAAGTTTCAAAAATCGGTGTTGTCAAAAATGGTTTTCAGAATAAAAAAATACTCAATTTTGGACGAAACTCATAAATATTGGTATGACTGGATAGGAAATTTTTTGTAGATATCAAAAACATTTTAATTTTTGAAATTTCATCGAGTTAAACAATTTTTATGCACATTTAAAAATTTAAAAGTTTACATTATAAAGTGCTGAGCATTAAAGTTTGATAAATCATATCTCAAGAATGACACACAGGATTTTAATGATTTTGGTATCATTCGATAGAGCTTTCCCAGTAGATTCTAATACACTTGAAATTTTGAAATTTCGTGAATTTTTCGTGTAGTTATGCTCGATTAAAGTTTCAAAAATCGGTGTTGTCAAAAATGGTTTTCAGAATAAAAAAATACTCAATTTTGGACGAAACTCATAAATATTGGTATGACTGGATAGGAAATTTTTTGTAGATATCAAAAACATTTTAATTTTTGAAATTTCATCGAGTTAAACAATTTTTATGCACATTTAAAAATTTAAAAGTTTACATTATAAAGTGCTGAGCATTAAAGTTTGATAAATCATATCTCAAGAATGACACACAGGATTTTAATGATTTTGGTATCATTCGATAGAGCTTTCCCAGTAGATTCTAATACACTTGAAATGTTGAAATTTCGTGAATTTTTCGTGTAGTTATGCTCGATTAAAGTTTCAAAAATCGGTGTTGTCAAAAATGGTTTTCAGAATAAAAAAATACTCAATTTTGGACGAAACTCATAAATATTGGTATGACTGGATAGGAAATTTTTTGTAGATATTGTCAAGCTGATTTTTCTTGGCAGCTCGTTTTTGCGCGCTCTACGGATAACATTGAAAGCGTTGCGACCGCTCGCGTGCGACGGAACTCGCACGTGCAATTTTTTTTTTATTTCTGTGGAAGTGGGTGTTTTTCTACGTTTTTATTCGATTTTTTTGGTTATTTTTTTGCATGAAATCTTATTTTTGCAGATCACAACAAAATAAAGCCGCCCGCACCTCGAAAAATGGATAAATCGCTGAAAAAAAGGTATTTTTTAAAATTGTATTTTAAAAAATTATAATTCCGTTAATTTAACATTATTTTTCGAAACTTTTGCATAACATTAGCATTAATAAAAAGGAAAGCATAGAAACTAATGAAAATTTAGAAAAAAAGTGAGATTTTCGAAAAATAAATAAAAATTTGTGAAAAAAACGAAAATTTATTGAAATTCTATTTTTTCAGACGTGACAACGAATTACGGATGAAATAGAGGATGGCAAATGATCGCATTGATATTAGGTAAGATTTCAAAAGGATTGTATTGTTCCGCAAAATATATTTTCGTAGGTTAAACACAGAACTTTTCAGGTTCCAAGTTCTTCGAGCAGCAATGTCGATGTTTCTTCCCGATGATTAAACCTTCTATTGTTTCTTTTTTTACGAAAATATGTAAAAATAATAAATTGTTAACTATTTATTTTTTAACAAAACTATTGCAATGTATTGATTTGATGATTTTCAGTTTCGGTCCTCTATGTTCAACGACGCTCCTTCGAATGCTGATTCTGAAAAATTAACATTTAACTTACGAAAATAGTCATACACTCTTACGACAAGGCAACTGGAGCCTTCCCTTCTACTTCTTCCTTCTTCATTCAACAAATGAGCATAATCGGGAAGAAACATCGACATTGCTGCTCGAAGAACTTGGAACCTGAAAAGTTCTGTGTTTAACCTACGAAAATATATTTTGCGGAACAATACAATCCTTTTGAAATCTTACCTAATATCAATGCGATCATTTTCCATCCTCTATTTCATCCGTAATTCGTTGTCACGTCTGAAAAAATAGAATTTCCATAAATTTTCGTTTTTTTTAAATTTTTATTTATTTTTCGAAAATCTCACTTTTTTTCTAAATTTTCATTAGTTTCTATGCTTTCCTTTTTATTAATGCTAATGTTATGCAAAAGTTTCGAAAAATAATGTTAAATTAACAGAATTATAATTTTTTTAAATACAATTTTAAAAAATACCTTTTTTTCAGCGATTTATCCATTTTTCGAGGTGCGGGCGGCTTTATTTTGTTGTGATCTGCAAAAATAAGATTTCATGCAAAAAAATAACCAAAAAAATCGAATAAAAACGTAGAAAAACACCCACTTCCACAGAAATAAAAAAAAAATTGCACGTGCGAGTTCCGTCGCACGCGAGCGGTCGCAACGCTTTCAATGTTATCCGTAGAGCGCGCAAAAACGAGCTGCCAAGAAAAATCAGCTTGACAATATCAAAAACATTTTAATTTTTGAAATTTCATCGAGTTAAACAATTTTTATGCACATTTAAAAATTTAAAAGTTTACATTATAAAGTGCTGAGCATTAAAGTTTGATAAATCATATCTCAAGAATGACACACAGGATTTTAATGATTTTGGTATCATTCGATAGAGCTTTCCCAGTAGATTCTAATACACTTGAAATTTTGAAATTTCGTGAATTTTTCGTGTAGTTATGCTCGATTAAAGTTTCAAAAATCGGTGTTGTCAAAAATGGTTTTCAGAATAAAAAAATACTCAATTTTGGACGAAACTCATAAATATTGGTATGACTGGATAGGAAATTTTTTGTAGATATCAAAAACATTTTAATTTTTGAAATTTCATCGAGTTAAACAATTTTTATGCACATTTAAAAATTTAAAAGTTTACATTATAAAGTGCTGAGCATTAAAGTTTGATAAATCATATCTCAAGAATGACACACAGGATTTTAATGATTTTGGTATCATTCGATAGAGCTTTCCCAGTAGATTCTAATACACTTGAAATTTTGAAATTTCGTGAATTTTTCGTGTAGTTATGCTCGATTAAAGTTTCAAAAATCGGTGTTGTCAAAAATGGTTTTCAGAATAAAAAAATACTCAATTTTGGACGAAACTCATAAATATTGGTATGACTGGATAGGAAATTTTTTGTAGATATCAAAAACATTTTAATTTTTGAAATTTCATCGAGTTAAACAATTTTTATGCACATTTAAAAATTTAAAAGTTTACATTATAAAGTGCTGAGCATTAAAGTTTGATAAATCATATCTCAAGAATGACACACAGGATTTTAATGATTTTGGTATCATTCGATAGAGCTTTCCCAGTAGATTCTAATACACTTGAAATGTTGAAATTTCGTGAATTTTTCGTGTAGTTATGCTCGATTAAAGTTTCAAAAATCGGTGTTGTCAAAAATGGTTTTCAGAATAAAAAAATACTCAATTTTGGACGAAACTCATAAATATTGGTATGACTGGATAGGAAATTTTTTGTAGATATCAAAAACATTTTAATTTTTGAAATTTCATCGAGTTAAACAATTTTTATGCACATTTAAAAATTTAAAAGTTTACATTATAAAGTGCTGAGCATTAAAGTTTGATAAATCATATCTCAAGAATGACACACAGGATTTTAATGATTTTGGTATCATTCGATAGAGCTTTCCCAGTAGATTCTAATACACTTGAAATTTTGAAATTTCGTGAATTTTTCGTGTAGTTATGCTCGATTAAAGTTTCAAAAATCGGTGTTGTCAAAAATGGTTTTCAGAATAAAAAAATACTCAATTTTGGACGAAACTCATAAATATTGGTATGACTGGATAGGAAATTTTTTGTAGATATCAAAAACATTTTAATTTTTGAAATTTCATCGAGTTAAACAATTTTTATGCACATTTAAAAATTTAAAAGTATACATTATAAAGTGCTGAGCATTAAAGTTTGATAAATCATATCTCAAGAATGACACACAGGATTTTAATGATTTTGGTATCATTCGATAGAGCTTTCCCAGTAGATTCTAATACACTTGAAATTTTGAAATTTCGTGAATTTTTCGTGTAGTTATGCTCGATTAAAGTTTCAAAAATCGGTGTTGTCAAAAATGGTTTTCAGAATAAAAAAATACTCAATTTTGGACGAAACTCATAAATATTGGTATGACTGGATAGGAAATTTTTTGTAGATATCAAAAACATTTTAATTTTTGAAATTTCATCGAGTTAAACAATTTTTATGCACATTTAAAAATTTAAAAGTTTACATTATAAAGTGCTGAGCATTAAAGTTTGATAAATCATATCTCAAGAATGACACACAGGATTTTAATGATTTTGGTATCATTCGATAGAGCTTTCCCAGTAGATTCTAATACACTTGAAATGTTGAAATTTCGTGAATTTTTCGTGTAGTTATGCTCGATTAAAGTTTCAAAAATCGGTGTTGTCAAAAATGGTTTTCAGAATAAAAAAATACTCAATTTTGGACGAAACTCATAAATATTGGTATGACTGGATAGGAAATTTTTTGTAGATATCAAAAACATTTTAATTTTTGAAATTTCATCGAGTTAAACAATTTTTATGCACATTTAAAAATTTAAAAGTTTACATTATAAAGTGCTGAGCATTAAAGTTTGATAAATCATATCTCAAGAATGACACACAGGATTTTAATGATTTTGGTATCATTCGATAGAGCTTTCCCAGTAGATTCTAATACACTTGAAATTTTGAAATTTCGTGAATTTTTCGTGTAGTTATGCTCGATTAAAGTTTCAAAAATCGGTGTTGTCAAAAATGGTTTTCAGAATAAAAAAATACTCAATTTTGGACGAAACTCATAAATATTGGTATGACTGGATAGGAAATTTTTTGTAGATATCAAAAACATTTTAATTTTTGAAATTTCATCGAGTTAAACAATTTTTATGCACATTTAAAAATTTAAAAGTTTACATTATAAAGTGCTGAGCATTAAAGTTTGATAAATCATATCTCAAGAATGACACACAGGATTTTAATGATTTTGGTATCATTCGATAGAGCTTTCCCAGTAGATTCTAATACACTTGAAATTTTGAAATTTCGTGAATTTTTCGTGTAGTTATGCTCGATTAAAGTTTCAAAAATCGGTGTTGTCAAAAATGGTTTTCAGAATAAAAAAATACTCAATTTTGGACGAAACTCATAAATATTGGTATGACTGGATAGGAAATTTTTTGTAGATATCAAAAACATTTTAATTTTTGAAATTTCATCGAGTTAAACAATTTTTATGCACATTTAAAAATTTAAAAGTTTACATTATAAAGTGCTGAGCATTAAAGTTTGATAAATCATATCTCAAGAATGACACACAGGATTTTAATGATTTTGGTATCATTCGATAGAGCTTTCCCAGTAGATTCTAATACACTTGAAATTTTGAAATTTCGTGAATTTTTCGTGTAGTTATGCTCGATTAAAGTTTCAAAAATCGGTGTTGTCAAAAATGGTTTTCAGAATAAAAAAATACTCAATTTTGGACGAAACTCATAAATATTGGTATGACTGGATAGGAAATTTTTTGTAGATATCAAAAACATTTTAATTTTTGAAATTTCATCGAGTTAAACAATTTTTATGCACATTTAAAAATTTAAAAGTTTACATTATAAAGTGCTGAGCATTAAAGTTTGATAAATCATATCTCAAGAATGACACACAGGATTTTAATGATTTTGGTATCATTCGATAGAGCTTTCCCAGTAGATTCTAATACACTTGAAATTTTGAAATTTCGTGAATTTTTCGTGTAGTTATGCTCGATTAAAGTTTCAAAAATCGGTGTTGTCAAAAATGGTTTTCAGAATAAAAAAATACTCAATTTTGGACGAAACTCATAAATATTGGTATGACTGGATAGGAAATTTTTTGTAGATATCAAAAACATTTTAATTTTTGAAATTTCATCGAGTTAAACAATTTTTATGCACATTTAAAAATTTAAAAGTTTACATTATAAAGTGCTGAGCATTAAAGTTTGATAAATCATATCTCAAGAATGACACACAGGATTTTAATGATTTTGGTATCATTCGATAGAGCTTTCCCAGTAGATTCTAATACACTTGAAATTTTGAAATTTCGTGAATTTTTCGTGTAGTTATGCTCGATTAAAGTTTCAAAAATCGGTGTTGTCAAAAATGGTTTTCAGAATAAAAAAATACTCAATTTTGGACGAAACTCATAAATATTGGTATGACTGGATAGGAAATTTTTTGTAGATATCAAAAACATTTTAATTTTTGAAATTTCATCGAGTTAAACAATTTTTATGCACATTTAAAAATTTAAAAGTTTACATTATAAAGTGCTGAGCATTAAAGTTTGATAAATCATATCTCAAGAATGACACACAGGATTTTAATGATTTTGGTATCATTCGATAGAGCTTTCCCAGTAGATTCTAATACACTTGAAATTTTGAAATTTCGTGAATTTTTCGTGTAGTTATGCTCGATTAAAGTTTCAAAAATCGGTGTTGTCAAAAATGGTTTTCAGAATAAAAAAATACTCAATTTTGGACGAAACTCATAAATATTGGTATGACTGGATAGGAAATTTTTTGTAGATATCAAAAACATTTTAATTTTTGAAATTTCATCGAGTTAAACAATTTTTATGCACATTTAAAAATTTAAAAGTTTACATTATAAAGTGCTGAGCATTAAAGTTTGATAAATCATATCTCAAGAATGACACACAGGATTTTAATGATTTTGGTATCATTCGATAGAGCTTTCCCAGTAGATTCTAATACACTTGAAATTTTGAAATTTCGTGAATTTTTCGTGTAGTTATGCTCGATTAAAGTTTCAAAAATCGGTGTTGTCAAAAATGGTTTTCAGAATAAAAAAATACTCAATTTTGGACGAAACTCATAAATATTGGTATGACTGGATAGGAAATTTTTTGTAGATATCAAAAACATTTTAATTTTTGAAATTTCATCGAGTTAAACAATTTTTATGCACATTTAAAAATTTAAAAGTTTACATTATAAAGTGCTGAGCATTAAAGTTTGATAAATCATATCTCAAGAATGACACACAGGATTTTAATGATTTTGGTATCATTCGATAGAGCTTTCCCAGTAGATTCTAATACACTTGAAATTTTGAAATTTCGTGAATTTTTCGTGTAGTTATGCTCGATTAAAGTTTCAAAAATCGGTGTTGTCAAAAATGGTTTTCAGAATAAAAAAATACTCAATTTTGGACGAAACTCATAAATATTGGTATGACTGGATAGGAAATTTTTTGTAGATATCAAAAACATTTTAATTTTTGAAATTTCATCGAGTTAAACAATTTTTATGCACATTTAAAAATTTAAAAGTTTACATTATAAAGTGCTGAGCATTAAAGTTTGATAAATCATATCTCAAGAATGACACACAGGATTTTAATGATTTTGGTATCATTCGATAGAGCTTTCCCAGTAGATTCTAATACACTTGAAATTTTGAAATTTCGTGAATTTTTCGTGTAGTTATGCTCGATTAAAGTTTCAAAAATCGGTGTTGTCAAAAATGGTTTTCAGAATAAAAAAATACTCAATTTTGGACGAAACTCATAAATATTGGTATGACTGGATAGGAAATTTTTTGTAGATATCAAAAACATTTTAATTTTTGAAATTTCATCGAGTTAAACAATTTTTATGCACATTTAAAAATTTAAAAGTTTACATTATAAAGTGCTGAGCATTAAAGTTTGATAAATCATATCTCAAGAATGACACACAGGATTTTAATGATTTTGGTATCATTCGATAGAGCTTTCCCAGTAGATTCTAATACACTTGAAATGTTGAAATTTCGTGAATTTTTCGTGTAGTTATGCTCGATTAAAGTTTCAAAAATCGGTGTTGTCAAAAATGGTTTTCAGAATAAAAAAATACTCAATTTTGGACGAAACTCATAAATATTGGTATGACTGGATAGGAAATTTTTTGTAGATATCAAAAACATTTTAATTTTTGAAATTTCATCGAGTTAAACAATTTTTATGCACATTTAAAAATTTAAAAGTTTACATTATAAAGTGCTGAGCATTAAAGTTTGATAAATCATATCTCAAGAATGACACACAGGATTTTAATGATTTTGGTATCATTCGATAGAGCTTTCCCAGTAGATTCTAATACACTTGAAATTTTGAAATTTCGTGAATTTTTCGTGTAGTTATGCTCGATTAAAGTTTCAAAAATCGGTGTTGTCAAAAATGGTTTTCAGAATAAAAAAATACTCAATTTTGGACGAAACTCATAAATATTGGTATGACTGGATAGGAAATTTTTTGTAGATATCAAAAACATTTTAATTTTTGAAATTTCATCGAGTTAAACAATTTTTATGCACATTTAAAAATTTAAAAGTATACATTATAAAGTGCTGAGCATTAAAGTTTGATAAATCATATCTCAAGAATGACACACAGGATTTTAATGATTTTGGTATCATTCGATAGAGCTTTCCCAGTAGATTCTAATACACTTGAAATTTTGAAATTTCGTGAATTTTTCGTGTAGTTATGCTCGATTAAAGTTTCAAAAATCGGTGTTGTCAAAAATGGTTTTCAGAATAAAAAAATACTCAATTTTGGACGAAACTCATAAATATTGGTATGACTGGATAGGAAATTTTTTGTAGATATCAAAAACATTTTAATTTTTGAAATTTCATCGAGTTAAACAATTTTTATGCACATTTAAAAATTTAAAAGTTTACATTATAAAGTGCTGAGCATTAAAGTTTGATAAATCATATCTCAAGAATGACACACAGGATTTTAATGATTTTGGTATCATTCGATAGAGCTTTCCCAGTAGATTCTAATACACTTGAAATTTTGAAATTTCGTGAATTTTTCGTGTAGTTATGCTCGATTAAAGTTTCAAAAATCGGTGTTGTCAAAAATGGTTTTCAGAATAAAAAAATACTCAATTTTGGACGAAACTCATAAATATTGGTATGACTGGATAGGAAATTTTTTGTAGATATCAAAAACATTTTAATTTTTGAAATTTCATCGAGTTAAACAATTTTTATGCACATTTAAAAATTTAAAAGTTTACATTATAAAGTGCTGAGCATTAAAGTTTGATAAATCATATCTCAAGAATGACACACAGGATTTTAATGATTTTGGTATCATTCGATAGAGCTTTCCCAGTAGATTCTAATACACTTGAAATTTTGAAATTTCGTGAATTTTTCGTGTAGTTATGCTCGATTAAAGTTTCAAAAATCGGTGTTGTCAAAAATGGTTTTCAGAATAAAAAAATACTCAATTTTGGACGAAACTCATAAATATTGGTATGACTGGATAGGAAATTTTTTGTAGATATCAAAAACATTTTAATTTTTGAAATTTCATCGAGTTAAACAATTTTTATGCACATTTAAAAATTTAAAAGTTTACATTATAAAGTGCTGAGCATTAAAGTTTGATAAATCATATCTCAAGAATGACACACAGGATTTTAATGATTTTGGTATCATTCGATAGAGCTTTCCCAGTAGATTCTAATACACTTGAAATTTTGAAATTTCGTGAATTTTTCGTGTAGTTATGCTCGATTAAAGTTTCAAAAATCGGTGTTGTCAAAAATGGTTTTCAGAATAAAAAAATACTCAATTTTGGACGAAACTCATAAATATTGGTATGACTGGATAGGAAATTTTTTGTAGATATCAAAAACATTTTAATTTTTGAAATTTCATCGAGTTAAACAATTTTTATGCACATTTAAAAATTTAAAAGTTTACATTATAAAGTGCTGAGCATTAAAGTTTGATAAATCATATCTCAAGAATGACACACAGGATTTTAATGATTTTGGTATCATTCGATAGAGCTTTCCCAGTAGATTCTAATACACTTGAAATTTTGAAATTTCGTGAATTTTTCGTGTAGTTATGCTCGATTAAAGTTTCAAAAATCGGTGTTGTCAAAAATGGTTTTCAGAATAAAAAAATACTCAATTTTGGACGAAACTCATAAATATTGGTATGACTGGATAGGAAATTTTTTGTAGATATCAAAAACATTTTAATTTTTGAAATTTCATCGAGTTAAACAATTTTTATGCACATTTAAAAATTTAAAAGTTTACATTATAAAGTGCTGAGCATTAAAGTTTGATAAATCATATCTCAAGAATGACACACAGGATTTTAATGATTTTGGTATCATTCGATAGAGCTTTCCCAGTAGATTCTAATACACTTGAAATTTTGAAATTTCGTGAATTTTTCGTGTAGTTATGCTCGATTAAAGTTTCAAAAATCGGTGTTGTCAAAAATGGTTTTCAGAATAAAAAAATACTCAATTTTGGACGAAACTCATAAATATTGGTATGACTGGATAGGAAATTTTTTGTAGATATCAAAAACATTTTAATTTTTGAAATTTCATCGAGTTAAACAATTTTTATGCACATTTAAAAATTTAAAAGTTTACATTATAAAGTGCTGAGCATTAAAGTTTGATAAATCATATCTCAAGAATGACACACAGGATTTTAATGATTTTGGTATCATTCGATAGAGCTTTCCCAGTAGATTCTAATACACTTGAAATTTTGAAATTTCGTGAATTTTTCGTGTAGTTATGCTCGATTAAAGTTTCAAAAATCGGTGTTGTCAAAAATGGTTTTCAGAATAAAAAAATACTCAATTTTGGACGAAACTCATAAATATTGGTATGACTGGATAGGAAATTTTTTGTAGATATCAAAAACATTTTAATTTTTGAAATTTCATCGAGTTAAACAATTTTTATGCACATTTAAAAATTTAAAAGTTTACATTATAAAGTGCTGAGCATTAAAGTTTGATAAATCATATCTCAAGAATGACACACAGGATTTTAATGATTTTGGTATCATTCGATAGAGCTTTCCCAGTAGATTCTAATACACTTGAAATTTTGAAATTTCGTGAATTTTTCGTGTAGTTATGCTCGATTAAAGTTTCAAAAATCGGTGTTGTCAAAAATGGTTTTCAGAATAAAAAAATACTCAATTTTGGACGAAACTCATAAATATTGGTATGACTGGATAGGAAATTTTTTGTAGATATCAAAAACATTTTAATTTTTGAAATTTCATCGAGTTAAACAATTTTTATGCACATTTAAAAATTTAAAAGTTTACATTATAAAGTGCTGAGCATTAAAGTTTGATAAATCATATCTCAAGAATGACACACAGGATTTTAATGATTTTGGTATCATTCGATAGAGCTTTCCCAGTAGATTCTAATACACTTGAAATTTTGAAATTTCGTGAATTTTTCGTGTAGTTATGCTCGATTAAAGTTTCAAAAATCGGTGTTGTCAAAAATGGTTTTCAGAATAAAAAAATACTCAATTTTGGACGAAACTCATAAATATTGGTATGACTGGATAGGAAATTTTTTGTAGATATCAAAAACATTTTAATTTTTGAAATTTCATCGAGTTAAACAATTTTTATGCACATTTAAAAATTTAAAAGTTTACATTATAAAGTGCTGAGCATTAAAGTTTGATAAATCATATCTCAAGAATGACACACAGGATTTTAATGATTTTGGTATCATTCGATAGAGCTTTCCCAGTAGATTCTAATACACTTGAAATTTTGAAATTTCGTGAATTTTTCGTGTAGTTATGCTCGATTAAAGTTTCAAAAATCGGTGTTGTCAAAAATGGTTTTCAGAATAAAAAAATACTCAATTTTGGACGAAACTCATAAATATTGGTATGACTGGATAGGAAATTTTTTGTAGATATCAAAAACATTTTAATTTTTGAAATTTCATCGAGTTAAACAATTTTTATGCACATTTAAAAATTTAAAAGTTTACATTATAAAGTGCTGAGCATTAAAGTTTGATAAATCATATCTCAAGAATGACACACAGGATTTTAATGATTTTGGTATCATTCGATAGAGCTTTCCCAGTAGATTCTAATACACTTGAAATTTTGAAATTTCGTGAATTTTTCGTGTAGTTATGCTCGATTAAAGTTTCAAAAATCGGTGTTGTCAAAAATGGTTTTCAGAATAAAAAAATACTCAATTTTGGACGAAACTCATAAATATTGGTATGACTGGATAGGAAATTTTTTGTAGATATCAAAAACATTTTAATTTTTGAAATTTCATCGAGTTAAACAATTTTTATGCACATTTAAAAATTTAAAAGTTTACATTATAAAGTGCTGAGCATTAAAGTTTGATAAATCATATCTCAAGAATGACACACAGGATTTTAATGATTTTGGTATCATTCGATAGAGCTTTCCCAGTAGATTCTAATACACTTGAAATTTTGAAATTTCGTGAATTTTTCGTGTAGTTATGCTCGATTAAAGTTTCAAAAATCGGTGTTGTCAAAAATGGTTTTCAGAATAAAAAAATACTCAATTTTGGACGAAACTCATAAATATTGGTATGACTGGATAGGAAATTTTTTGTAGATATCAAAAACATTTTAATTTTTGAAATTTCATCGAGTTAAACAATTTTTATGCACATTTAAAAATTTAAAAGTTTACATTATAAAGTGCTGAGCATTAAAGTTTGATAAATCATATCTCAAGAATGACACACAGGATTTTAATGATTTTGGTATCATTCGATAGAGCTTTCCCAGTAGATTCTAATACACTTGAAATTTTGAAATTTCGTGAATTTTTCGTGTAGTTATGCTCGATTAAAGTTTCAAAAATCGGTGTTGTCAAAAATGGTTTTCAGAATAAAAAAATACTCAATTTTGGACGAAACTCATAAATATTGGTATGACTGGATAGGAAATTTTTTGTAGATATCAAAAACATTTTAATTTTTGAAATTTCATCGAGTTAAACAATTTTTATGCACATTTAAAAATTTAAAAGTTTACATTATAAAGTGCTGAGCATTAAAGTTTGATAAATCATATCTCAAGAATGACACACAGGATTTTAATGATTTTGGTATCATTCGATAGAGCTTTCCCAGTAGATTCTAATACACTTGAAATTTTGAAATTTCGTGAATTTTTCGTGTAGTTATGCTCGATTAAAGTTTCAAAAATCGGTGTTGTCAAAAATGGTTTTCAGAATAAAAAAATACTCAATTTTGGACGAAACTCATAAATATTGGTATGACTGGATAGGAAATTTTTTGTAGATATCAAAAACATTTTAATTTTTGAAATTTCATCGAGTTAAACAATTTTTATGCACATTTAAAAATTTAAAAGTTTACATTATAAAGTGCTGAGCATTAAAGTTTGATAAATCATATCTCAAGAATGACACACAGGATTTTAATGATTTTGGTATCATTCGATAGAGCTTTCCCAGTAGATTCTAATACACTTGAAATTTTGAAATTTCGTGAATTTTTCGTGTAGTTATGCTCGATTAAAGTTTCAAAAATCGGTGTTGTCAAAAATGGTTTTCAGAATAAAAAAATACTCAATTTTGGACGAAACTCATAAATATTGGTATGACTGGATAGGAAATTTTTTGTAGATATCAAAAACATTTTAATTTTTGAAATTTCATCGAGTTAAACAATTTTTATGCACATTTAAAAATTTAAAAGTTTACATTATAAAGTGCTGAGCATTAAAGTTTGATAAATCATATCTCAAGAATGACACACAGGATTTTAATGATTTTGGTATCATTCGATAGAGCTTTCCCAGTAGATTCTAATACACTTGAAATTTTGAAATTTCGTGAATTTTTCGTGTAGTTATGCTCGATTAAAGTTTCAAAAATCGGTGTTGTCAAAAATGGTTTTCAGAATAAAAAAATACTCAATTTTGGACGAAACTCATAAATATTGGTATGACTGGATAGGAAATTTTTTGTAGATATCAAAAACATTTTAATTTTTGAAATTTCATCGAGTTAAACAATTTTTATGCACATTTAAAAATTTAAAAGTTTACATTATAAAGTGCTGAGCATTAAAGTTTGATAAATCATATCTCAAGAATGACACACAGGATTTTAATGATTTTGGTATCATTCGATAGAGCTTTCCCAGTAGATTCTAATACACTTGAAATTTTGAAATTTCGTGAATTTTTCGTGTAGTTATGCTCGATTAAAGTTTCAAAAATCGGTGTTGTCAAAAATGGTTTTCAGAATAAAAAAATACTCAATTTTGGACGAAACTCATAAATATTGGTATGACTGGATAGGAAATTTTTTGTAGATATCAAAAACATTTTAATTTTTGAAATTTCATCGAGTTAAACAATTTTTATGCACATTTAAAAATTTAAAAGTTTACATTATAAAGTGCTGAGCATTAAAGTTTGATAAATCATATCTCAAGAATGACACACAGGATTTTAATGATTTTGGTATCATTCGATAGAGCTTTCCCAGTAGATTCTAATACACTTGAAATTTTGAAATTTCGTGAATTTTTCGTGTAGTTATGCTCGATTAAAGTTTCAAAAATCGGTGTTGTCAAAAATGGTTTTCAGAATAAAAAAATACTCAATTTTGGACGAAACTCATAAATATTGGTATGACTGGATAGGAAATTTTTTGTAGATATCAAAAACATTTTAATTTTTGAAATTTCATCGAGTTAAACAATTTTTATGCACATTTAAAAATTTAAAAGTTTACATTATAAAGTGCTGAGCATTAAAGTTTGATAAATCATATCTCAAGAATGACACACAGGATTTTAATGATTTTGGTATCATTCGATAGAGCTTTCCCAGTAGATTCTAATACACTTGAAATTTTGAAATTTCGTGAATTTTTCGTGTAGTTATGCTCGATTAAAGTTTCAAAAATCGGTGTTGTCAAAAATGGTTTTCAGAATAAAAAAATACTCAATTTTGGACGAAACTCATAAATATTGGTATGACTGGATAGGAAATTTTTTGTAGATATCAAAAACATTTTAATTTTTGAAATTTCATCGAGTTAAACAATTTTTATGCACATTTAAAAATTTAAAAGTTTACATTATAAAGTGCTGAGCATTAAAGTTTGATAAATCATATCTCAAGAATGACACACAGGATTTTAATGATTTTGGTATCATTCGATAGAGCTTTCCCAGTAGATTCTAATACACTTGAAATTTTGAAATTTCGTGAATTTTTCGTGTAGTTATGCTCGATTAAAGTTTCAAAAATCGGTGTTGTCAAAAATGGTTTTCAGAATAAAAAAATACTCAATTTTGGACGAAACTCATAAATATTGGTATGACTGGATAGGAAATTTTTTGTAGATATCAAAAACATTTTAATTTTTGAAATTTCATCGAGTTAAACAATTTTTATGCACATTTAAAAATTTAAAAGTTTACATTATAAAGTGCTGAGCATTAAAGTTTGATAAATCATATCTCAAGAATGACACACAGGATTTTAATGATTTTGGTATCATTCGATAGAGCTTTCCCAGTAGATTCTAATACACTTGAAATTTTGAAATTTCGTGAATTTTTCGTGTAGTTATGCTCGATTAAAGTTTCAAAAATCGGTGTTGTCAAAAATGGTTTTCAGAATAAAAAAATACTCAATTTTGGACGAAACTCATAAATATTGGTATGACTGGATAGGAAATTTTTTGTAGATATCAAAAACATTTTAATTTTTGAAATTTCATCGAGTTAAACAATTTTTATGCACATTTAAAAATTTAAAAGTTTACATTATAAAGTGCTGAGCATTAAAGTTTGATAAATCATATCTCAAGAATGACACACAGGATTTTAATGATTTTGGTATCATTCGATAGAGCTTTCCCAGTAGATTCTAATACACTTGAAATTTTGAAATTTCGTGAATTTTTCGTGTAGTTATGCTCGATTAAAGTTTCAAAAATCGGTGTTGTCAAAAATGGTTTTCAGAATAAAAAAATACTCAATTTTGGACGAAACTCATAAATATTGGTATGACTGGATAGGAAATTTTTTGTAGATATCAAAAACATTTTAATTTTTGAAATTTCATCGAGTTAAACAATTTTTATGCACATTTAAAAATTTAAAAGTTTACATTATAAAGTGCTGAGCATTAAAGTTTGATAAATCATATCTCAAGAATGACACACAGGATTTTAATGATTTTGGTATCATTCGATAGAGCTTTCCCAGTAGATTCTAATACACTTGAAATTTTGAAATTTCGTGAATTTTTCGTGTAGTTATGCTCGATTAAAGTTTCAAAAATCGGTGTTGTCAAAAATGGTTTTCAGAATAAAAAAATACTCAATTTTAGACGAAACTCATAAATATTGGTATGACTGGATAGGAAATTTTTTGTAGATATCAAAAACATTTTAATTTTTGAAATTTCATCGAGTTAAACAATTTTTATGCACATTTAAAAATTTAAAAGTTTACATTATAAAGTGCTGAGCATTAAAGTTTGATAAATCATATCTCAAGAATGACACACAGGATTTTAATGATTTTGGTATCATTCGATAGAGCTTTCCCAGTAGATTCTAATACACTTGAAATTTTGAAATTTCGTGAATTTTTCGTGTAGTTATGCTCGATTAAAGTTTCAAAAATCGGTGTTGTCAAAAATGGTTTTCAGAATAAAAAAATACTCAATTTTGGACGAAACTCATAAATATTGGTATGACTGGATAGGAAATTTTTTGTAGATATCAAAAACATTTTAATTTTTGAAATTTCATCGAGTTAAACAATTTTTATGCACATTTAAAAATTTAAAAGTTTACATTATAAAGTGCTGAGCATTAAAGTTTGATAAATCATATCTCAAGAATGACACACAGGATTTTAATGATTTTGGTATCATTCGATAGAGCTTTCCCAGTAGATTCTAATACACTTGAAATTTTGAAATTTCGTGAATTTTTCGTGTAGTTATGCTCGATTAAAGTTTCAAAAATCGGTGTTGTCAAAAATGGTTTTCAGAATAAAAAAATACTCAATTTTGGACGAAACTCATAAATATTGGTATGACTGGATAGGAAATTTTTTGTAGATATCAAAAACATTTTAATTTTTGAAATTTCATCGAGTTAAACAATTTTTATGCACATTTAAAAATTTAAAAGTTTACATTATAAAGTGCTGAGCATTAAAGTTTGATAAATCATATCTCAAGAATGACACACAGGATTTTAATGATTTTGGTATCATTCGATAGAGCTTTCCCAGTAGATTCTAATACACTTGAAATTTTGAAATTTCGTGAATTTTTCGTGTAGTTATGCTCGATTAAAGTTTCAAAAATCGGTGTTGTCAAAAATGGTTTTCAGAATAAAAAAATACTCAATTTTGGACGAAACTCATAAATATTGGTATGACTGGATAGGAAATTTTTTGTAGATATCAAAAACATTTTAATTTTTGAAATTTCATCGAGTTAAACAATTTTTATGCACATTTAAAAATTTAAAAGTTTACATTATAAAGTGCTGAGCATTAAAGTTTGATAAATCATATCTCAAGAATGACACACAGGATTTTAATGATTTTGGTATCATTCGATAGAGCTTTCCCAGTAGATTCTAATACACTTGAAATTTTGAAATTTCGTGAATTTTTCGTGTAGTTATGCTCGATTAAAGTTTCAAAAATCGGTGTTGTCAAAAATGGTTTTCAGAATAAAAAAATACTCAATTTTGGACGAAACTCATAAATATTGGTATGACTGGATAGGAAATTTTTTGTAGATATCAAAAACATTTTAATTTTTGAAATTTCATCGAGTTAAACAATTTTTATGCACATTTAAAAATTTAAAAGTTTACATTATAAAAGTAGTAATTGAAGGAAAAAAGTGCAGATTTTCAAGGTGTGAAAATGATTGATGACCTGTCACTTTCCTCTTTGATGTTTGCCGCCACCAGGGGTGTGATGAAGCTTCACCTCATTAAAAAGCAATTAAAGTGGGAGTCAAACTAATTAAAAATTAATTAATGAGGTGTGACTTCCGGTGACTTTTGACCTTATTTGGTCAAAATTTTGAAATTACGTAATATCATGCATGATGGGTATCATTTTAATCAGAATTTCATGACGATGACAGATTTCAAGGTGTGAAGATGATTAATTGATTTTTCAAGGTGTCAATAATTGACTTTTCAAGATGTAAATTAATTGACTTTTCAAGGTGTGAAAAAATAATTACGAAAAAGGTACAAAGTGTGATATATCATTCAATTCAGAATTTCATGGTGAATCTGATTTTCAGCATTTCAAAAATAAAAATCTGAAATTGACGTACGTGAACCGTACGTGAAAAATAATTTCGAAAAAAACATCAAGTGTGGGGTATCATTCAATTCAGAATTTCATGGGGAATCTGATTTTCAGCATTTCGAAAATAAAAATCTGAAATTGACGTACGTGAACCGCACGTGAAAACTTTTTTCCTAGAAAGTATCAAGTGTGATATATCATTCGAAAGCTAGAGACGCAGAGAAAAGAGTGAGAGATATTTCGAAAGTTAGAGACGCAGAGAAAAGAGTGAGAGATATGACGTACGTGAAAAACACCTACAAGACAACAGCTGTTCATGCATCTTATAACCTGAATAATATATATATATATATTTCGCAATACTTCAAGAGGACAAAAAAACATCTGTAAATTATAAACAAGGGATTTGTGGAGGGGTATCATTCAATTCAGAATTTCATGGTGAATCTGATTTTCAGCATTTCAAAAATAAAAATCTGAAATTGACGTACGTGAACCGTACGTGAAAAATATTTTTCCAGAAAGTACCAAGTGTGATATATCATTCGAAAGATAGAGACGCAGAGAAACGGGTGAGAGATATTTCGAAAGCTAGAGACGCAGAGAAACGAGTGAGAGATATGACGTACGTGAAAAACACCGCCAAGACAACAGCTGTGAGATATCATTCGAAAGCTAGAGACGCAGAGAAAAGAGTGAGAGATATTTCGAAAGCTAGAGACGCAGAGAAACGAGTGAGAGATATGACGTACGTGAAAAACACCGACAAGACAACAGCTGTGAGATATCATTCGAAAGCTAGAGACGCAGAGAAACGAGTGAGAGATAATTCGAAAGCTAGAGACGCAGAGAAACGAGTGAGAGATATCATTCGAAAGCTAGAGACGCAGAGAAAAGAGTGAGAGATAATTCGAAAGCTAGAGACGCAGAGAAAAGAGTGAGAGATAATTCGAAAGCTAGAGACGCAGAGAAAAGAGTGAGAGATATGACATACGTGAAAATCCCCTACAAGACAACAGCTGTTCATGCGCCAAGTCAGATATGTTGGGATAAATGGCCGAGGACTAGAAACCCCCGAGGGACTAACTATCCACAACCTGTGTTTCTAGGCCATATGTTTGGGCGTCACATTAGTTTTTTGTTGTGGGAAAGCAGTCAAGCTCATTTTTAGCCTGTTCGGGATCAATTTTGTAGTTTCTAGTCGCGCCCTAGATTTTATTAGCTGCGGCTAGTATTTTATTTATTCTTTACATTCTAGTGAACCTTTTCTTTAAAATTTTCCATCCATTCATTATCGAAAAAAATGGCTCTCTGCCAAATTGTGTAACATCTGGTTATTTCCACTCTCATCTTCCCGTGAACCTAGTTTTATACAAGGGACACCACTTTACTGATATTATAAACTGAGCAATATTTATATATTTCAATATACTGTGGGAGCTCCCGTAAAAACATCTGTAAATTATGAATATCAGATATGTCAGGTATATAGGGCAGGGGTGTTGGGTATCAATTGAAACAGAATTTTACGGCCGAAAATTATAAAGTGTGTAATATGACGCGAGTGTTCCCGCATAAACTGCTGCAAAAGAATACTGACCCATTCATTTTCTGTCAGGTGGGAGGTTGAAAAGGGCCAAAACGGGTTTCCATAAGCTGCCAACAGTGATTTACAGCACAACTAAATTTCCTGCCATCAAATCTGAAAATGGAGAAATTCTGTAACTGCTAGAATCTTCACGTAACACAAGTGGAGACAAAAGTCCGTGAAAACACCAAATGTTATATAGCATTAAAAAGCTGGAGTTTCAGAGAATCTGAAAACGATGAAATTTGAAACTGGTAAAATCAAAAACGAGCGGAAACAAAAAAAAAAGGGGGAAAATCTTCACTTCGCGTATTTCAGAGAACCTGAGAATATTCCAAAAACACAACATCTATTACATAAAACTTTACAACTAACCACAAACAACCACGATTACCTTCAAAAATAAGAAAAAAGAAGAGGGTCTTCATTGACAATGGCTCGAAATTTTGGTAACTGTCAAAATTGACTTCAACTCTACGAACATTAATGTATTCTTTGTTTAAATTTGTCCATCGTATATAATGAACAATTATAATATGGGTGGAAATATTATCTTCATGGCGCGGTCATGGTGTAGTTTAACCATCTATTGTTATACCAAATGTATGAACATGTTTGGAACCACGTTGTGAATATACCACAGCATCTACCGAACTTTGGAAATGCGCCAACCAGGATCCTAGTTTTTAACAATGACCCATGTATGTTTTACAACGAAATTATTACAATGACGTTTTCTCAATGGGTGGCGGGGACGAGCACAAGAGATGTAGGAGATGAGCGATGCCGTAAGAGAAAAACGTCGTTGCATCATTGTTAAGGATCAACCGCTAATGATCGGTGATTGGTCGATAGTATTAGCAGCTTATCAATTTATCAAAGAAGTAAGTGCGCTCTAGTGAAAATGAGGCGCTCGAGTGGAAATATAACGAGGAGGCTACTATACGCAGACAGCTATCTGTCGCCAATTTAGCAAAGCAGTAAGTGCGCTCTAGTGAAAACGAGGCGTTCGTAGGGAAATATAATGAGAGGAGGCCCTACACGCAGACAGCTATCTGTCGCCAATTTAGCAAAGCAGTAAGTGCGCCCTAATGAAAACGAGGCGTTCGTAGGGAAATATAATGAGATGAGGGCCTATACGCAGACAACTACCAAACAACACTCTCTCGCTGAAGCCTTCTGCTACTAAACCTCTGTTGTGATACATCAAAAAAAAAAAAATTTCAAATATGGCAGTTATTAAAAAATCATTTTTGTTCACTTCTTCCGGAAAGATGGCTACACCCTAAATCTATATCATATAAGGATCTCGTGTTAGTGATGAATTCGAGATTGATTTCGTCAAGGTTTATCAAAAACAGGAATCGGTAGATGGAATTATGATGGAATTATTCGACATCTTCATCAAAATAGCAATTTATTTAGGTGATGCTGACCACAACATTGGGTTCAAAAAGATGAACCAGCGCATACATCCTTTCAAGTAGCGGTTCAGTAGAAAAGTCGACTTTTTATGAATTCTTAAAGAAAAATACACATTTTGCATTATTTCGATAAAACCATCAGAGTCCCCTCGTACATGATAGGAGTTTGTTGAAAGCCCTTCACGTGGTTATGGTTTACGGGGGAACAACCAACTTTTGAAAAAATTAAGCTTCTATGGAAAAGTTTGATTAGAAATGTAAATTATAAGTGTTTCATACATGTTTTTCTGATGTGGTTAAACAATTCCGAGGAGTTAGAATGATATAGTATTCGTGTTTATTAGATAACAAAAAATGTGCACGCACTTGCGGATATAGATACAACTGTCAAATTCTTGTTATTTTTAAAATTGGTATGTATTCTCAATTCACAAAATCTGGAGCGAAAAGAGTAAGAAGGGGATAGCAATACAGAAATAAACACTTTGGTTTCATCAAACCAGTGGTTGTTTCAATAAGGTAGATATTGAATCATGATAAATTCTTGAAATGGCGGGGTTTGCGATAAGTTTTTAAAGGATACGTACAAAGGTAAAAAGTTATGCGTCATGGTCACCTCAACTGTACCGAAGATGATAGTGGTGAAGCAACAATCTGTCAGGATTGTAGTTGGAAATTCAAATCGTAAGATTGCTAGAATGAATTTAAATTGTTAATCTCCAAATGTGAATGTTGCAATACCTTGTTGAATTAAAAACAACAATTATTGATATTTAATCCAATTTTACCGAGAATTCCGGGGATTGAAATACATACCAACGGGTAAGTTTAAACCTAACAGATTTATAACCAAAACGGTTTGATGAAGCAACCTTATGAATATTTATTCTTACTAATTTAACTAATTCATGATTATAACCTTAAAAAAATTATTTCTACATTAAACTTATTCAAAAACAAAAACAACATTTACCACTCAAACATCCAACATTTTACACTCAAACATCCAACATTTTACACTCAAACACCCAACATTTACCACTCAAACACCCACGATCACCTTTCAAATAACAAAAAACGGACATTTCAACTTGGGAGAGTAAGCATTCCCACCCGTTTTGAAACTTCATACAATTCTAAGCATTCTTTAATACTGACTTATTGAGATCTTGTTTTCTGTACAACACTTTTGAAAAGTTTTCTTGTCAAATTCTGCTATAACTGACTCCTACATGCTACAGAGAGGGGGTATTATTAATTTATCTCAAAGTTTTCATGTAAGTTTTCTAACGTTCCACTTAGAAAAGTCAATGTGATACATAGTTTTAGAAAATCAATGTAAGACATAGTTCATGATTTTTGTTAGTTCGTGATGAAATCATTTTCAGTGGATGTTTGCTTCAACATATATGTTCTGTTAATCTTGATTCTTAATGTGAACTTTTCAATTCTGAACTTTATTTATCACTGAATTCACTCTTGATCAGTGAAGATGTACTGGGGTGAGGGTTTTTATTCATAAGTGTTGATTAATCAGATTCCCAAATATCCTGCTTTTTCAGAGAATTACAAATTAAAGATATACACATGTTTATTATTAAATATGTTTAAAAATTGAAATATAGGAAATGTCGAGAATAATCCAAGTTTTCTGAGTGAAATGTTGTGAAAAATTGCGGTTAACATTGTACCATTGTGAATCTTGACATCATTCTTCATTAAATGGAGTGCTAATAGTTTGTTTCTAAACTGAATCAGTGAAATATCCAATTAAGTCAATGTTTTGAGAATGAGGTGAAGTTACTTGACTGAGACCCATGGAAACTATAACCTAAGAAAAATTATTTAAGACACGGGGTGTTACATCTGTGCACAACTGTACTTTCACGATCTTTTGAACTAACTTCTGATAAATCGGGTGGCTTGCATTAAAAAAATATTCTTCTGATAAACTTGATCCAATTTCAGTAGACTAATCATGAAACGATAAAGATTTCAATTGTGTCACTAAAGCCAAGGGTCCATCAAGACGAGCTCGTCATCATCCCAATATACTAAACAATGTACAAAAAACATCTCATCTACTCACTACAATTGAAACTATCTTCACCAATCTGAAAGTCATAACACACACCAATCACTGATTATTCATGGGTGATTCTTAGTATACGAAACCTCATGATTTTAAAATTGAACTAGTTTGGCACTAATAGGGATATAGTTCAGTTGATGCTATTTCTGTTTTTGTCCTGTGGATTAAAAATGAAATTTGTAGTGAATTATCTTCCTCCTGAAAAAGGCTCCATAGGGGATCCTATTTATACTGCAGAATGTTCCATTGATAACGGATGTCTTAGCACTCCATTCTAATAATTAGAGTTAAAAAAATGACGGTGGTCACTTTCATATCAGAAAATCAATGAAATCGTATGATTAGAAAGAACACCTACGGAAAGTTGTACCTGAGTTGGTCAGAGAAAAAACGTTCTCAAATTGTTGCTGGAGTGAAACATGTTTTTTATTCTATCGAAAAGTATAAACTAGACACCTGCTGTTCAATTTCCTACGTGTACACCTGGTTGTTCTAAATCAGAAGAGCAGCTAACGTATGAATCAAGAACTGATTTCCGATAAGACGTTTCAATGAAATAACATATGAGTGGTTAAAAATGGATCATTTCAGGTTCTCAACGATGTTGATAAATCCTGCATAGAGTTTCCATAATGCGGTTTTCTAAAGATAAAAATGCCAGATGACATAGATGTTTTAGGACCTTTTGATTCAAAAATTGAGAAGTGAGCCAAGGGGATATATTTCAAACAGAGGAGCTTAAAATTTGAATTAAGTCTTCAACATTCACACTCCATTGTTCTTAGGTGCGGCTTATTTCGAAAAAAGTTTGAAAATCAGAGTTTCAAATGGAAAAAAATATTCCAAAAACACAACATTTATTACATAAAACTTTACAACTAACCACAAACACCCACGATTACCTACAAAAAAAAATCAAAACTCAAACATCCAACATTTTCCACTCAACCTATAAGATGCGAACATCAACGAGCTAGTCCTCTTAATTATGTAATGACTCTGTGAGATCAGAAGCATGGAGTACAAACATTAGTCTGGGTGGCCACATGGGTTGCGATTTACAGAAGTTGGAGGGAAAAACCTGTAAATCAATGTAACAAGGGGGGTATTTTTCCACTATATTTTATGTGCCTTATTAACAAATTGCTGTGGTTTTGAGCTTCAATGGTTGATATCATGAACTGAAGAAGTAGAAACCAGTGGGTAACACTGATATAGATTAGATAACAAATGTTGAGAGGTAATTAAGCATCGAAAAGCTACTTTTTAGTACTTGAATTTTAGTTAAGAGCAAGAGAAGTACAAGAAAATATTGGTAAAATGTGATATTTTACTATGTCATATATTAAATTCGTTTTCTGATGAATCAACGTTCCAAATTCATTCCATCTATTTAAAAAAATAGTTGTGATAAACTCTTCTTATTAAATTGTTATCACAGTAAAGTTCTTCGGCATATGAATCTCACTTCTTCTGATTCACATGAAGCCTTCTTTTAGGTTCATGATAGATGTGCTCAATGGCTTAATATCAGTGAAAAAGTTGAAAATTTAATACACACGAAATGATAATATAAAATGGGGGTCCATCTGAGCTTCTCTCAACAGCTTCAACAACCGTCGATTTCAACACCACCACCTACGACACCACCACAACTACCACCACTACTACTACCACCTTACCACTCAAACACCCAACATTTACCATAAAATTTTACAACTAACCACAAACACCCTCGATTTACATACATTTGAATTATTTATCGAAATTTTTCATCGATGCTGGTTTCCAAGTATATCTTTCTGCTGAAAATCAATTCACGCCTAACAATAGGTTAACATTTATAGATATTTTATAAGATATCTCCAGTTTTTTTTAAATAAGATGTCTCTCGGGTGGTTCTTCCTTGAGCAAATTAAAAAATTGTTGTCTTAGTTATCCTGAAAGGTGCATAAAACTAAAAAATGCATTTCAATAAATTGTAATCACTAGGCCAACCCACACTGCTTCTAAAACAACTGTGCAAATTCGGGTAATTTTATTTTGGTAAATACGCAATAACATAAATATATATTACATCTATAAACCATAAGTTCCAACTAACATTGCAACCTTGCTCAATCAAAACATTTGAAATAAGCTGTTCAGCACACACCTGTGGTTCTATTTGAAACAACAACTAGCTTCTTTTTTGAATTTTTCGTGGACTTATTAAATTATTTTGAGTACAGGTGCTAATAATGATGATTGAAATGTGAGAGGATGTTTCAGGAGTGGATATAAAAATGTTAGTTATTGAGATGGTTAAAGTTTTCAGTGAGAGGGTTTTATTTTAACTTGGAAGTTTTCAGAGAGAGGGCATTACTTTAACTTGGAAGTTTTCAGTGAGAGGGCATTACTTTAACTTGGAAGTTTTCAGTGAGAGGGTATTATTTTAACTTGGAAGTTTTCAGTGAGAGGGTATTATTTTAACTTGGAAGTTTTCAGAGAGAGGGCATTAGTACTCCAAATTACTCCAAATATATTTCCTCAAATGAATTACGCCAAATGAAGTACTCCAAATATAGTTTAACTACATTGAAAACGAGGTGAGTTTTTAAAAAAATAATTCAGTGACATCTTTAGAAAGTCCAATGATATATGATAATTTTTCATAGTAATCTAACAATTTTTAGAAATATTGTGGGGGAAATCCTTATCTCGTTAAATTTTCAGTAGAAATATATTAATTTTGCTAGAAACTCCCAAAAAAACTAAGAAATTTACTTCATAACATACATTCACATCATACATTTACATCATATCACCTTAAAACTTTAAAAAAAAAAAACCCTAAAATTTACTTCATAACATGCCTTCACATCATACATTCACATCGTGATCACCTAAAAATTAAAAAAAACCATAAAATTTACTTCATAACATACATTCACATCACAAACACCCACGATCATCTTAAACTTTTAAAAAATCATGAAATTTACTTCATAACATACACTCACATCATACATTCACATCAAGATCGCATTAAAACTTTTAAAAAAACTATTAAATTTACTTCATAACATACATTCACATCAAACATTTTTAATCCAAACACCCACGAGCACCTTAAAACTTGAAAAAAAAAACTATAAAATTTACTTCATAACATACATTCACATCAAATATTTTCCATCCAAACACCCCCGATCAACTTAAAACTTTAAAGAGTCACAACATTTACTACATAACATCATAACATAACAACATCTTTGATGAATGTGCTCCAACATCTTCAGGGTTTCTCAAAGATTTTTTACTTACGTCAATGTATTTTTCACATGTTCCGCATACCATATACATACGTTTTGAGTCATAGATCACATAAAACTGTAGTAATTACAACTCTTGGTACAGGATGCAAAATCCCACAATGCTCATATTTTTCAGGTCTATGCATCTTAATCGGCACCAGGCTGTGTATTTGAGTGCACCTCATACTAGGATATTGATGTACCCTCTGTCAAAACTTTCGAGAAAATCCAGTTTCAAATTATCAAAATTCAGGTTACCCATCAAATTATCACAACTCTTACTGAAAAATACAATCAATAAGTTATTTTATATACGTAGTAATGAGTAAAAATAACATTTTTAACTGATTTCAGGTGCTCAGATGTATGCTGAAAGAGAATTAAACTATGTAACTCACTTTTTTAGTTCATTATCAATGCACTCATTGCGTAACCAATCAACACAGGCAAATTTACCCCCAAACTTACAAAAAACAATAATGACATTTTAACTTTACACTTAGAAATCGAAATTTTTTACTCAAAAACACAACACAATTAAATAAAACAATAATGAAATTCAAATTTTACACTTAGAAATCTAATTTTTTTTACTCAAAAACACAACAAAATTAATGAAAACAATGATGAAATTCAAATTTTACTCTTAGAAAGCTAAATGTTTTATACAAGAAATCATTAAATCCAACGAAATCTGAAGCTCATCTCACTATCATACCGTAACTATATTTCTGGCCAAGCAACAAATATAGGTTTAATTACCCAAGTCTGCGGTCCCAATTCGTCAATTTAGTTATAACTTTCGAAAAAACCACGGATTGGGCCGTTATAGTTGAATGAGGCCATGAAAATTAATATTCACGACAATAAACTCTTCAAACAACTCTAGCGAAACACGATGGAAACGTAGAATTTGTGAGAGGTAATACCCATTCTTGGTAAAAGTCGGCTGAAAAGGCATACATATCAGGTCTATACCAGCTTTCATTTCTTTCGATAAGTGGAATCTCGAGGAAATTTCTGTATTAATGAAATACCACGTTTTGAGTAATCTTGGTCTTTGAGTCAAAGCAGCTATTTCAGCCTCGCATTAATTTCAGATGTACTTGGGGGGATGTTACCCGTTGAATGTTTTTTTTGATAGATTATAGGTAATGTTGGGTGTTTGAGTGGTAAATGTTGGGTGTTTCATGGTCGTAGTTTATTTTTTTTAATTTAAATTTAAATTTTTTTTTAAATTTTTATTTTCTTTTTTTTAAATTTTAATTTTCATTATTTTTATTTTTTTATTCTTCCTTTTTAATATATATTTTTCCGATAATTGAATTGAAACTATATATGTTTTATTGGAATATACTCAACAATACATAAAAAAAACAACACATCTATTCATTATAATAAAAAACTATATACATTTTCACATGATTATATGCACGTTTATTACATCTTTTTCACGGTATTTATGAAAATACAGTGAATTATTAAAAACAATTTAATGTGTATCATTAGAAGCTAAAGCTGAGACAATTCAGAATAAAGATAGTACTCAGTGAAATCCCACTGAATCGCCACGTAAACATGTCAAAGTTTATCATTAGGCGATAAAGCAGAGATAAATTCGAAAAAGATAGTTCAGTGAAATCCCACTGAATCGTCACCCTTCAATTGGCATCAGTATTGTTCAAGTTTTTATTATAATGAATAGATGTGTTGTTTTTTTTTATGTATTGTTGAGTATATTCCAATAAAACATATATAGTTTCAATTCAATTATCGGAAAAATATATATTAAAAAGGAAGAATAAAAAAATAAAAATAATGAAAATTAAAATTTAAAAAAAAGAAAATAAAAATTTAAAAAAAAATTTAAATTTAAATTAAAAAAAATAAACTACGACCATGAAACACCCAACATTTACCACTCAAACACCCAACATTACCTATAATCTATCAAAAAAAACATTCAACGGGTAACATCCCCCCAAGTACATCTGAAATTAATGCGAGGCTGAAATAGCTGCTTTGACTCAAAGACCAAGATTACTCAAAACGTGGTATTTCATTAATACAGAAATTTCCTCGAGATTCCACTTATCGAAAGAAATGAAAGCTGGTATAGACCTGATATGTATGCCTTTTCAGCCGACTTTTACCAAGAATGGGTATTACCTCTCACAAATTCTACGTTTCCATCGTGTTTCGCTAGAGTTGTTTGAAGAGTTTATTGTCGTGAATATTAATTTTCATGGCCTCATTCAACTATAACGGCCCAATCCGTGGTTTTTTCGAAAGTTATAACTAAATTGACGAATTGGGACCGCAGACTTGGGTAATTAAACCTATATTTGTTGCTTGGCCAGAAATATAGTTACGGTATGATAGTGAGATGAGCTTCAGATTTCGTTGGATTTAATGATTTCTTGTATAAAACATTTAGCTTTCTAAGAGTAAAATTTGAATTTCATCATTGTTTTCATTAATTTTGTTGTGTTTTTGAGTAAAAAAAATTAGATTTCTAAGTGTAAAATTTGAATTTCATTATTGTT
Source organism: Caenorhabditis virilis (assembly GCA_964036255.1). Lineage (NCBI taxonomy): Eukaryota > Metazoa > Nematoda > Chromadorea > Rhabditida > Rhabditidae > Caenorhabditis > Caenorhabditis virilis. The sequence goes on along the minus strand of OZ038417.1, from coordinate 2,516,856 downwards.
TTATTTAATTGTGTTGTGTTTTTGAGTAAAAAATTTCGATTTCTAAGTGTAAAGTTAAAATGTCATTATTGTTTTTTGTAAGTTTGGGGGTAAATTTGCCTGTGTTGATTGGTTACGCAATGAGTGCATTGATAATGAACTAAAAAAGTGAGTTACATAGTTTAATTCTCTTTCAGCATACATCTGAGCACCTGAAATCAGTTAAAAATGTTATTTTTACTCATTACTACGTATATAAAATAACTTATTGATTGTATTTTTCAGTAAGAGTTGTGATAATTTGATGGGTAACCTGAATTTTGATAATTTGAAACTGGATTTTCTCGAAAGTTTTGACAGAGGGTACATCAATATCCTAGTATGAGGTGCACTCAAATACACAGCCTGGTGCCGATTAAGATGCATAGACCTGAAAAATATGAGCATTGTGGGATTTTGCATCCTGTACCAAGAGTTGTAATTACTACAGTTTTATGTGATCTATGACTCAAAACGTATGTATATGGTATGCGGAACATGTGAAAAATACATTGACGTAAGTAAAAAATCTTGAGAAACCCTGAAGATGTTGGAGCACATTCATCAAAGATGTTGTTATGTTATGATGTTATGTAGTAAATGTTGTGACTCTTTAAAGTTTTAAGTTGATCGGGGGTGTTTGGATGGAAAATATTTGATGTGAATGTATGTTATGAAGTAAATTTTATAGTTTTTTTTTTCAAGTTTTAAGGTGCTCGTGGGTGTTTGGATTAAAAATGTTTGATGTGAATGTATGTTATGAAGTAAATTTAATAGTTTTTTTAAAAGTTTTAATGCGATCTTGATGTGAATGTATGATGTGAGTGTATGTTATGAAGTAAATTTCATGATTTTTTAAAAGTTTAAGATGATCGTGGGTGTTTGTGATGTGAATGTATGTTATGAAGTAAATTTTATGGTTTTTTTTAATTTTTAGGTGATCACGATGTGAATGTATGATGTGAAGGCATGTTATGAAGTAAATTTTAGGGTTTTTTTTTTTTAAAGTTTTAAGGTGATATGATGTAAATGTATGATGTGAATGTATGTTATGAAGTAAATTTCTTAGTTTTTTTGGGAGTTTCTAGCAAAATTAATATATTTCTACTGAAAATTTAACGAGATAAGGATTTCCCCCACAATATTTCTAAAAATTGTTAGATTACTATGAAAAATTATCATATATCATTGGACTTTCTAAAGATGTCACTGAATTATTTTTTTAAAAACTCACCTCGTTTTCAATGTAGTTAAACTATATTTGGAGTACTTCATTTGGCGTAATTCATTTGAGGAAATATATTTGGAGTAATTTGGAGTACTAATGCCCTCTCTCTGAAAACTTCCAAGTTAAAATAATACCCTCTCACTGAAAACTTCCAAGTTAAAATAATACCCTCTCACTGAAAACTTCCAAGTTAAAGTAATGCCCTCTCACTGAAAACTTCCAAGTTAAAGTAATGCCCTCTCTCTGAAAACTTCCAAGTTAAAATAAAACCCTCTCACTGAAAACTTTAACCATCTCAATAACTAACATTTTTATATCCACTCCTGAAACATCCTCTCACATTTCAATCATCATTATTAGCACCTGTACTCAAAATAATTTAATAAGTCCACGAAAAATTCAAAAAAGAAGCTAGTTGTTGTTTCAAATAGAACCACAGGTGTGTGCTGAACAGCTTATTTCAAATGTTTTGATTGAGCAAGGTTGCAATGTTAGTTGGAACTTATGGTTTATAGATGTAATATATATTTATGTTATTGCGTATTTACCAAAATAAAATTACCCGAATTTGCACAGTTGTTTTAGAAGCAGTGTGGGTTGGCCTAGTGATTACAATTTATTGAAATGCATTTTTTAGTTTTATGCACCTTTCAGGATAACTAAGACAACAATTTTTTAATTTGCTCAAGGAAGAACCACCCGAGAGACATCTTATTTAAAAAAAACTGGAGATATCTTATAAAATATCTATAAATGTTAACCTATTGTTAGGCGTGAATTGATTTTCAGCAGAAAGATATACTTGGAAACCAGCATCGATGAAAAATTTCGATAAATAATTCAAATGTATGTAAATCGAGGGTGTTTGTGGTTAGTTGTAAAATTTTATGGTAAATGTTGGGTGTTTGAGTGGTAAGGTGGTAGTAGTAGTGGTGGTAGTTGTGGTGGTGTCGTAGGTGGTGGTGTTGAAATCGACGGTTGTTGAAGCTGTTGAGAGAAGCTCAGATGGACCCCCATTTTATATTATCATTTCGTGTGTATTAAATTTTCAACTTTTTCACTGATATTAAGCCATTGAGCACATCTATCATGAACCTAAAAGAAGGCTTCATGTGAATCAGAAGAAGTGAGATTCATATGCCGAAGAACTTTACTGTGATAACAATTTAATAAGAAGAGTTTATCACAACTATTTTTTTAAATAGATGGAATGAATTTGGAACGTTGATTCATCAGAAAACGAATTTAATATATGACATAGTAAAATATCACATTTTACCAATATTTTCTTGTACTTCTCTTGCTCTTAACTAAAATTCAAGTACTAAAAAGTAGCTTTTCGATGCTTAATTACCTCTCAACATTTGTTATCTAATCTATATCAGTGTTACCCACTGGTTTCTACTTCTTCAGTTCATGATATCAACCATTGAAGCTCAAAACCACAGCAATTTGTTAATAAGGCACATAAAATATAGTGGAAAAATACCCCCCTTGTTACATTGATTTACAGGTTTTTCCCTCCAACTTCTGTAAATCGCAACCCATGTGGCCACCCAGACTAATGTTTGTACTCCATGCTTCTGATCTCACAGAGTCATTACATAATTAAGAGGACTAGCTCGTTGATGTTCGCATCTTATAGGTTGAGTGGAAAATGTTGGATGTTTGAGTTTTGATTTTTTTTTGTAGGTAATCGTGGGTGTTTGTGGTTAGTTGTAAAGTTTTATGTAATAAATGTTGTGTTTTTGGAATATTTTTTTCCATTTGAAACTCTGATTTTCAAACTTTTTTCGAAATAAGCCGCACCTAAGAACAATGGAGTGTGAATGTTGAAGACTTAATTCAAATTTTAAGCTCCTCTGTTTGAAATATATCCCCTTGGCTCACTTCTCAATTTTTGAATCAAAAGGTCCTAAAACATCTATGTCATCTGGCATTTTTATCTTTAGAAAACCGCATTATGGAAACTCTATGCAGGATTTATCAACATCGTTGAGAACCTGAAATGATCCATTTTTAACCACTCATATGTTATTTCATTGAAACGTCTTATCGGAAATCAGTTCTTGATTCATACGTTAGCTGCTCTTCTGATTTAGAACAACCAGGTGTACACGTAGGAAATTGAACAGCAGGTGTCTAGTTTATACTTTTCGATAGAATAAAAAACATGTTTCACTCCAGCAACAATTTGAGAACGTTTTTTCTCTGACCAACTCAGGTACAACTTTCCGTAGGTGTTCTTTCTAATCATACGATTTCATTGATTTTCTGATATGAAAGTGACCACCGTCATTTTTTTAACTCTAATTATTAGAATGGAGTGCTAAGACATCCGTTATCAATGGAACATTCTGCAGTATAAATAGGATCCCCTATGGAGCCTTTTTCAGGAGGAAGATAATTCACTACAAATTTCATTTTTAATCCACAGGACAAAAACAGAAATAGCATCAACTGAACTATATCCCTATTAGTGCCAAACTAGTTCAATTTTAAAATCATGAGGTTTCGTATACTAAGAATCACCCATGAATAATCAGTGATTGGTGTGTGTTATGACTTTCAGATTGGTGAAGATAGTTTCAATTGTAGTGAGTAGATGAGATGTTTTTTGTACATTGTTTAGTATATTGGGATGATGACGAGCTCGTCTTGATGGACCCTTGGCTTTAGTGACACAATTGAAATCTTTATCGTTTCATGATTAGTCTACTGAAATTGGATCAAGTTTATCAGAAGAATATTTTTTTAATGCAAGCCACCCGATTTATCAGAAGTTAGTTCAAAAGATCGTGAAAGTACAGTTGTGCACAGATGTAACACCCCGTGTCTTAAATAATTTTTCTTAGGTTATAGTTTCCATGGGTCTCAGTCAAGTAACTTCACCTCATTCTCAAAACATTGACTTAATTGGATATTTCACTGATTCAGTTTAGAAACAAACTATTAGCACTCCATTTAATGAAGAATGATGTCAAGATTCACAATGGTACAATGTTAACCGCAATTTTTCACAACATTTCACTCAGAAAACTTGGATTATTCTCGACATTTCCTATATTTCAATTTTTAAACATATTTAATAATAAACATGTGTATATCTTTAATTTGTAATTCTCTGAAAAAGCAGGATATTTGGGAATCTGATTAATCAACACTTATGAATAAAAACCCTCACCCCAGTACATCTTCACTGATCAAGAGTGAATTCAGTGATAAATAAAGTTCAGAATTGAAAAGTTCACATTAAGAATCAAGATTAACAGAACATATATGTTGAAGCAAACATCCACTGAAAATGATTTCATCACGAACTAACAAAAATCATGAACTATGTCTTACATTGATTTTCTAAAACTATGTATCACATTGACTTTTCTAAGTGGAACGTTAGAAAACTTACATGAAAACTTTGAGATAAATTAATAATACCCCCTCTCTGTAGCATGTAGGAGTCAGTTATAGCAGAATTTGACAAGAAAACTTTTCAAAAGTGTTGTACAGAAAACAAGATCTCAATAAGTCAGTATTAAAGAATGCTTAGAATTGTATGAAGTTTCAAAACGGGTGGGAATGCTTACTCTCCCAAGTTGAAATGTCCGTTTTTTGTTATTTGAAAGGTGATCGTGGGTGTTTGAGTGGTAAATGTTGGGTGTTTGAGTGTAAAATGTTGGATGTTTGAGTGTAAAATGTTGGATGTTTGAGTGGTAAATGTTGTTTTTGTTTTTGAATAAGTTTAATGTAGAAATAATTTTTTTAAGGTTATAATCATGAATTAGTTAAATTAGTAAGAATAAATATTCATAAGGTTGCTTCATCAAACCGTTTTGGTTATAAATCTGTTAGGTTTAAACTTACCCGTTGGTATGTATTTCAATCCCCGGAATTCTCGGTAAAATTGGATTAAATATCAATAATTGTTGTTTTTAATTCAACAAGGTATTGCAACATTCACATTTGGAGATTAACAATTTAAATTCATTCTAGCAATCTTACGATTTGAATTTCCAACTACAATCCTGACAGATTGTTGCTTCACCACTATCATCTTCGGTACAGTTGAGGTGACCATGACGCATAACTTTTTACCTTTGTACGTATCCTTTAAAAACTTATCGCAAACCCCGCCATTTCAAGAATTTATCATGATTCAATATCTACCTTATTGAAACAACCACTGGTTTGATGAAACCAAAGTGTTTATTTCTGTATTGCTATCCCCTTCTTACTCTTTTCGCTCCAGATTTTGTGAATTGAGAATACATACCAATTTTAAAAATAACAAGAATTTGACAGTTGTATCTATATCCGCAAGTGCGTGCACATTTTTTGTTATCTAATAAACACGAATACTATATCATTCTAACTCCTCGGAATTGTTTAACCACATCAGAAAAACATGTATGAAACACTTATAATTTACATTTCTAATCAAACTTTTCCATAGAAGCTTAATTTTTTCAAAAGTTGGTTGTTCCCCCGTAAACCATAACCACGTGAAGGGCTTTCAACAAACTCCTATCATGTACGAGGGGACTCTGATGGTTTTATCGAAATAATGCAAAATGTGTATTTTTCTTTAAGAATTCATAAAAAGTCGACTTTTCTACTGAACCGCTACTTGAAAGGATGTATGCGCTGGTTCATCTTTTTGAACCCAATGTTGTGGTCAGCATCACCTAAATAAATTGCTATTTTGATGAAGATGTCGAATAATTCCATCATAATTCCATCTACCGATTCCTGTTTTTGATAAACCTTGACGAAATCAATCTCGAATTCATCACTAACACGAGATCCTTATATGATATAGATTTAGGGTGTAGCCATCTTTCCGGAAGAAGTGAACAAAAATGATTTTTTAATAACTGCCATATTTGAAATTTTTTTTTTTTGATGTATCACAACAGAGGTTTAGTAGCAGAAGGCTTCAGCGAGAGAGTGTTGTTTGGTAGTTGTCTGCGTATAGGCCCTCATCTCATTATATTTCCCTACGAACGCCTCGTTTTCATTAGGGCGCACTTACTGCTTTGCTAAATTGGCGACAGATAGCTGTCTGCGTGTAGGGCCTCCTCTCATTATATTTCCCTACGAACGCCTCGTTTTCACTAGAGCGCACTTACTGCTTTGCTAAATTGGCGACAGATAGCTGTCTGCGTATAGTAGCCTCCTCGTTATATTTCCACTCGAGCGCCTCATTTTCACTAGAGCGCACTTACTTCTTTGATAAATTGATAAGCTGCTAATACTATCGACCAATCACCGATCATTAGCGGTTGATCCTTAACAATGATGCAACGACGTTTTTCTCTTACGGCATCGCTCATCTCCTACATCTCTTGTGCTCGTCCCCGCCACCCATTGAGAAAACGTCATTGTAATAATTTCGTTGTAAAACATACATGGGTCATTGTTAAAAACTAGGATCCTGGTTGGCGCATTTCCAAAGTTCGGTAGATGCTGTGGTATATTCACAACGTGGTTCCAAACATGTTCATACATTTGGTATAACAATAGATGGTTAAACTACACCATGACCGCGCCATGAAGATAATATTTCCACCCATATTATAATTGTTCATTATATACGATGGACAAATTTAAACAAAGAATACATTAATGTTCGTAGAGTTGAAGTCAATTTTGACAGTTACCAAAATTTCGAGCCATTGTCAATGAAGACCCTCTTCTTTTTTCTTATTTTTGAAGGTAATCGTGGTTGTTTGTGGTTAGTTGTAAAGTTTTATGTAATAGATGTTGTGTTTTTGGAATATTCTCAGGTTCTCTGAAATACGCGAAGTGAAGATTTTCCCTTTTTTTTCCGTTCGTTTTTTTTGATTTTACCAGTTTCAAATTTCATCGTTTTCAGATTCTCTGAAACTCCAGATTTTTAATGCTATATCACATTTGATGTTTTCACGGACTTTTGTCTCCACTTGTGTTACGTGAAGATTCTAGCAGTTACAGAATTTCTCCATTTTCAGATTTGATGGCAGGAAATTTAGTTGTGCTGTAAATCACTGTTGGCAGCTTATGGAAACCCGTTTTGGCCCTTTTCAACCTCCCACCTGACAGAAAATGAATGGGTCAGTATTCTTTTGCAGCAGTTTATGCGGGAACACTCGCGTCATATTACACACTTTATAATTTTCGGCCGTAAAATTCTGTTTCAATTGATACCCAACACCCCTGCCCTATATACCTGACATATCTGATATTCATAATTTACAGATGTTTTTACGGGAGCTCCCACAGTATATTGAAATATATAAATATTGCTCAGTTTATAATATCAGTAAAGTGGTGTCCCTTGTATAAAACTAGGTTCACGGGAAGATGAGAGTGGAAATAACCAGATGTTACACAATTTGGCAGAGAGCCATTTTTTTCGATAATGAATGGATGGAAAATTTTAAAGAAAAGGTTCACTAGAATGTAAAGAATAAATAAAATACTAGCCGCAGCTAATAAAATCTAGGGCGCGACTAGAAACTACAAAATTGATCCCGAACAGGCTAAAAATGAGCTTGACTGCTTTCCCACAACAAAAAACTAATGTGACGCCCAAACATATGGCCTAGAAACACAGGTTGTGGATAGTTAGTCCCTCGGGGGTTTCTAGTCCTCGGCCATTTATCCCAACATATCTGACTTGGCGCATGAACAGCTGTTGTCTTGTAGGGGATTTTCACGTATGTCATATCTCTCACTCTTTTCTCTGCGTCTCTAGCTTTCGAATTATCTCTCACTCTTTTCTCTGCGTCTCTAGCTTTCGAATTATCTCTCACTCTTTTCTCTGCGTCTCTAGCTTTCGAATGATATCTCTCACTCGTTTCTCTGCGTCTCTAGCTTTCGAATTATCTCTCACTCGTTTCTCTGCGTCTCTAGCTTTCGAATGATATCTCACAGCTGTTGTCTTGTCGGTGTTTTTCACGTACGTCATATCTCTCACTCGTTTCTCTGCGTCTCTAGCTTTCGAAATATCTCTCACTCTTTTCTCTGCGTCTCTAGCTTTCGAATGATATCTCACAGCTGTTGTCTTGGCGGTGTTTTTCACGTACGTCATATCTCTCACTCGTTTCTCTGCGTCTCTAGCTTTCGAAATATCTCTCACCCGTTTCTCTGCGTCTCTATCTTTCGAATGATATATCACACTTGGTACTTTCTGGAAAAATATTTTTCACGTACGGTTCACGTACGTCAATTTCAGATTTTTATTTTTGAAATGCTGAAAATCAGATTCACCATGAAATTCTGAATTGAATGATACCCCTCCACAAATCCCTTGTTTATAATTTACAGATGTTTTTTTGTCCTCTTGAAGTATTGCGAAATATATATATATATATTATTCAGGTTATAAGATGCATGAACAGCTGTTGTCTTGTAGGTGTTTTTCACGTACGTCATATCTCTCACTCTTTTCTCTGCGTCTCTAACTTTCGAAATATCTCTCACTCTTTTCTCTGCGTCTCTAGCTTTCGAATGATATATCACACTTGATACTTTCTAGGAAAAAAGTTTTCACGTGCGGTTCACGTACGTCAATTTCAGATTTTTATTTTCGAAATGCTGAAAATCAGATTCCCCATGAAATTCTGAATTGAATGATACCCCACACTTGATGTTTTTTTCGAAATTATTTTTCACGTACGGTTCACGTACGTCAATTTCAGATTTTTATTTTTGAAATGCTGAAAATCAGATTCACCATGAAATTCTGAATTGAATGATATATCACACTTTGTACCTTTTTCGTAATTATTTTTTCACACCTTGAAAAGTCAATTAATTTACATCTTGAAAAGTCAATTATTGACACCTTGAAAAATCAATTAATCATCTTCACACCTTGAAATCTGTCATCGTCATGAAATTCTGATTAAAATGATACCCATCATGCATGATATTACGTAATTTCAAAATTTTGACCAAATAAGGTCAAAAGTCACCGGAAGTCACACCTCATTAATTAATTTTTAATTAGTTTGACTCCCACTTTAATTGCTTTTTAATGAGGTGAAGCTTCATCACACCCCTGGTGGCGGCAAACATCAAAGAGGAAAGTGACAGGTCATCAATCATTTTCACACCTTGAAAATCTGCACTTTTTTCCTTCAATTACTACTTATAAAGTGCTGAGCATTAAAGTTTGATAAATCATATCTCAAGAATGACACACAGGATTTTAATGATTTTGGTATCATTCGACAGAGCTTTCCCAGTAGATTCTAATACACTTGAAATTTTGAAATTTCGTGAATTTTTCGTGTAGTTATGCTCGATTAAAGTTTCAAAAATCGGTGTTGTCAAAAATGGTTTTCAGAATAAAAAAATACTCAATTTTGGACGAAACTCATAAATATTGGTATGACTGGATAGGAAATTTTTTGTAGATATCAAAAACATTTTAATTTTTGAAATTTCATCGAGTTAAACAATTTTTATGCACATTTAAAAATTTAAAAGTTTACATTATAAAGTGCTGAGCATTAAAGTTTGATAAATCATATCTCAAGAATGACACACAGGATTTTAATGATTTTGGTATCATTCGATAGAGCTTTCCCAGTAGATTCTAATACACTTGAAATTTTGAAATTTCGTGAATTTTTCGTGTAGTTATGCTCGATTAAAGTTTCAAAAATCGGTGTTGTCAAAAATGGTTTTCAGAATAAAAAAATACTCAATTTTGGACGAAACTCATAAATATTGGTATGACTGGATAGGAAATTTTTTGTAGATATCAAAAACATTTTAATTTTTGAAATTTCATCGAGTTAAACAATTTTTATGCACATTTAAAAATTTAAAAGTTTACATTATAAAGTGCTGACTAGGGAAGTGCACTCTAGTGTACACGACTCTGAATTAAAGGTTTAGTGGAAATGAAAGGACCATAATACAATAATAAACTGTGAGAATAAAAATTCTCAATGCGGCGGTTTTCCTCACTAACCCACGTGTGACGTCATCACAGCCAAAACCCACAGTTGCAACAACAGTCATTTTTTAACAGCATGTAGCTTTGGAACCCCTGAACCAATTTTTATGTTTTATAGCTCATTAGAAGGAGAAAATGTTTTTCTTTCAGAATATAACAGTATACATAGTTAAAAACAAAACACTGCCAACCGAGAATCAAAAAAACTGAACGTGTTTTAGTGATATGCAGAAAAATGACCTATATATTTTTTTTGAAACATACAATTTTTTTGAATTTATGATTTTCGAATTCTACTGGATCACGTACGTATTACGGAAGTAAAGTTATGTGCGCTTGCCGTTGAGTTTAGAGAAATAAATAGCAAAAACTAAATTTTTTTCGTACTTTTCACTCATTATATGTAGTCTTGTATTGGAAACAGCTTCTCAAACGTAAGGAAACTGTTCTTTTTTTTGAGGTTTTTCAATTTTTCGGTTATTTTTTTCGGATTTTATTCTTTTCGATCTCGTGTTTAACGGAAGTTTTGATCATTTTATCAGAACATGTTGTGACATTATTCGACAGAAACATGCAGAATTCCCAATTTCAAAGAGGGAAAATTTGATATCAATTCTCAACTTGTCAACCAGATCAAGGCCGATCGATATAAAGAGTTCGTAAAAGAAGCATTTTTAAAGCTGGTATTCTCCGAAATCATCCAGAAGGTTACGATGCTCCTGCAACGTATTGCTTCAAAGAAAAATGCTTCTTTGACGAGCTCATTATATCGATCGGCGTTGATCTGGTTATATAACAAGTTGAGAATTGATATCAAATTTTCCCTCTTCGAAATTGGGAATTCTGCATGCGTCTGTCGAAAAATGTCACAACATGTTCTGATAAAAAGCTTAAAACTTCTGTTAAACACGAGATCGAAAAGAATAAAATTCTAAAAAGTGAAAAACTTGAAAAAAAGAACAGTTTCCTTACGTTTGAGAAGCTGTTTCCAATACAAGACTACATATAATGAGTGAAAAGTACGAAAAAAATTTTGTTTTTGCTATTTATTTCTCTAAACTCAACGGCAAGCGCACATAACTTTACTTCCGTAATACGTACGTGATCCAGTAGAATTCGAAAATCATAAATTCAAAAAAATTGTATGTTTCAAAAAAAATATATAGGTCATTTTACTGCATATCCCTAAAACACGTTCAGTTTTTTTGATTCTCGGTTGACAGTTTTTTGTTTTTAACTATGTATACTGTTATATTCTGAAAGAAAAACATTTTCTCCTTCTAATGAGCTATAAAACATAAAAATTGGTTCAGGGGTTCCAAAGCTACATGCTGTTAAAAAATGACTGTTGTTGCAACTGTGGGTTTTGGCTGTGATGACGTCACACGTGGGTTAGTGAGGAAAACCGCCGCATTGAGAATTTTTATTCTCACAGTTTATTATTGTATTATGGTCCTTTCATTTCCACTAAACCTTTAATTCAGAGTCGTGTACACTAGAGTGCACTTCCCTAGTGAGCATTAAAGTTTGATAAATCATATCTCAAGAATGACACACAGGATTTTAATGATTTTGGTATCATTCGATAGAGCTTTCCCAGTAGATTCTAATACACTTGAAATTTTGAAATTTCGTGAATTTTTCGTGTAGTTATGCTCGATTAAAGTTTCAAAAATCGGTGTTGTCAAAAATGGTTTTCAGAATAAAAAAATACTCAATTTTGGACGAAACTCATAAATATTGGTATGACTGGATAGGAAATTTTTTGTAGATATCAAAAACATTTTAATTTTTGAAATTTCATCGAGTTAAACAATTTTTATGCACATTTAAAAATTTAAAAGTTTACATTATAAAGTGCTGAGCATTAAAGTTTGATAAATCATATCTCAAGAATGACACACAGGATTTTAATGATTTTGGTATCATTCGATAGAGCTTTCCCAGTAGATTCTAATACACTTGAAATTTTGAAATTTCGTGAATTTTTCGTGTAGTTATGCTCGATTAAAGTTTCAAAAATCGGTGTTGTCAAAAATGGTTTTCAGAATAAAAAAATACTCAATTTTGGACGAAACTCATAAATATTGGTATGACTGGATAGGAAATTTTTTGTAGATATCAAAAACATTTTAATTTTTGAAATTTCATCGAGTTAAACAATTTTTATGCACATTTAAAAATTTAAAAGTTTACATTATAAAGTGCTGAGCATTAAAGTTTGATAAATCATATCTCAAGAATGACACACAGGATTTTAATGATTTTGGTATCATTCGATAGAGCTTTCCCAGTAGATTCTAATACACTTGAAATTTTGAAATTTCGTGAATTTTTCGTGTAGTTATGCTCGATTAAAGTTTCAAAAATCGGTGTTGTCAAAAATGGTTTTCAGAATAAAAAAATACTCAATTTTGGACGAAACTCATAAATATTGGTATGACTGGATAGGAAATTTTTTGTAGATATCAAAAACATTTTAATTTTTGAAATTTCATCGAGTTAAACAATTTTTATGCACATTTAAAAATTTAAAAGTTTACATTATAAAGTGCTGAGCATTAAAGTTTGATAAATCATATCTCAAGAATGACACACAGGATTTTAATGATTTTGGTATCATTCGATAGAGCTTTCCCAGTAGATTCTAATACACTTGAAATTTTGAAATTTCGTGAATTTTTCGTGTAGTTATGCTCGATTAAAGTTTCAAAAATCGGTGTTGTCAAAAATGGTTTTCAGAATAAAAAAATACTCAATTTTGGACGAAACTCATAAATATTGGTATGACTGGATAGGAAATTTTTTGTAGATATCAAAAACATTTTAATTTTTGAAATTTCATCGAGTTAAACAATTTTTATGCACATTTAAAAATTTAAAAGTTTACATTATAAAGTGCTGAGCATTAAAGTTTGATAAATCATATCTCAAGAATGACACACAGGATTTTAATGATTTTGGTATCATTCGATAGAGCTTTCCCAGTAGATTCTAATACACTTGAAATTTTGAAATTTCGTGAATTTTTCGTGTAGTTATGCTCGATTAAAGTTTCAAAAATCGGTGTTGTCAAAAATGGTTTTCAGAATAAAAAAATACTCAATTTTGGACGAAACTCATAAATATTGGTATGACTGGATAGGAAATTTTTTGTAGATATCAAAAACATTTTAATTTTTGAAATTTCATCGAGTTAAACAATTTTTATGCACATTTAAAAATTTAAAAGTTTACATTATAAAGTGCTGAGCATTAAAGTTTGATAAATCATATCTCAAGAATGACACACAGGATTTTAATGATTTTGGTATCATTCGATAGAGCTTTCCCAGTAGATTCTAATACACTTGAAATTTTGAAATTTCGTGAATTTTTCGTGTAGTTATGCTCGATTAAAGTTTCAAAAATCGGTGTTGTCAAAAATGGTTTTCAGAATAAAAAAATACTCAATTTTGGACGAAACTCATAAATATTGGTATGACTGGATAGGAAATTTTTTGTAGATATCAAAAACATTTTAATTTTTGAAATTTCATCGAGTTAAACAATTTTTATGCACATTTAAAAATTTAAAAGTTTACATTATAAAGTGCTGAGCATTAAAGTTTGATAAATCATATCTCAAGAATGACACACAGGATTTTAATGATTTTGGTATCATTCGATAGAGCTTTCCCAGTAGATTCTAATACACTTGAAATTTTGAAATTTCGTGAATTTTTCGTGTAGTTATGCTCGATTAAAGTTTCAAAAATCGGTGTTGTCAAAAATGGTTTTCAGAATAAAAAAATACTCAATTTTGGACGAAACTCATAAATATTGGTATGACTGGATAGGAAATTTTTTGTAGATATCAAAAACATTTTAATTTTTGAAATTTCATCGAGTTAAACAATTTTTATGCACATTTAAAAATTTAAAAGTTTACATTATAAAGTGCTGAGCATTAAAGTTTGATAAATCATATCTCAAGAATGACACACAGGATTTTAATGATTTTGGTATCATTCGATAGAGCTTTCCCAGTAGATTCTAATACACTTGAAATTTTGAAATTTCGTGAATTTTTCGTGTAGTTATGCTCGATTAAAGTTTCAAAAATCGGTGTTGTCAAAAATGGTTTTCAGAATAAAAAAATACTCAATTTTGGACGAAACTCATAAATATTGGTATGACTGGATAGGAAATTTTTTGTAGATATCAAAAACATTTTAATTTTTGAAATTTCATCGAGTTAAACAATTTTTATGCACATTTAAAAATTTAAAAGTTTACATTATAAAGTGCTGAGCATTAAAGTTTGATAAATCATATCTCAAGAATGACACACAGGATTTTAATGATTTTGGTATCATTCGATAGAGCTTTCCCAGTAGATTCTAATACACTTGAAATTTTGAAATTTCGTGAATTTTTCGTGTAGTTATGCTCGATTAAAGTTTCAAAAATCGGTGTTGTCAAAAATGGTTTTCAGAATAAAAAAATACTCAATTTTGGACGAAACTCATAAATATTGGTATGACTGGATAGGAAATTTTTTGTAGATATCAAAAACATTTTAATTTTTGAAATTTCATCGAGTTAAACAATTTTTATGCACATTTAAAAATTTAAAAGTTTACATTATAAAGTGCTGAGCATTAAAGTTTGATAAATCATATCTCAAGAATGACACACAGGATTTTAATGATTTTGGTATCATTCGATAGAGCTTTCCCAGTAGATTCTAATACACTTGAAATTTTGAAATTTCGTGAATTTTTCGTGTAGTTATGCTCGATTAAAGTTTCAAAAATCGGTGTTGTCAAAAATGGTTTTCAGAATAAAAAAATACTCAATTTTGGACGAAACTCATAAATATTGGTATGACTGGATAGGAAATTTTTTGTAGATATCAAAAACATTTTAATTTTTGAAATTTCATCGAGTTAAACAATTTTTATGCACATTTAAAAATTTAAAAGTTTACATTATAAAGTGCTGAGCATTAAAGTTTGATAAATCATATCTCAAGAATGACACACAGGATTTTAATGATTTTGGTATCATTCGATAGAGCTTTCCCAGTAGATTCTAATACACTTGAAATTTTGAAATTTCGTGAATTTTTCGTGTAGTTATGCTCGATTAAAGTTTCAAAAATCGGTGTTGTCAAAAATGGTTTTCAGAATAAAAAAATACTCAATTTTGGACGAAACTCATAAATATTGGTATGACTGGATAGGAAATTTTTTGTAGATATCAAAAACATTTTAATTTTTGAAATTTCATCGAGTTAAACAATTTTTATGCACATTTAAAAATTTAAAAGTTTACATTATAAAGTGCTGAGCATTAAAGTTTGATAAATCATATCTCAAGAATGACACACAGGATTTTAATGATTTTGGTATCATTCGATAGAGCTTTCCCAGTAGATTCTAATACACTTGAAATTTTGAAATTTCGTGAATTTTTCGTGTAGTTATGCTCGATTAAAGTTTCAAAAATCGGTGTTGTCAAAAATGGTTTTCAGAATAAAAAAATACTCAATTTTGGACGAAACTCATAAATATTGGTATGACTGGATAGGAAATTTTTTGTAGATATCAAAAACATTTTAATTTTTGAAATTTCATCGAGTTAAACAATTTTTATGCACATTTAAAAATTTAAAAGTTTACATTATAAAGTGCTGAGCATTAAAGTTTGATAAATCATATCTCAAGAATGACACACAGGATTTTAATGATTTTGGTATCATTCGATAGAGCTTTCCCAGTAGATTCTAATACACTTGAAATTTTGAAATTTCGTGAATTTTTCGTGTAGTTATGCTCGATTAAAGTTTCAAAAATCGGTGTTGTCAAAAATGGTTTTCAGAATAAAAAAATACTCAATTTTGGACGAAACTCATAAATATTGGTATGACTGGATAGGAAATTTTTTGTAGATATCAAAAACATTTTAATTTTTGAAATTTCATCGAGTTAAACAATTTTTATGCACATTTAAAAATTTAAAAGTTTACATTATAAAGTGCTGAGCATTAAAGTTTGATAAATCATATCTCAAGAATGACACACAGGATTTTAATGATTTTGGTATCATTCGATAGAGCTTTCCCAGTAGATTCTAATACACTTGAAATTTTGAAATTTCGTGAATTTTTCGTGTAGTTATGCTCGATTAAAGTTTCAAAAATCGGTGTTGTCAAAAATGGTTTTCAGAATAAAAAAATACTCAATTTTGGACGAAACTCATAAATATTGGTATGACTGGATAGGAAATTTTTTGTAGATATCAAAAACATTTTAATTTTTGAAATTTCATCGAGTTAAACAATTTTTATGCACATTTAAAAATTTAAAAGTTTACATTATAAAGTGCTGAGCATTAAAGTTTGATAAATCATATCTCAAGAATGACACACAGGATTTTAATGATTTTGGTATCATTCGATAGAGCTTTCCCAGTAGATTCTAATACACTTGAAATTTTGAAATTTCGTGAATTTTTCGTGTAGTTATGCTCGATTAAAGTTTCAAAAATCGGTGTTGTCAAAAATGGTTTTCAGAATAAAAAAATACTCAATTTTGGACGAAACTCATAAATATTGGTATGACTGGATAGGAAATTTTTTGTAGATATCAAAAACATTTTAATTTTTGAAATTTCATCGAGTTAAACAATTTTTATGCACATTTAAAAATTTAAAAGTTTACATTATAAAGTGCTGAGCATTAAAGTTTGATAAATCATATCTCAAGAATGACACACAGGATTTTAATGATTTTGGTATCATTCGATAGAGCTTTCCCAGTAGATTCTAATACACTTGAAATTTTGAAATTTCGTGAATTTTTCGTGTAGTTATGCTCGATTAAAGTTTCAAAAATCGGTGTTGTCAAAAATGGTTTTCAGAATAAAAAAATACTCAATTTTGGACGAAACTCATAAATATTGGTATGACTGGATAGGAAATTTTTTGTAGATATCAAAAACATTTTAATTTTTGAAATTTCATCGAGTTAAACAATTTTTATGCACATTTAAAAATTTAAAAGTTTACATTATAAAGTGCTGAGCATTAAAGTTTGATAAATCATATCTCAAGAATGACACACAGGATTTTAATGATTTTGGTATCATTCGATAGAGCTTTCCCAGTAGATTCTAATACACTTGAAATTTTGAAATTTCGTGAATTTTTCGTGTAGTTATGCTCGATTAAAGTTTCAAAAATCGGTGTTGTCAAAAATGGTTTTCAGAATAAAAAAATACTCAATTTTGGACGAAACTCATAAATATTGGTATGACTGGATAGGAAATTTTTTGTAGATATCAAAAACATTTTAATTTTTGAAATTTCATCGAGTTAAACAATTTTTATGCACATTTAAAAATTTAAAAGTTTACATTATAAAGTGCTGAGCATTAAAGTTTGATAAATCATATCTCAAGAATGACACACAGGATTTTAATGATTTTGGTATCATTCGATAGAGCTTTCCCAGTAGATTCTAATACACTTGAAATTTTGAAATTTCGTGAATTTTTCGTGTAGTTATGCTCGATTAAAGTTTCAAAAATCGGTGTTGTCAAAAATGGTTTTCAGAATAAAAAAATACTCAATTTTGGACGAAACTCATAAATATTGGTATGACTGGATAGGAAATTTTTTGTAGATATCAAAAACATTTTAATTTTTGAAATTTCATCGAGTTAAACAATTTTTATGCACATTTAAAAATTTAAAAGTTTACATTATAAAGTGCTGAGCATTAAAGTTTGATAAATCATATCTCAAGAATGACACACAGGATTTTAATGATTTTGGTATCATTCGATAGAGCTTTCCCAGTAGATTCTAATACACTTGAAATTTTGAAATTTCGTGAATTTTTCGTGTAGTTATGCTCGATTAAAGTTTCAAAAATCGGTGTTGTCAAAAATGGTTTTCAGAATAAAAAAATACTCAATTTTGGACGAAACTCATAAATATTGGTATGACTGGATAGGAAATTTTTTGTAGATATCAAAAACATTTTAATTTTTGAAATTTCATCGAGTTAAACAATTTTTATGCACATTTAAAAATTTAAAAGTTTACATTATAAAGTGCTGAGCATTAAAGTTTGATAAATCATATCTCAAGAATGACACACAGGATTTTAATGATTTTGGTATCATTCGATAGAGCTTTCCCAGTAGATTCTAATACACTTGAAATTTTGAAATTTCGTGAATTTTTCGTGTAGTTATGCTCGATTAAAGTTTCAAAAATCGGTGTTGTCAAAAATGGTTTTCAGAATAAAAAAATACTCAATTTTGGACGAAACTCATAAATATTGGTATGACTGGATAGGAAATTTTTTGTAGATATCAAAAACATTTTAATTTTTGAAATTTCATCGAGTTAAACAATTTTTATGCACATTTAAAAATTTAAAAGTTTACATTATAAAGTGCTGAGCATTAAAGTTTGATAAATCATATCTCAAGAATGACACACAGGATTTTAATGATTTTGGTATCATTCGATAGAGCTTTCCCAGTAGATTCTAATACACTTGAAATTTTGAAATTTCGTGAATTTTTCGTGTAGTTATGCTCGATTAAAGTTTCAAAAATCGGTGTTGTCAAAAATGGTTTTCAGAATAAAAAAATACTCAATTTTGGACGAAACTCATAAATATTGGTATGACTGGATAGGAAATTTTTTGTAGATATCAAAAACATTTTAATTTTTGAAATTTCATCGAGTTAAACAATTTTTATGCACATTTAAAAATTTAAAAGTTTACATTATAAAGTGCTGAGCATTAAAGTTTGATAAATCATATCTCAAGAATGACACACAGGATTTTAATGATTTTGGTATCATTCGATAGAGCTTTCCCAGTAGATTCTAATACACTTGAAATTTTGAAATTTCGTGAATTTTTCGTGTAGTTATGCTCGATTAAAGTTTCAAAAATCGGTGTTGTCAAAAATGGTTTTCAGAATAAAAAAATACTCAATTTTGGACGAAACTCATAAATATTGGTATGACTGGATAGGAAATTTTTTGTAGATATCAAAAACATTTTAATTTTTGAAATTTCATCGAGTTAAACAATTTTTATGCACATTTAAAAATTTAAAAGTTTACATTATAAAGTGCTGAGCATTAAAGTTTGATAAATCATATCTCAAGAATGACACACAGGATTTTAATGATTTTGGTATCATTCGATAGAGCTTTCCCAGTAGATTCTAATACACTTGAAATTTTGAAATTTCGTGAATTTTTCGTGTAGTTATGCTCGATTAAAGTTTCAAAAATCGGTGTTGTCAAAAATGGTTTTCAGAATAAAAAAATACTCAATTTTGGACGAAACTCATAAATATTGGTATGACTGGATAGGAAATTTTTTGTAGATATCAAAAACATTTTAATTTTTGAAATTTCATCGAGTTAAACAATTTTTATGCACATTTAAAAATTTAAAAGTTTACATTATAAAGTGCTGAGCATTAAAGTTTGATAAATCATATCTCAAGAATGACACACAGGATTTTAATGATTTTGGTATCATTCGATAGAGCTTTCCCAGTAGATTCTAATACACTTGAAATTTTGAAATTTCGTGAATTTTTCGTGTAGTTATGCTCGATTAAAGTTTCAAAAATCGGTGTTGTCAAAAATGGTTTTCAGAATAAAAAAATACTCAATTTTGGACGAAACTCATAAATATTGGTATGACTGGATAGGAAATTTTTTGTAGATATCAAAAACATTTTAATTTTTGAAATTTCATCGAGTTAAACAATTTTTATGCACATTTAAAAATTTAAAAGTTTACATTATAAAGTGCTGAGCATTAAAGTTTGATAAATCATATCTCAAGAATGACACACAGGATTTTAATGATTTTGGTATCATTCGATAGAGCTTTCCCAGTAGATTCTAATACACTTGAAATTTTGAAATTTCGTGAATTTTTCGTGTAGTTATGCTCGATTAAAGTTTCAAAAATCGGTGTTGTCAAAAATGGTTTTCAGAATAAAAAAATACTCAATTTTGGACGAAACTCATAAATATTGGTATGACTGGATAGGAAATTTTTTGTAGATATCAAAAACATTTTAATTTTTGAAATTTCATCGAGTTAAACAATTTTTATGCACATTTAAAAATTTAAAAGTTTACATTATAAAGTGCTGAGCATTAAAGTTTGATAAATCATATCTCAAGAATGACACACAGGATTTTAATGATTTTGGTATCATTCGATAGAGCTTTCCCAGTAGATTCTAATACACTTGAAATTTTGAAATTTCGTGAATTTTTCGTGTAGTTATGCTCGATTAAAGTTTCAAAAATCGGTGTTGTCAAAAATGGTTTTCAGAATAAAAAAATACTCAATTTTGGACGAAACTCATAAATATTGGTATGACTGGATAGGAAATTTTTTGTAGATAT
Source organism: Caenorhabditis virilis (assembly GCA_964036255.1). Taxonomy (NCBI): domain Eukaryota; kingdom Metazoa; phylum Nematoda; class Chromadorea; order Rhabditida; family Rhabditidae; genus Caenorhabditis; species Caenorhabditis virilis. The sequence continues at coordinate 2,496,210 of OZ038417.1, read as the reverse complement.
CAAAAACATTTTAATTTTTGAAATTTCATCGAGTTAAACAATTTTTATGCACATTTAAAAATTTAAAAGTTTACATTATAAAGTGCTGAGCATTAAAGTTTGATAAATCATATCTCAAGAATGACACACAGGATTTTAATGATTTTGGTATCATTCGATAGAGCTTTCCCAGTAGATTCTAATACACTTGAAATTTTGAAATTTCGTGAATTTTTCGTGTAGTTATGCTCGATTAAAGTTTCAAAAATCGGTGTTGTCAAAAATGGTTTTCAGAATAAAAAAATACTCAATTTTGGACGAAACTCATAAATATTGGTATGACTGGATAGGAAATTTTTTGTAGATATCAAAAACATTTTAATTTTTGAAATTTCATCGAGTTAAACAATTTTTATGCACATTTAAAAATTTAAAAGTTTACATTATAAAGTGCTGAGCATTAAAGTTTGATAAATCATATCTCAAGAATGACACACAGGATTTTAATGATTTTGGTATCATTCGATAGAGCTTTCCCAGTAGATTCTAATACACTTGAAATTTTGAAATTTCGTGAATTTTTCGTGTAGTTATGCTCGATTAAAGTTTCAAAAATCGGTGTTGTCAAAAATGGTTTTCAGAATAAAAAAATACTCAATTTTGGACGAAACTCATAAATATTGGTATGACTGGATAGGAAATTTTTTGTAGATATCAAAAACATTTTAATTTTTGAAATTTCATCGAGTTAAACAATTTTTATGCACATTTAAAAATTTAAAAGTTTACATTATAAAGTGCTGAGCATTAAAGTTTGATAAATCATATCTCAAGAATGACACACAGGATTTTAATGATTTTGGTATCATTCGATAGAGCTTTCCCAGTAGATTCTAATACACTTGAAATTTTGAAATTTCGTGAATTTTTCGTGTAGTTATGCTCGATTAAAGTTTCAAAAATCGGTGTTGTCAAAAATGGTTTTCAGAATAAAAAAATACTCAATTTTGGACGAAACTCATAAATATTGGTATGACTGGATAGGAAATTTTTTGTAGATATCAAAAACATTTTAATTTTTGAAATTTCATCGAGTTAAACAATTTTTATGCACATTTAAAAATTTAAAAGTTTACATTATAAAGTGCTGAGCATTAAAGTTTGATAAATCATATCTCAAGAATGACACACAGGATTTTAATGATTTTGGTATCATTCGATAGAGCTTTCCCAGTAGATTCTAATACACTTGAAATTTTGAAATTTCGTGAATTTTTCGTGTAGTTATGCTCGATTAAAGTTTCAAAAATCGGTGTTGTCAAAAATGGTTTTCAGAATAAAAAAATACTCAATTTTGGACGAAACTCATAAATATTGGTATGACTGGATAGGAAATTTTTTGTAGATATCAAAAACATTTTAATTTTTGAAATTTCATCGAGTTAAACAATTTTTATGCACATTTAAAAATTTAAAAGTTTACATTATAAAGTGCTGAGCATTAAAGTTTGATAAATCATATCTCAAGAATGACACACAGGATTTTAATGATTTTGGTATCATTCGATAGAGCTTTCCCAGTAGATTCTAATACACTTGAAATTTTGAAATTTCGTGAATTTTTCGTGTAGTTATGCTCGATTAAAGTTTCAAAAATCGGTGTTGTCAAAAATGGTTTTCAGAATAAAAAAATACTCAATTTTGGACGAAACTCATAAATATTGGTATGACTGGATAGGAAATTTTTTGTAGATATCAAAAACATTTTAATTTTTGAAATTTCATCGAGTTAAACAATTTTTATGCACATTTAAAAATTTAAAAGTTTACATTATAAAGTGCTGAGCATTAAAGTTTGATAAATCATATCTCAAGAATGACACACAGGATTTTAATGATTTTGGTATCATTCGATAGAGCTTTCCCAGTAGATTCTAATACACTTGAAATTTTGAAATTTCGTGAATTTTTCGTGTAGTTATGCTCGATTAAAGTTTCAAAAATCGGTGTTGTCAAAAATGGTTTTCAGAATAAAAAAATACTCAATTTTGGACGAAACTCATAAATATTGGTATGACTGGATAGGAAATTTTTTGTAGATATCAAAAACATTTTAATTTTTGAAATTTCATCGAGTTAAACAATTTTTATGCACATTTAAAAATTTAAAAGTTTACATTATAAAGTGCTGAGCATTAAAGTTTGATAAATCATATCTCAAGAATGACACACAGGATTTTAATGATTTTGGTATCATTCGATAGAGCTTTCCCAGTAGATTCTAATACACTTGAAATTTTGAAATTTCGTGAATTTTTCGTGTAGTTATGCTCGATTAAAGTTTCAAAAATCGGTGTTGTCAAAAATGGTTTTCAGAATAAAAAAATACTCAATTTTGGACGAAACTCATAAATATTGGTATGACTGGATAGGAAATTTTTTGTAGATATCAAAAACATTTTAATTTTTGAAATTTCATCGAGTTAAACAATTTTTATGCACATTTAAAAATTTAAAAGTTTACATTATAAAGTGCTGAGCATTAAAGTTTGATAAATCATATCTCAAGAATGACACACAGGATTTTAATGATTTTGGTATCATTCGATAGAGCTTTCCCAGTAGATTCTAATACACTTGAAATTTTGAAATTTCGTGAATTTTTCGTGTAGTTATGCTCGATTAAAGTTTCAAAAATCGGTGTTGTCAAAAATGGTTTTCAGAATAAAAAAATACTCAATTTTGGACGAAACTCATAAATATTGGTATGACTGGATAGGAAATTTTTTGTAGATATCAAAAACATTTTAATTTTTGAAATTTCATCGAGTTAAACAATTTTTATGCACATTTAAAAATTTAAAAGTTTACATTATAAAGTGCTGAGCATTAAAGTTTGATAAATCATATCTCAAGAATGACACACAGGATTTTAATGATTTTGGTATCATTCGATAGAGCTTTCCCAGTAGATTCTAATACACTTGAAATTTTGAAATTTCGTGAATTTTTCGTGTAGTTATGCTCGATTAAAGTTTCAAAAATCGGTGTTGTCAAAAATGGTTTTCAGAATAAAAAAATACTCAATTTTGGACGAAACTCATAAATATTGGTATGACTGGATAGGAAATTTTTTGTAGATATCAAAAACATTTTAATTTTTGAAATTTCATCGAGTTAAACAATTTTTATGCACATTTAAAAATTTAAAAGTTTACATTATAAAGTGCTGAGCATTAAAGTTTGATAAATCATATCTCAAGAATGACACACAGGATTTTAATGATTTTGGTATCATTCGATAGAGCTTTCCCAGTAGATTCTAATACACTTGAAATTTTGAAATTTCGTGAATTTTTCGTGTAGTTATGCTCGATTAAAGTTTCAAAAATCGGTGTTGTCAAAAATGGTTTTCAGAATAAAAAAATACTCAATTTTGGACGAAACTCATAAATATTGGTATGACTGGATAGGAAATTTTTTGTAGATATCAAAAACATTTTAATTTTTGAAATTTCATCGAGTTAAACAATTTTTATGCACATTTAAAAATTTAAAAGTTTACATTATAAAGTGCTGAGCATTAAAGTTTGATAAATCATATCTCAAGAATGACACACAGGATTTTAATGATTTTGGTATCATTCGATAGAGCTTTCCCAGTAGATTCTAATACACTTGAAATTTTGAAATTTCGTGAATTTTTCGTGTAGTTATGCTCGATTAAAGTTTCAAAAATCGGTGTTGTCAAAAATGGTTTTCAGAATAAAAAAATACTCAATTTTGGACGAAACTCATAAATATTGGTATGACTGGATAGGAAATTTTTTGTAGATATCAAAAACATTTTAATTTTTGAAATTTCATCGAGTTAAACAATTTTTATGCACATTTAAAAATTTAAAAGTTTACATTATAAAGTGCTGAGCATTAAAGTTTGATAAATCATATCTCAAGAATGACACACAGGATTTTAATGATTTTGGTATCATTCGATAGAGCTTTCCCAGTAGATTCTAATACACTTGAAATTTTGAAATTTCGTGAATTTTTCGTGTAGTTATGCTCGATTAAAGTTTCAAAAATCGGTGTTGTCAAAAATGGTTTTCAGAATAAAAAAATACTCAATTTTGGACGAAACTCATAAATATTGGTATGACTGGATAGGAAATTTTTTGTAGATATCAAAAACATTTTAATTTTTGAAATTTCATCGAGTTAAACAATTTTTATGCACATTTAAAAATTTAAAAGTTTACATTATAAAGTGCTGAGCATTAAAGTTTGATAAATCATATCTCAAGAATGACACACAGGATTTTAATGATTTTGGTATCATTCGATAGAGCTTTCCCAGTAGATTCTAATACACTTGAAATTTTGAAATTTCGTGAATTTTTCGTGTAGTTATGCTCGATTAAAGTTTCAAAAATCGGTGTTGTCAAAAATGGTTTTCAGAATAAAAAAATACTCAATTTTGGACGAAACTCATAAATATTGGTATGACTGGATAGGAAATTTTTTGTAGATATCAAAAACATTTTAATTTTTGAAATTTCATCGAGTTAAACAATTTTTATGCACATTTAAAAATTTAAAAGTTTACATTATAAAGTGCTGAGCATTAAAGTTTGATAAATCATATCTCAAGAATGACACACAGGATTTTAATGATTTTGGTATCATTCGATAGAGCTTTCCCAGTAGATTCTAATACACTTGAAATTTTGAAATTTCGTGAATTTTTCGTGTAGTTATGCTCGATTAAAGTTTCAAAAATCGGTGTTGTCAAAAATGGTTTTCAGAATAAAAAAATACTCAATTTTGGACGAAACTCATAAATATTGGTATGACTGGATAGGAAATTTTTTGTAGATATCAAAAACATTTTAATTTTTGAAATTTCATCGAGTTAAACAATTTTTATGCACATTTAAAAATTTAAAAGTTTACATTATAAAGTGCTGAGCATTAAAGTTTGATAAATCATATCTCAAGAATGACACACAGGATTTTAATGATTTTGGTATCATTCGATAGAGCTTTCCCAGTAGATTCTAATACACTTGAAATTTTGAAATTTCGTGAATTTTTCGTGTAGTTATGCTCGATTAAAGTTTCAAAAATCGGTGTTGTCAAAAATGGTTTTCAGAATAAAAAAATACTCAATTTTGGACGAAACTCATAAATATTGGTATGACTGGATAGGAAATTTTTTGTAGATATCAAAAACATTTTAATTTTTGAAATTTCATCGAGTTAAACAATTTTTATGCACATTTAAAAATTTAAAAGTTTACATTATAAAGTGCTGAGCATTAAAGTTTGATAAATCATATCTCAAGAATGACACACAGGATTTTAATGATTTTGGTATCATTCGATAGAGCTTTCCCAGTAGATTCTAATACACTTGAAATTTTGAAATTTCGTGAATTTTTCGTGTAGTTATGCTCGATTAAAGTTTCAAAAATCGGTGTTGTCAAAAATGGTTTTCAGAATAAAAAAATACTCAATTTTGGACGAAACTCATAAATATTGGTATGACTGGATAGGAAATTTTTTGTAGATATCAAAAACATTTTAATTTTTGAAATTTCATCGAGTTAAACAATTTTTATGCACATTTAAAAATTTAAAAGTTTACATTATAAAGTGCTGAGCATTAAAGTTTGATAAATCATATCTCAAGAATGACACACAGGATTTTAATGATTTTGGTATCATTCGATAGAGCTTTCCCAGTAGATTCTAATACACTTGAAATTTTGAAATTTCGTGAATTTTTCGTGTAGTTATGCTCGATTAAAGTTTCAAAAATCGGTGTTGTCAAAAATGGTTTTCAGAATAAAAAAATACTCAATTTTGGACGAAACTCATAAATATTGGTATGACTGGATAGGAAATTTTTTGTAGATATCAAAAACATTTTAATTTTTGAAATTTCATCGAGTTAAACAATTTTTATGCACATTTAAAAATTTAAAAGTTTACATTATAAAGTGCTGAGCATTAAAGTTTGATAAATCATATCTCAAGAATGACACACAGGATTTTAATGATTTTGGTATCATTCGATAGAGCTTTCCCAGTAGATTCTAATACACTTGAAATTTTGAAATTTCGTGAATTTTTCGTGTAGTTATGCTCGATTAAAGTTTCAAAAATCGGTGTTGTCAAAAATGGTTTTCAGAATAAAAAAATACTCAATTTTGGACGAAACTCATAAATATTGGTATGACTGGATAGGAAATTTTTTGTAGATATCAAAAACATTTTAATTTTTGAAATTTCATCGAGTTAAACAATTTTTATGCACATTTAAAAATTTAAAAGTTTACATTATAAAGTGCTGAGCATTAAAGTTTGATAAATCATATCTCAAGAATGACACACAGGATTTTAATGATTTTGGTATCATTCGATAGAGCTTTCCCAGTAGATTCTAATACACTTGAAATTTTGAAATTTCGTGAATTTTTCGTGTAGTTATGCTCGATTAAAGTTTCAAAAATCGGTGTTGTCAAAAATGGTTTTCAGAATAAAAAAATACTCAATTTTGGACGAAACTCATAAATATTGGTATGACTGGATAGGAAATTTTTTGTAGATATCAAAAACATTTTAATTTTTGAAATTTCATCGAGTTAAACAATTTTTATGCACATTTAAAAATTTAAAAGTTTACATTATAAAGTGCTGAGCATTAAAGTTTGATAAATCATATCTCAAGAATGACACACAGGATTTTAATGATTTTGGTATCATTCGATAGAGCTTTCCCAGTAGATTCTAATACACTTGAAATTTTGAAATTTCGTGAATTTTTCGTGTAGTTATGCTCGATTAAAGTTTCAAAAATCGGTGTTGTCAAAAATGGTTTTCAGAATAAAAAAATACTCAATTTTGGACGAAACTCATAAATATTGGTATGACTGGATAGGAAATTTTTTGTAGATATCAAAAACATTTTAATTTTTGAAATTTCATCGAGTTAAACAATTTTTATGCACATTTAAAAATTTAAAAGTTTACATTATAAAGTGCTGAGCATTAAAGTTTGATAAATCATATCTCAAGAATGACACACAGGATTTTAATGATTTTGGTATCATTCGATAGAGCTTTCCCAGTAGATTCTAATACACTTGAAATTTTGAAATTTCGTGAATTTTTCGTGTAGTTATGCTCGATTAAAGTTTCAAAAATCGGTGTTGTCAAAAATGGTTTTCAGAATAAAAAAATACTCAATTTTGGACGAAACTCATAAATATTGGTATGACTGGATAGGAAATTTTTTGTAGATATCAAAAACATTTTAATTTTTGAAATTTCATCGAGTTAAACAATTTTTATGCACATTTAAAAATTTAAAAGTTTACATTATAAAGTGCTGAGCATTAAAGTTTGATAAATCATATCTCAAGAATGACACACAGGATTTTAATGATTTTGGTATCATTCGATAGAGCTTTCCCAGTAGATTCTAATACACTTGAAATTTTGAAATTTCGTGAATTTTTCGTGTAGTTATGCTCGATTAAAGTTTCAAAAATCGGTGTTGTCAAAAATGGTTTTCAGAATAAAAAAATACTCAATTTTGGACGAAACTCATAAATATTGGTATGACTGGATAGGAAATTTTTTGTAGATATCAAAAACATTTTAATTTTTGAAATTTCATCGAGTTAAACAATTTTTATGCACATTTAAAAATTTAAAAGTTTACATTATAAAGTGCTGAGCATTAAAGTTT